>CM057238.1:1622129-1969377 GCA_029931835.1 Etheostoma nigrum
TTCTTTATTTTTTCTTACTTATTTTTATTATTCCGTACGTTTTTTGGCTCTCTCTAACTTCTGCATACTTTCTGCTATTTAAACCGTTCAACTTTTACAATCTTCAGCTCTTTCAGCAGATGATGGGACTTCTTCTACTATTTTTCTACTATTTATACTTTTTAAAATATTAAGCATTTAAACAATTTTTTTTAACATTAAAGTCAATGAGAACAAGCTTCAACTTCTTCAAATCTTCTTCTGCTCCCAAAAGTTTCAGCTGCTTCCTACTTTCTTCTACAGACGTGGTTCAAAGTTTAAAACGTTCACAAACTATTCAGCTATCCGGCTTGTGCTTTTCAGATTGATATATTTTACAGTTTTTGTGAAAAAACTGTGTAAGCATAGTGTACATTTTATGATTTTTCTGCATTTATAATGAGTGTGTATTGCGTGCGGTAGAGTGGGGAGTGACATCATCAGAGTGAACGGCTTCGAAAAGATTATCTTACTCCATTCTCTATAACTTGCTCCTAGGCCAACAATTCTATCTTGTCATGGACAATTTATACATCAAAACGTAGGTATTCTTGTCTAGTTTCTGTCAATGTGCTCATTTATGCGATATGAATTATACTTTTCGTTCAGCGAGCTATTAAATGACAGGAGTTCAGGATCTTCCTCCATTCACCGCCATGTTAAACATCGTCCACATTTCTGAGCAAAATGCAGAGCGAAGCACTTTTTTACATCGCCGATACGCCCACATTTTTAACTTTATCCACATGAATTTTATATCAATACGTTCACAAGGGCCTTCTGGTGCTCATGAGGAGGTTATTTTACTGAAATAACTTTTCATTTTGCCAGTCTGACCATTTGTTTGAGGGCTTGTTTGTTAGGAGCTGCTGTTTCCCACAGGTAAAAAAGGGTACAACAGCTGCGGTCGTTAACTGATTACAGATCAAAGAGATGACATCACAGACATCAAAGGCTTCCTAGCTGTGTTTACAAACATGGCCACTGGTAGTTTGTATCCCTTAGCAACCATTTCATTCTCTGTCAATGGCTTTGCTGTTAACTCATCTTAAAACAGACAGAGTGAAAAAAGAAATTTGGGCTGTGTGTCCCTGTGTGTGTGTTTACGCAGAAAGACAGACACACACACACACAGACACACGCACAGAGACAAACACACAGAGACACACACACACACATAGACACACACACACACACACACACACACAGACACACCCTCACAGAGAGACACACACACACACACACACACACGCACAGAGACAAACACACAGAGACACACACACACACACACACAGACACACACTCACAGAGAGACACACACACACACACACACAGAGACACACACACACACACACGCAGAGAGACACACACACACACAGTCACACACACAGAAACACACACACACACACACACACACAGAAACACACCCACACAGACACACACACACACAGAGACACACACACAGACACACACACACACGCACACACACACATATACACACACACACAGACACACACACACACACACAGAGACACACACGCATATAGACACACACACACAGAGACACACACACACAGACACACACATAGACACACACAAACACAGATTGACACGCACACACACACACACACACACACACAGAAACACACACACACACACAAACACAGATTGACACGCACACACACACACACACACACACACACAGACACACAAACACACATACACACACAGAGAGACACACAGGCACACACACACACACACACAAACACAGATAAATTATATATTACCTTATATAGGTGTTCCAGAAGTTATTACAGTGGTGGCGCAGTGGTTATATGACATGCCCTTCATGCCGTAGGCCTGGGTTCATATCCCACAATGGAATCTCAGCACATAGTGTTAAAAGGTCTTTTAACACTGTTATGATTATTTAATATTCCGTACGTTTTTTGGAAAGAGATGACATCACAGAGATGAAAGGCTTCCTAGCTGCGTTTACAAACATGGCCACTGATTATATGTAGCCATGGCAACCTTTTCCCTGACAGTGCAATACTCTGTATGTCTGTCTGTCTAATTATATATTACAATGTAAGCTTGAAAAACAGATCCTTTGGTGGTGGCGCAGTGGTTATGACAAATGACTTTTGTGTGGGAGACCCGGGTTCGATTCCCACAGCGGGAACTCAACCGATGTATTCCCTATGAAGACAGTTAACCCCTAGTGATGGCCCAGTGGATATGGACAGGGGTTTGATCCCCGCTGTGTAGTACATCAATCCTGACAAAGGCATTTAACCCTATTAAGATTTTTTTATTATTCCATACCTTTTTTGGTTGTCCGTATTTTCTGCAGACTTTCAGCTATTAAAAAAATCCACTTTTAAAATCTATCTCTAGCTCCTTATGGTGTAGGGGTGTTATTCAACTTAATTAAAATCATTCGTACTTTTTCAAATATTCTCACTACTTCAACATCTTCTTACTGATTTAAGCTATTTCTCCAGTTCAGCTTTTACATTTAATTTTTTTTAAATATTTCCACCTTTTTTACATTATTGTTGCTATTCAACTTAATTAAAACCATTCCTACATTTTTCAACTCATCTCAATACTTCAACATCTTCTTACTGATTTAAGCTATTTCTCCAGTTTAGCTTTAGCATTTCAATATTTTCTACAAATTTTACTGATTTAAGCTATTTGTCCAGTTTAGCTTAGCGTTTCAATTTTTCTACAACTTTTACTGATTTAAACTATTAAACCAGCTTACCTTTAGCAATTCAGCTATTCAGCATTCCCACGCATTTTCTGCAGGAAATGCATTTTCTAGTTAGTGGGAATGCTGTTCCACAGCATTCCAACTATTGTTATTCTGTTCTTTATTATTCTTACTTATTTTTATTATTCCGTACGTTTTTTGGCTCTCTCTAACTTCTGCATACTTTTACCTATTTTTACCGTTCAACTTTTACAATCTTCAGCTTTTTAAGCAGATGATGGGACTTCTTCTACTATTTTTCTACTATTTATACTTTTTAAAATATTAAGCATTTAAACAATTTTTTTTAACATTAAAGTCAATGAGAACAAGCTTCAACTCCTTCAAATCTTCTTCTGCTCCCAAAAGTTTCAGCTGCTTCATACTTTCTTCTACAGACGTGGTTCAAAGTTTAAAACGTTCACAAACTATTCAGCTATCCGGCTTGTGCTTTTCAGATTGATATATTTTACAGTTTTTGTGAAAAAGCTGTGTAAGCATAGTGTACGTTTTATGATTTTTCTGCCTTTATAATGGGTGTGTATTGCGTGCGGTAGAGTGGGGAGTGACATCATCAGAGTGAACGGCTTCGAAAAGATTATCTTACTCCGTTCTCTATAACTTGCTCCTAGGCCAACAATTCTAACTTGTCATGGACAATTTATACATCAAAACGTAGGTATTCTTGTCTAGTTTCTGTCAATGTGCTCATTCTTGCGATATGAATTATACTTTTCGCTCAGCGAGCTATCAAATGGCAAGAGTTCAGGATCTTCCTCCATTCACCGCCATGTTAAACATCGTCCACATTTCTGAGCAAAATGCAGAGCGAACCACTTTTTTACATCGCCGATACGCCCACATTTTTAACTTTATCCACATGAATTTTATATCAATACGTTCACAAGGGCCTTCTGGTGCTCATGAGGAGGTTATTTTACTGAAATAACTTTTCATTTTGCCCGTCTGACCATTTGTTTGAGGGCTTGTTTGTTAGGAGCTACTGTTTCCCACAGGTAAAAAAGGGTACATCAGCTGCGGTCGTTAACTGATTACAGATCAAAGAGATGACATCACAGACATCAAAGGCTTCCTAGCTGTGTTTACAAACATGGCCACTGGTCGTTTGTATCCCTTAGCAACCATTTCATTCTCTGTCAATGGCTTTGCTGTTAACTCATCTTAAAACAGACAGAGTGAAAAAAGAAATCTGTGTGTCCCTGTGTGTGTGTGTTTACGCAGAAAGACAGACACACACACACACACACACACACAGACACACACACACACAGACACACACACAGAGACACACAAACAGAGACACACACACACGCACACACACACATATACACACAGACACACACACACACACAGAGACACACACGCACATAGACACACACACACAGATACACACAAACACAGATTGACACGCACACACACACACACACACAGATTGACACGCACACACACACACACACACACACAGACACCCAAACACACATACACACACAGACACACAGACACACACAAACACAGATAAATTATATATTACCTTAAATAGCATTTCCAGGAGTTATCACAGTGGCGGCGCAGTGGTTATGTGACATGCCCTTCATGCCGTAGGCCCGGGTTCAAATCCCACAATGGGATCCCATCATATAGTGTTAACACTGTTATGATTATTTAATATTCCGTACGTTTTTTGGAAAGAGATGACATCACAGAGATGAAAGGCTTCCTAGCTGCGTTTACAAACATGGCCACTGATTATATGTAGCCATGGCAACCTTTTCCCTGACAGTGCAATACTCTGTATGTCTGTCTATCTAATTATATATTACAATGTATGGGTGTAAAACAGATCCTTGGTGGTGGCGCAGTGGTTATGACAAATGACTTTTGTGTGGGAGACCCGGGTTCGATTCCCACAGTGGGAACTCAACCAATGTATTCCCTATGAAGGCAGTTAACCCCTAGTGATGGCCCAGTGGATATGGACAGGGGTTTGATCCCATCAATCCTGACAAAGGCATTTAACCCCATTATGATTTTTTTATTATTCCATACCTTTTTTGGTTGTCCGTATTTTCTGCAGACTTTCAGCAATAAAAACAATTCCACTTTTAAAATCTAGCTCTAGCTCCTTATGGTGTAGGGGTGTTATTCAACTTTATTAAAAGCATTCCTACTTTTTTAAATATTCTCACTACTTCAACATCTTCTTACTGATTTAAGCTATTTCTCCAGTTCCGCTTTTAAATTTACATTTTTTAAAATGTTTCCACCTTTTTTACATTATTGTTACTATTCAACTTAATTAAAACCATTCCTACATTTTCAACTCTTCTCAATACTTCAACATCTTCTTACTGATTTAAGCTATATCTCCAGTTTAGCTTTAGCATTTCAATATTTTCTACAAATTTTACTGATTTAAGCTATTTGTCCAGTTTAGCTTAGCGTTTCAATTTTTTCTACAACTTTTACTGATTTAAACTATTAAACCAGGTTAGCTTTAGCAATTCAGCTATTCAGCATTCCCACGCATTTTCTGCAGGAAATGCATTTTCTAGTTATTCTTACTTATTATTCCGTACGTTTTTTGGCTCTCTCTAACTTCTGCATACTTTCTGCTATTTAAACCGTTCAACTTTTACAATCTTCAGCTCTTTCAGCAGACGATGGGACTTCTTCTACTATTTTTCTACTATTTATACTTTTTAAAATATTAAGCTTTTAAGCAATTTTTTTTAACATTAAAGTCAATGAGAGCAAGCTTCAAATCCTTCAAATCTTCTTCTGCTCCCAAAAGTTTCAGCTGCTTCATACTTTCTTCTACAGACGTGGTTCAAAGTTTAAAACGTTCAGAAAATATTCAGCTATCCGGCTTGTGCTTTTCAGATTGATAAATTTTACAGTTTTTGTGAAAAAGCTGTGTAAGCATAGTGTACGTTTTATGATTTTTCTGCCTTTATAATGGGTGTGTATTGCGTGCGTTAGAGTGTGGTGTGACATCATCAGAGTGAACGGCTTCGAAAAGATTATCTTACTCCGTTCTCTATAACTTGCTCCTACGCCAACAATTCTAACTTGTCATGGACAATTTATACATCAAAACGTAGGTATTCTTGTCTAGTTTCAGCCAATATGCTCATTTATGCGATATGAATTATACTTTTCGCTCAGCGAGCTATCAAATGGCAAGAGTTCAGGATCTTTCTCCATTCACTGCCATGTTAAACATCGTCCACATTTCTGAGCAAAATGCAGAGCGAACCACTTTTTTACATCGCCGATACGCCCACATTTTTAACTTTATCCACATGAATTTTATATCAATACGTTCACAAAGGCCTTCTGGTGCTCATGAGGTGGTTACTTTACTGAAATAACTTTTTATTTTCCCCGTCTGACCATTTGTTTGAGGGCTTGTTTGTTAGGAGCTGCTGTTTCCCACAGGTAAAAAAGGGTACAACAGCTGCGGTCGTTAACTGATTACAGATCAAAGAGATGACATCACAGACATCAAAGGCTTCCTAGCTGTGTTTACAAACATGGCCACTGGTCGTTTGTATCCCTTAGCAACCATTTCATTCTCTGTCAATGTCTTTACTGTTAACTCATCTTAAAACAGACAGAGTGAAAAAAGAAATTTGGGCTGTGTGTCCGTGTGTGTGTCTGTGTGTGTGTGTGTGTCTCCCTGTGTATCTGTGTGTCCCTGTGTGTGTGTTTACGCAGAAAGACAGACAGACACACACACACACACACACACAGACACACACACACACACAGACACACACTCACAGAGAGACACACACACACACACACACAGAGACACACACACACACACACAGAGACACACACACACATATACACACACACACACAGAGACACACACACACGCACACACACAGAGACACACACGCACATAGACACACACACACACACAGAGACACACACACACAGACACACACATAGACACACACACACATACACACAAACACAGATTGACACGCACACACACACAAACACAGATTGACACGCACACACACACAGAGACACACACACAGAGACAAACACACAGAGACACGCACACACAGAGACACACAGACACACACAGACCCACACTCACAGAGAGACGCACACACACACACATACACACAGAGACACACACACACACAGAGAGAGAGACACACACACACACACACACACACACACACAGTCACACACACAGTCACACACACAGAAACACACACACACACACAGAAACACACACACACAGACACACACACACAGAGACACACACACACACACAGACACACACACACACAGAGACACACAAACAGAGACACACACACACGCACACACACACACAGACACACACACAGAGACACACACACACGCACACACACACAGAGACACACATGCACATAGACACACACACACAGACACACACACACAGACACACACACACACACACACAAACACAGATTGACACGCACACACACACGCACACGCAGAAACACACACACACACACAAAAACACAGATTGACACGCACACACACACACACACACACAGAGAGACACACAAACACACATACACACACACAGAGAGACACACAGACACACACACACACACACAAACACAGATAAATTATATATTACCTTATATAGGTTTTCCAAGAGTTATTACAGTGGTGGCGCAGTGGCTATGTGACATGCCCTTCATGCCGTAGACCTGGGTTCAAATCCCACAATGGGATCTCATCACATAGTGTTAAAAAGTCTTTTAACACTGTTATGATTATTTAATATTCCGTACGTTTTTTGGAAAGAGATGACATCACAGAGATGAAAGGCTTCCTAGCTGCGTTTACAAACATGACCACTGATTATATGTAGCCATGGCAACCTTTTCCCTGACAGTGCAATACTCTGTATGTCTGTCTGTCTAATTATATATTACAATGTAAGCTTAAAAAACATATCATTGGTGGTGGCGCAGTGGTTATGACAAATGACTTTTGTGTGGGAGACCCGGTTTCGATTCCCACAGCGGGAACTCAACCGATGTATTCCCTATGAAGACAGTTAACCCCTAGTGATGGCCCAGTGGATATGAACAGGGGTTTGATCCCCGCTGTGTAGTACATCAATCCTGAAAAAGGCATTTAACCCCATTATGATTTTTTTATTATTCCGTACCTTTTTTGGTTGTCCGTATTTTCTGCAGACTTTCAGCAATAAAAACAATTCCACTTTTAAAATCTAGCTCTAGCTCCTTATGGTGTAGGGGTGTCATTCAACTTTATTAAAACCATTCCTACTTTTTAAAATATTCTCAATACTTCAATATCTTCTTACTGATTTAAGCTATTTCTCCAGTTCAGCTTTTAAATTTAAATTTTTTTAAATGTTTCCACCTTTTTTACATTATTGTTGCTATTCAACTTAATTAAAACCATTCCTACATTTTTCAACTCTTCTCAATACTTCAACATCTTCTTACTGATTTAAGCTATATCTCCAGTTTAGCTTTAGCATTTCAATATTTTCTACAAATTTGACTGATTTAAGCTATTTGTCCAGTTTAGCTTAGCGTTTCAATTTTTTCTACAACTTTTACTGATTTAAGCCAGGATAGCTTTAGCAATTCAGCTATTCAGCATTCCCACGCATTTTCTGCAGGAAATGCATTTTCTAGTTATAAATATAATAAGGTCACATGGACTCAATCGAGACCATAGACTGTTAATATTAAAAGACCAGAAGCCACATTAGGCCAGACCAGTGGTAAATACAATCCAGGCTGCTCTGTTATGCTCCCCAACGAGACGTCATGCAATGCATTGTGGGGGGAAAATGAAACACAAATATATCATTTGAAACACAAATGATATATATTCAGTTTTGCAATATCCAACACCATCAAATACAATGGATAACAGTTCAAATATTTACTACCAACAAGCAAATTGCACAAATTCGTTGCAAAATTAAACCTGCAACATGGGCTTTAATGAAAACACAGTAGGAGGCCATGAAACAATGTGTGTAACAAAGCTAGCATTTCCATAATCGGTTTTCTCAGTATCTTGTCTATTAATAACAAGAGGCCAAAAGAACAGCGGCAGACAAGGTTGGATTAGGAGAGGAGAAATGTTTTGTTAGGGAAACCATGCGGTGCACTAAGCACTCATGGAAGCTGAGGAGACTTAGCCACAGCTGAAGATGATGGATTGTATCAAGCAACAAGCAGGGAATAGTAAAAATAAGTAATAGAAAAGAAAGTGGGGGTAGAAGGTGGCAATGCTCACCATCCCATGCCTTTATTCCATGAGGTGATGGAGCTTGTTATGTTGTTTATGGCATGTATTGTACAAACTCTACTGCCTCCTGGCTCCACTAGTTGTGTTTTATCGGAATAGAGTTGAATTATCCATTTAATACCAGAGGGGCAGTTCATGACCTCTTCCTCTTTCACTCCCCCGCTCCTCCATCAGCCGCCCACAGTGGCAGCCACAGTCAAGGTTAGCACTATTGCTATTCTGCATTTTATTTCTACATTGTTGTTTGGTGCGTAAAGCAGTCCAGGGAAGTCTGCCAGACAGATTTTGCCTGAATATACTCATACAGAGCTGATTTCAGGGAAAGAAAATGACCAAGATATATATTTCTGTTGCCATGGTGCCTGAGCACTTGTATGTACCAGAATATCAGAAAGATATAAAATGTCAGTAACACAGTAAGGAAATCAGCGGGAGGGTTGTGGATGTGGAACTCCATTAATACATGAAGTTTATCCAACCAATAAAGCAGACAATAACGGAGAAAAGCTGTGTTATGGTTGAACTCATCAATTGCTACTGATGAAACATTTCAGCGTCATTTCACTTTAATGATACCAAAAAGTTACCTTTTAAAAAAGACCAAAAAAGTAATGGAATGTATAACAGTTTAGGAAGACACATTTAATTTTGTTACAGAAAGTGGACCAACTTGCATAGAACCAAACCTAACCTACACATATTCCATGAACTGCAATGCTCCTGGCAATACACCTGTAGAACAAAATGTTCCTTAGGTAGCCTATTATTGCTGGGAATGCAGTGGTATTAGGCTACATTGACATTTACTGTACATACAATCAGGCAGCAAAACATTGGCGTCGGTGTTGCCAACAGTCTGTTTGTGGCCGTTGAGACTGCAACACAACCCTGGAGATTCCAAACCAAAACGGGGTCAGAAGACTTTTTAAATGTCTCCGGTTTAGGGGCTCGGAAAGGCCAGAGCAGGGGGAATGAGAGGTCTTTTATATAGACCTTAGTGGTCCCTAATACTGTATCTGAAGTCTCTTTATATAGACCTTAGTGGTCCCTAATACTGTATCTGAAGTCTCTTTTATATAGACCTTAGTGGTCCCCTAATACTGTATCTGAAGTCTCTTTATATAGACCTTAGTGGTCCCCTAATACTGTATCCGAAGTCTCTTTATATAGACCTTAGTGGTCCCCTAATACTGTATCTGAAGTCTCTTTTATATAGACCTTAGTGGTCCCTAATACTGTATCTGAAGTCGCTTTTATATAGACCTTAGTGGTCCCCTAATACTGTATCTGAAGTCTCTTTTATATAGAGCTTAGTGGTCCCCTAATACTGTATCTGAAGTCTCTTTTATATAGACCTTAGTCGTCCCCTAATACTGTATCTGAAGTCTCTTTTATATAGAACTTAGTGGTCCCCTAATACTGTATCTGAAGTCTCTTTTATATAGAACTTAGTGGTCCCTAATACTGTATCTGAAGTCTCTTTTATATAGGCCTTAGTGGTCCCCTAATACTGGATCTGAAGTCTCTTTCCCAAAATTTTGCCTTGTGCAGAATTACAGCCATGAGAGCCAGTCCCACAATGATCTTTTCTTAGTATGTGTCATTTCTGAGTCTGTAGCTTTTGGGCAAGGTGGAGGCTGGGGGGGCCTTGACCAACTGCATCTTTACTCGTTTGAAAGCCATGATGTCTCTCTCTCATGGGTGGGCCAAATTCTCTGGGTGGGCAAATCAGAGAAAGGGAGGGTAACTTTGCCCCTTACGACCTCAGGATACCCAGGGCTCAGTTTACACCTATCACCATTTCTAGCCATTGGGGGCCATAAGCACGCAGGGGGAATTATTAGGAATTTTAAAAAACCTCATAAAGGGAAATTTCCATGCCATGGGACCTTTTAATTAAAAGGCATCAACTGAGACTATAAGGGGATGTTGAAGAAGCCAACTGAATTCTGCATGGTGGTTCTAAATGTTCTGAATGAAAATGATCTGTATTGCGCCTAATGCATTTAAATTAAAGACTTAGTTCATTATTGACTGACTAGAAGCTGGTGAAATGCATTATATCCATTTGAGTATGTAAAATACAATCACACATACTGATTTGATTGAGCTTTAGGCAAGAATGAATCTATTGCAGCTTGGACATCAAAGCAGTGCAATGTTAGGGCCCAGACTGTGTTATTTCTGTCAAAAAAGGAGGCAAACAATCCGGTGGAGAAAAGAAATTGTTGTATAGTGATGCAGCAAGATCACAAAAGCGCACCTATTAATAACAGGCTTAGAGAAAGAGTTCAATGTCTTGCAGCCCAGTAACAAGTGATACAGCTCTAGCAACTTTAAAATGCCCCTTGTCTGAGTAAGAATCTCATATGGCGTAAATTCCTTCACCCTTGCATCTCATTAATGCATCTTTCCTTTGAGTCAGAAGTGGGAGGAACCAGTTAGCAAGGGTACTCGCACCCACCCCCTCTCAGCCATTACCAAAATCAAAAGGCTTACAGGTCAATCAGTGCTATTCTCTTTTGATCTGCAGTATCTGATCATAGTGCAAAAGCTCAGGGAAAAGAGATTTGAAAAGATGTTGCTAGCCTGCCAGTGCCGATCCTCTGCCATTAGTGAGCAGAATGATTGATTTCTCAAAGAGGATGTGTGACACTGGAAAAGAAACATGTAGCCCTCAGGCAGAGAGGCACCATTAATTAAACATTACCAGATCTCAGGATCCTGTGTTTAATGACTGTTTTCCTATTCTTCTCTTTCACATTATGTATAAATGCTCTACATTGAGATTTTCAATTGTGATAGTATGTGAGTTGTTGCAATTACGGCAAATCAAGTAGGTTAACTTTGCAAACTAACATCCGACTAAAAGTTATTAGTCCCAGGAGGTGTTACAATATTTGTATTCATTTTCCAGCATGATTTCCTGTCTATGACACAAACGTCTCCATTACATTTGAAATGGTAGGAAATTACTGTCAGTTTGACACATTCATTCAAAGCCAAGGGCTCCAAACTGCTGCCCTGTTTACCCAACTATGATTTGGAGTTAATTAACTGTGCTAATGTTTCAGATGGAATCTGTAGTCAATGTCCAGAATGCTGTCACTTGTTTGTTTCTTTGCTTGACAAGCAGAATCTCATTTCTCACAATGAGAACTGCAACACCCTACCTGTCTCGTATTGAAACAGTAATTGGATGTTTTTTCTGTGAAATGCTTTTTGTCCACATTTGATGTCACTTTGCTCACTCATCTTCCTGTGTACTTCCAGCCAGTGAAAGTGATATTCTTGTTTAGGGACCATAATGGCTTTCGTTTAGTTCGCCCCACAATTTTATCAAACATGTTTAGTTTAAACAGTTCCCTAAATGGATGTTCCAAAATGTAGGAAAGGGAAATTATGGAAACAGTCATCCATCCGTTCATTGTCCCCAGCATCCTTGGATCTGTGTCACTGCTGTGAGCCAAGCAAAGTAGCTCAGACCCCAACCACACCTGCCAGGGGAGCCCAAGGCATACCCCGGTGAAATAGGTAATCCCTCTGGTGTGCTCTTGGTCTACCCAGACCTCATCTCTCGGTTGGATTGGTGTGGATTTGAGTGAAGCCTGCCATGATAAAAAACAATGTGCTAGCTGGCTAGGCGCCACCTTAACTAAAGTGCACTTGTGTGGGTTAAAAAGGCACTTTCAAGTAAAGAATCAGCATACCCCAGAGAGAACAAAGCCTTATTAAAATCTATGTCTTTCCAAAACGTCATAAACCTCTCACACGGAAAGCAAAAGAGGGAAAGAGCCCAGCACTATACACTTCTCACATGGTTACATTTTTGTAAATGAAATGGTTGTACCTCATGTTTTTAAGTGACATTTGGAATATGTTGCTGCAGAACCGCTGTCCTTTTGGTAACAGTAGTGGCACTTTAACAAAGAACAGAAAAAACAGAAATGATTTTGCTTTTATGAGTGTTCTGCATCTTGGATCCAAGCCACTGCTGTTGTACCTTTTTGTGCAGCTTTTTATTAATCTTTTATCACTAAATGATGGCAACATAATATCATAGCTTGCATACTAAATGAAGTCATAAAACCACCATGTGTAGCATCTCATTCTTGGATCTACTACATAGGTCCAAAAAAAGAAATAATGTGTGTGCGTGTTTATCTGATGAGTAGGTGACCTTTACGGCAGCCTCGGCCACAGTGTGTGAATGTGTGTGAATGGGGAATGGTTCTACTAATATGTACTATATTAAATCCCTTTGAGTAGTCGTTAAAACTAGAAAAGCCCAATATAAATACAGACCATTTACAATCGCTATCAGCACCATTTTCTCACACACAATGGAATGGTGGGAATAGACTAACAACATGACTGATTGAGTGGGTGAGTAAGCAGGCCAGCTAATGACAATAGTATAGTAAGCATGTGATTTACTGGGGACTGCACGTTTTCCAGTTAAACATGTTCTTATGTACAGTTACTATTCTTCTAAAAAAGATGGAAGAAGTGAATATCAGCTAAAAAAGTACAGTGTTCTTTTGTAGTAAATATGCAAATAAGTCATACAGAATGAGGTCTCTGTCATTGAAACTAATGTGATTAATTCATTCAGGAAAATAGAATATGAAATAGAAAACACCTTACCAACATATTAGAAACCAGAATATTAGAATATCACTTGAGTACAAGTCTTAAAGCATCTGATATTTACTCTACTTAACTATCAAAAGTAATGTTATGATATTACATGTCCTTAACTATTAAAAGAAAAAAAAAAACTTTGATTAACTTTATTTTGGTTTCCTCAAAGTGAAACATACTATTCAGGGTGTCCACACCTTCTTAAGCATCATATTCCAAGTGTGACATCAACAAAGAGAAAAACAGAAACATTGTATTTTTTCTGAGAAAGAATGTTTCACTCCAACATACACGTTTTTATGGCCCTGTCTCGACGGTCTTTGCAGAGATGGGAAGCATTTAGAAGATAACCCATAGGATTGTAGAGCTACGTAAACTATGATGCACATTTTATTTGAATAAAATAAGTCTTGCTTTGCTAGACGTTCCTCCACAGCACTGAAGGGCCAAGGACTCCAAGTCCAAGGACTCCAGGTTGCAGACCCGTAGTTAATGCCAAAGAACTATCCAACACAACAGATTACACAGGCCTCTTCACAGTACTGGTGCCTGAGTGTGTGGAGTTAGTATGATGTTGTTATCCACTAGTCTGGTCCAGCTCACCATCCAGAGGCACTCCAGACTGCACAATGAGACATGCAACCTATCCAATTATCAGTCACCTCACTTGTTGCAAAGATCTGGTTGTAACATCACACATTTCTTGTTTTAAATGACACTGCTTCTGAATTTCCACACCTTTGCAGTTGATCCAGCATTTCCAAGTTCTCTCACATACAATTCAATTAAATTTTATTTATATAGCGCCAAATTACCACAACAGTTCTTTTTATAAAAGAGCAGGTCTAGGCCGCATTTATTATTATCTCTATTAATAAGAACAATCCATTGGGCATATGGGTTTCCTATTGTTTTCATGTCCCTTTTTAAGAACCAAAAAAAAGAGAAAAATATTTTTAGTGAATTGTTTTCATTCCAAAATAATTGAAATAGGTCTTGGAGATGTAAGCAACATAAAATCAGAAGATAGAAACCTAAATCATGGTTGCTGCTGTCACCGTGGTCCTGCTCGGCGCCCTGCCACGCCCTGTAGTGCCCTGCTATGCCCGGCAGTGCCCTGCTCTCCCCAGCTACGTCCTGCTATGCCCTTCTATGTCCTTGTATGTCATACTATGCCTTGCAGTGCCCTGCTACGTCCTGCTATGCGTTGATACGCCATGAACTACTACTAACACTATTATTTCTAGTCATAGTTCAATTATCTTTATTGTGACTATTATTGGCACTGTTCATCACACCCCCAACAGGCACCGTCAGACACTGCCTAACAAGAGCCTAGGTCTTTCCGAGGTTTCTCACTTGAAGGAACTTTTCCTCGCCACTGGCGCACTAAATGCTTGCTCTTGGGGATATTACTGGAATTGGTGGGTCTTTGTAAATAATAGAGTTGAATTGAAATAGAAATATGTTCCTCTATTAACATCAAAGCATTCTTTCTCTTTTTTTGGAGAATAGCAATGTCAGTTGATCGAGGACAGGGACATCCAACTTCAAAGCTGAGATATGAGCCAATGAGGACACTGATAGTAAAAGGGGCATTAGGTTCCATAGAATGGACTCAAAAGCCCTTTTGTTTTACCCCATCCTCAAGCCTAAAGCCACTTATAATACTGTTTTATAGCCGATGTTTGAAAGCAACCATTTCTATATCTAGGGCAAACTCTAACCTCTACGACGGAAATCACTCTTAAATTTGCATTCAACCAGCCTAAAAGCGCCTGGTGTTCAAAGGGTTACGGTTGGCAGGGTTCTCCAACACCACTCTGCCTCCTTGACACTTTTTTTTGCCTGCCACCCCTTCACCCCCTGCTCCTGCATGACTGAAGAATTACTGTATTTGGTGAAATTTGATGGACTGCTGAACTGTGAATATGCTTCAGCCCCAGACAGCTGTCGTGGCCAGAGTGAAATGTGATGGATGGGTAGCAGAGCAAGGGGGGACATATGGAAATGACCAGGCATGAAAGGAGAGAAAAATCTGTGTGCCTTTGTTTCACCAACCCCCCGACCACACACACAGGCAGTTCTGTTATTTTTCTTTCTGGCTGTTTTATTTCCAAATTTCCAATGAATCAATATCCCTGATTTCTTGCACCTAATCCAGACTAAAATGGCAATGTAACCTTTCTCTTTAGAGGTGAGTAATATTGATGAAAACAAGTGACGACTCAACTCATTGGGATGCGTTTATCACGCCTGTGGTGACATCTGCTCTGTCTCCACATGCAGTGTCAGGTCACAGAGGCAGGATGGGTGGTACCTCGGTGACAGCAGCTAAAGATCACAATTGACAAAGTGGATCGCCATGCCAGATAGAGTGGCAGCTGAGCATAATTTCCCAATAACTCTCCATATTTGGCAACGCCTTAGTCAGCAGAAGGCCCGCAGGCCATCAATCTAATCCAAGGAGATTGATCCACTGAGTGTGTTTGCATGGGACTGTGTGAAAAAAGGAGATGGGGAGAGGGAGAGAGGCAAAATACAGCTAGCATCTGAGAGACATGTGATTGTGTTAAAAAAGGGAGATTGATAGATAGATAGATACAGTACATACTGTACATTAAATAGATAGATGATTGATACATGCATACATACATACATACATACATACATACATACATAAGCAGACGGTACTGTAAATAAAAATAAAGAGCTACAGTAATATTGAGAGACATCTGACTGTAAAATAAGGTAGATGATAGACAGATAGGATAAAGGAAAATAAAGAGCTAGCATCTGAAAGATACGTGACTGCATACATACAGTGGGGCTCGAAAGTTTGGTCACCTCAGGTAAAACTTTGTATTAATGTGCACAAAGAGGCCAAGAAAAAATGGAAAAAATCTCCAAAAGGCATCAAATGACAGATTAGACATTTGTATAATATGTCACAAAAAGTTAGATTTTATTTCCATTTTTTACACTTTCAAAATAACAGAAAACAAAAAAATGGCGTCTGCGAAAGTTTGGGCACCCTGCAGAGTTAATACCCCCCCCGAGACCTGAAAGTATCATGGAGTGTTCTCAATCATTGTCTGGAAAGACTAGGTGATGTTAATCTTAAGGTTTTAAATGCCCAGACTCATCTGACCTTGCCCCAACAATCAGCACCATGGCTTCTTCTAAGCAGTTGTCTAGAAAACTGAAACTGAAAATAGTTGATGCTCACAAAGCAGGAGAAGGCTAGAAGAAGATAGAAAAGGGTTTTCAGATGCCAATATCCTCTGTTTGGAATGTAATTAAGAAATGGCCGTCATCAGG
Source organism: Etheostoma nigrum (assembly GCA_029931835.1). Lineage (NCBI taxonomy): Eukaryota > Metazoa > Chordata > Actinopteri > Perciformes > Percidae > Etheostoma > Etheostoma nigrum. The sequence goes on from CM057238.1 coordinate 1,639,204, forward strand.
AACAGTGGAAGTTAAAGCAAGATCTGGAAGTCCAAGAAAAACATCTCGCAGGATTGTGAGAAAAGCAAGTCAAACCCACGTTTGACTGCACAATCATCCAGAAAGACCTGGGGACACTGGAGTTGGGCTACACCATTCTACTATAAAGAGATACTCGTACAAACATGGTCTTCATGGAAGAGTCATCAGAAGAAAACCTCTTCTACGGCCTCACCACAAAAATCAGCGTTGGCAAATGAACATTTAGACAAGCCTGATGCATTGTGGGAACAAGTTCTGTGGACCGATGAGGAAATAGATCTTTTTGGCTGGAATGAGCAAAGTTACCTTTGGAGAAGAAACAGCACAGATTTTAATGAAAAAATTTAAGTCCAACTGTTAAGCATGGGGGGGGGAAATCAATCATGCTTTGGGGTTGTATTGCAGCCAGTGGCACAAGGAACATTTCATGAGTAGAAGAAAAAATGGATTTAATACTTGACTTGATACCATCTGTGAAAAAGCTGAAGTTAAAGAGAGGATGGCTTCTACGAATGTGTGTTTAATGATCCTAACCACACCTCAAAATCCACAGTGGATTAAATCAAAAGGCGTAAACTGAAGGTTTTGCCATGGCCTTCACATAATTGAAAATCTATGACTGGACCTAGAGCAGTGCGTGACAGACAGTCCAGAAATCTCAAAGAACTGGAAGACTTTTGGAAGGAAGAATGGGCGGAGATACCTCAAACAAGAATTAAAGACTCTTGGCTGGCTACAAGAAGCGTTTCCAAGCTGTGATACTTGCCCAAAGCAGAACAAGGTATTAACTCTGCAGGGTGCCCAAAACGCCATTTTTTTGTTTTCTGTTAATTTGGAAAGTGTAAATGATGGAAATAAAATCTAACTTTTTGCAACATATTATACAAATGTCTAATCTGCCATTTGATGCCTTTTGGAGATTTTTCCATCTCTTCTTAGCTTCTTTTTGCACATTAAAGGGGTGATAGAATGCAAAACCGATTTTACCTTGTCATATGTGAATAACAACAGTTCGGTGGGTAAATAGGACATACATAGAAGCTCAAAATCCCATTGACATGCCTTTCCTCTGAAAATCTCACATTTTGAAACTGCCGCTGAAAACGGGTGAATCCCAACAAAGCTAAAAGATGACGTCAGGATCTCAAAACCTGTAGCTTTGTCACGCCCATGGATGTATTAGGAGAATGGTCACGCCCCGAGTTTTACATACAGGCCACTGACCTGAGACCAATTCCTAATGTAGCTAGCGTTACGTAGTGGATGTCCGACTGAGAACGTTTCTCGTGTACTTTGACGGGATTTACAAAGAAGAAAGTTTGGAATATTTTCCAGGATATTGACAATGAACCAGGGTTGTAAATGCAGTGTTCCAGGCTGTACAGGGAATGGAAACACTTCTCACTAAGGGAGCAAACACTCGACGGGCATGGCTGATGGAGAGAATCCCTGTGAAGTTTGACACTCAATAATTAATTTGCTCGAACTATTTCACCAAAGACAGTTTTCAAAACTTTGGACAATTTAAAGCAGGATTTGCTAAGCTGCTGTTGCTGAAGAAGGGGCTGTTCCGACTGTATGGTCATCCCAACCACAAGCTGTAAGTATGATTTTGTCGCTAACAGTAACATTAGCAATGCTAAGTATCCTATGAAGGTAAATATGGTGCAAAAGTGAGAGTGCGTAGATGCGATGTGAGCACTTGTAAAATGACTTGAGAGCTTGTAAAAAAAATCTGTAGTTGTAGATGCGATGTGAGCACTTGTAAAATATGACTTGAGAGCTTAAAATCTGTACTCGTGTTTTGTTTTTTTTTCACTTGAGTCACTTTTTCAGTACAACCACGACTCAGTGCTGTCCCTCATCTGGCGATAGAAACCCTGCTGTCCCCGGCCGTTCTGTTGGCTCAGAGCTCCACAGACTAAGTCCACAGGTACAAATTAGTTTTGCACCAAATGTACCGCAAGAAGTGTTGCAAAAGTCGAGAGCGCAGACTCGCCGCTGTGTGATGCGAGAGAGCACGCTGCAGCGACAGATTCGAGAGGTTGTAATCACTGAGTTGTGGTTGTACTGAAAAAGTGACTCAAGTAAAAAAAATAAAAATAAACACGAGTACAGATTTTTTTTACAAGCTCTCAAGTCATGTTTTACAAGTGCTCACATCGCATCTACAACTACAGATTTTTTTTACAAGTTCTCAAGTCATATTCTACAAGTGCTCACATCGCATCTATGCGCTCTCACTTTTGCACCATATACAGTATATATATATATATAGTGAGGCACACCGGATGAAGGCCAGGATGGTCAATCATACAGGTTACCTCTTCAGGAACCTGGGTCATTCTTCTCATGACCTGTAAAAACAAACATAATGAGCCTGCTGTTATTTCATAATGTTGAATGAGCAGAAAGCATAAAGTAGCTTGAGTTAATGTATCTCTAGTTTTATTTACCTGAGGTATTTATTGGCAACATATATTTTCTCTCTCCTGGAGCATGTGTGCACAGTTTCCACAAGTACACCTGCCAAGGTAAGATACTACATTAGATTACTACATGTCAAGAAGGTAATAATCACATAGTCAGATAACCTAATCGGCATGATAGTACAAGATAACATGTACTGGCAGGCGAGAGTAGTAATACTACTTTGACGTAGCATACAAACTGAACAGAAATAGGCTCCTGTCCCGCTAAATGGATGTCCTGTTGTATGATTACATATTACTACTACGTGGTAAAGAATGTACGTAACTCATAATCCCAATCAATCACTATTCAGCAGGAGAGTATACGGTAACAAATGTTACAATGTGACTACGAGACTTTAGTTGTGACAGCTCTATGAACTGCCCACTACTAGTCACTATCTTGACGGAAATTGCGAGGGTTGTAAGTTGTAGCGAAGTTGTAAAATATTTCTCTGTGTGCAAATTAATAAGTTATGTTGCTTACAATACTAAAAACAAACTTAATACAACGTTATGCTTAGGCTACAACACTGAAGTGGGAGTATTACACTTGTATGACAACGAACCGCTAATGTTGAAAATGCAAGTAAATGCTAAATGACCAAACTTACCAGTCTGAAGAAGTCATTTCCAATCTACTGGCAGGTTGCTCCTCGATATCAGATTCTTCCTCTGATTCAGGCTCAAATAGATACGGTAACCATGCTATCTCCACCTTGGATGTTTTAGTCATGTTTGTGTGCCGCAGCAAAGCTCGTTGTACACCAACCAATCAGCGTGCAGCTTATTTAAATATGCATGAGCAGACCATATAAGGCAGAAAAGCTCTCCTTTCAGCCCAGGTCAATTTAAGAGGGTGGTATGAGGGCCAAAAGAACATCAAAAGCGACATTTTCAGCCCAACAAATGTTACATACCCTATCAGGAGACCTCAAGGAACAGTGTGAAATACTCTATACAACCATTCTATCACCCCTTTAATACAAATTTTTACCTGGGGTGGCCAAAACTTTGAGCCCCACTGTAAGGTTTGTATGTATGTATGTATGTATGTATGTATAGAGCCAGAGGTGGAATGGAGCTAATAAACATATACGCCAGTACTGTACTTAAGTACAACTGTGAGGTACTTTTACTTTACTTGGAGTATTTTCATGCCACTTTATATTTCTACTCCATTACATGTCAGAGGGAAATATTGTAATCCACTACATTCATCTGACAGCTTTAGTTACTGGTTACTTTACAGATTAAAATTTTTGTCCATAAAACACATCGTTTGGATCGTAAAATGTGAGAATTTTTCTGCATTAAGCTCTATTAATTTAAATACTTTAAGTACATTTTCCTGATGGTACGTACATAATTTTACTTAAGTAACATTTTCAATGCAGGACTTTTTTACGTGTACTTGTTGATAGTGTACAGTGTGGTATTAGTATTTTTACTTAAGTAAAGGATCTGAATACTTCTCCACCATTGGATAGAGCATGTGAGAGCAAATTTGTATTTTGTGTGTCATGTCATCATCCAAAGAGAGATGTGCTGGAACTGGTGGGTGTCAGGGAGTCTTCCTATGCCAAGTGGAAGTTGAAGTGATTGGAGGCTGTGTGTGTTGGCTGTCTGAAAGGTCACTGTCTGCTCCAACTCCTGACAGACTCCTACAACAGAGCCGGATAACAGCACTGAAATGCACCACGACCTGACAGATCCTTACTCATATACACTCATTCTCCAAGAAATAGAAGTACTTCAAACAGGAGCCCGATTTATATGTAAATACGGTAGATAATGACTTCCAACAGGTTGCACTCGGATTACAGAGCTGCTAAATTTATCATCATTAAAAGTAAGAAAATGCTGTGCCTTGAATCACACATGAATAAACAATTCATGTATACATTAGGGACTCAGCGCAGACCTAAGGGGGCCCGGGGGCATGCTCCACGGGAGAATTTCTTTTTCCATTTATGGCAGATATATACACTATTTTCCAAATCATTTCATAAAAGAATGTCTAGTCTCGCTTGAGTGGTCATTTTTATGGTCATTCTTAGAGGTGATGAGCTTTGGTAAAACTTCATTTTTCTTTTTCATTCAGCTTTGTGGTCTAATCCAGCTCTAGTCTTAACCGGACTCCTACTATAAATTTACAGTTCCTGGATCCTCCCGCCAAGGTTGCACCTTGAGTCCAGCATGATTTGTCATTTCTCTAGATCCTCTGGCTCAAGCTATTCGCCAATTGATTATGGTCCTTAATATGCATTTGTAATTCATACCATCATCTGTCATTATTTTCAGACAATGTTTTGGTTTTCTTAGAAAACCCCTTTCAGTCTCTTCCTCACCTTCTATCATTATGCAAAGAGTATGGAAGCTTATCAGACTTTAGAGTTAAAGTCTACACTACTTCATTTAAATGACAGTTTAAATATTTAGGCATTGAAGTCTTCCTCTGCTTAAATACATGCTTTTCTAGCCTAAATGTTTTACCAAAAAAATATATAAAATATAGTTCCCATATACTTTGGCCCTCTGGGATGATCCTGATGCCATTGGGAAGTTAACACTCTCAATCTTTTTCAAAAGTGTCAGTGTGTTTCTAAGTCTTACTGACACAGAGCTAAAGAGGTTAGAATAGAGAATTTATATTTCCGTCCAAGTAAATCATCTTTAAAATGATTCAAAAACACTAATGTAAACATATCAGATGGGCTACACACAAAACTAGTACCTTAGCTACATGTCATGATACATTTTTGAATTTCTTAGATTTTTGCTATCTAAAATAGCCATTTTACTTTGATCGTAAATTAAATTCCGAAAGTCTCTTGTCCGTCCACTTCCATGCCATGTGTGTAGACAGAGCAGCAATACTGTGCGGAAATTAACTAAAACGTCTTTGTTTTGTGGCAGGTTGCAACCAAACGTAATTGCAATTCACTATTTATTCAGCATATGATGTTTCCATCAGTGTTTATCGCATAAGCCGTATATTCATCAAGAGAAAATCTGATGAGACAAACGTATTTCCTTTGAGTCAATGTTCATGAAATTCCATCAAATTTAGCTTTTTCCATTAACATTTTTTGTCAAGAAATGCGTGAAAGTAAGTAAGTAAGTAAGTGAGTAAGTAAGTCCTGAGAGGGGCAAAAACTAAAGCCAGGGTGCAAGGAACCAGAAACAAACCACCACAGGGAGACACAACACTACAATGATCCGACGCAGGACAAGGGATGCACAAAGACTAAATACAGAGGGTAACGAGGTAACAATAGGCAGGTGACAAGAGGGCTGGGAAACAGGTGGAAAACATCAGGTAAGCACGAGAGCGGGAACACACAGGAAGTAAAGATAAGATGAGACAGAGACCCAGACTTCAAAATAAAACAGGAAACATAACATATGCAAGACCAGCACAAAACACATGACACCATACCATAATCACAAGACATGACATTAACCAGGCTAAGAACTAAACACAGGAAAACAGACTACCACAATAAGACAAGACACCAAACCACAACATTTTTCACTCAATATCACTTCAATCGGATAAAAACTTGTGGCTCGAAACATAGCTATAATCATGGTTTGCTGTATTTAATCCGAAGGCAGTGTAACATGTTCAATTTACTGCTGCCACTGGACTGAAAAGGCAATATTCACAGAGATGCTTCTCTTCCACACAGCAACTTGCTGGCATTATATGATACAGTGAATACAATTCAGCCATATTTGATTCATGTGTTGTTCACAGACATTGTGACGTTAAGTATTTCTTTAGAATCTAGACAGTGTATGAAAGCATGTTAGATTTGATTACAAATGCACTCTGTAACTTTGCACAGGCGAGCAGTTCGAGTACAGTGGTAGTATCAACAATGAAAGCCTAAATGAAGCATTGATTTTAGGCTCTGTTTCAGACAGAAAATAGTATATATATATATATACAGTATATATATATATATATATATATATATATATATATATATATATATATATATATATATATATATATATATGGTTCAGAGCTACAGAAAGGTGTAAGGAAGGGGTTACCTAAGAAATACAACAAGCTGTTGATACCTGAGGCTCTAGAGACTGCCAAACAAAGACTCACCACTCTGGCCACCCGCCTAAAGAGATACAAGGGAGAAGCAGAAGCCAGGAGAATTAACCGGTGGTTCTCCAACTAACCATTCAAAGTGTATTCTCAGTGGCAGGGTAATAACATAAGAGCAGATCCACCATGGGCTGAGACTGAACAGTACTGGAAGAACATATGGGAGAAAGAGGCATCCCACAACACAGATGCTCAGTGGCTAGTGGATCTAAGAACAGATCACAGCAATCTCCCAGAACAAGAACCAGCAACCATTACAACAGCAGACATCCAAGAAAGAGTGGCAGGTATGAAGAGCTGGACAGCACAAGGCCCTGAGGAGGAGACTGCAAGACCAGGCAGACCAATCTGTGCACCGCCTGGATTGACTACAAGAAAGCCTACAACTCAATGCCACATACATGGATACTGGAATGCTTGGAGATGTACAAGGTCAACAGGACACTAATAGCCTTCATCAATAACTCAATGGGGCTGTGGAAAACAAGTCTGGAAGCCAACTCAAAGCCAATTGCACAAGTCACCATCAAGTGCAGCATATACCAAGGAGATGCACTATCCCCGCTGCTGTTCTGCATAGGCCTGAACCCCTTCAGCCAGATCATCACAAAGACTGGCTATGGATACCGATTCGGAAGCGGAATAATCATCAGTCACCTCCTCTAAATGGATGCAACAACGGGGCCCCGCAGGCGACTGTCTCTCCCTTCCTCTTCACCATCTACACCACAGACTTCAACTACCACACAGAGTCTTGCCATCTTCAGACGTTTTCTGATGACTCTGCTGTGGTTGGATGTATCAGCGAGGGTGACGAGGCTGAGTACAGAACTGTGGTGGGGGACTTTGTCACATGGAGTGAGCAGGACCATCTACAGCTCAACGTGACAAAGACTAAGGAGCTGGGGGTTGATCTAAGGAGAGCCAAGACAGCAGTGAGCCCTGTTTCCATCCAGGGGGTCAGTGTGGACATTGTGGAGGACTACAAATACCTGGGAGTGCACTTGGACAATAAACTGGACTGGGCCAAGAACACTCAAGCCCTCTACAGGAAGGGCCAAAGCCGTCTCTATTTTCTGAGGAGGCTGAGGTCCTTCAACATCTGCAGGACAATGCTGAGGATGTTTTATGAGTCTGTGGTGGCCAGTGCTATTCTCTTTGCTGTTGCATGCTGGGGCAGCAGGCTGAGGGTAGCGGACACTAACAGACTCAACAAACTGATCCGCAAGGCCAGTGATGTCATGGGGGTGGATCTGGACTCTCTGTTGGTGGTGTCAGAGAGGAGGACGCTGTCCAAACTAAATGCCATCTTGGACAATGTCTCGCACCCACTCCATGGCTTGTTGATAAATCACAGGAGCACTTTCAGTGATAGACTCATTCTACCAAAATGCACCACAGAGCGCCACAGGAAGTCATTCCTGCCTGTGACCATCAAACTTTATAACTCCTCCCTCTCAGTGTCTGACACGCAGACACTTTGACACGCAGACACTTAGAGAGGTTGATACTGGATAATATTATCATCTGTATTATCTGTTTTGTGCAATAACACTGGCCTCAAATGTGTGCAATTCTTAAGTTTACCATTGCAATTCCTTAATTATGTAAATTATGTAAATAATGTATAATAATAATATTCCTTTAACTATGTAAATACGTACGTACATATCCACACTCCTTATATTTCTTATTTTTATTTCTACTCTAATATTTCCACTATTTGTACAACTGCAACACAGAGTTTTCCTTCAGGGATCAATAAAGTATTTCTGATTCTGATTCTGAATCTGATTCTGATGACATCAAGCTGTATGCCAGAAATGAGCGAGACATCGACTCACTGATCCATACTACCAAGATCTACAGCAATGACATTGGAATGTTGTTCAGACTGGACAAGTGTGGTTGCATGGTATCAAATGTAAATGTGCTGTATTTATATAGCTCTTTTCTAGTCTGAACGACTACTCAAAGCACTTTTACATCATACAGGAACCATTCACCATTCCCACACATTCATACACTGTGGCCGAGGCTGCCGCTCAAGGTGCCATCTGCTCATCAGATAAACATCCACACACATTCCGATGACACAGCATCAGGGGCAACTCGGGGTTCAGTGTCTTGCCCAAGGACACTTCGACATGGGACTGCAGGTCCGGGGATTGAACCACCAACCTTCCAATTGGCAGGCAACCGCTCTACCACTGAGCCACAGCCGCCCCAAATCAAAAAGAGGAAAGATGATCAGAACTGAGGGGATTGAACTACCAGAAGGCCACATTGCAGATGTTCAGGATAGTTACGAATACCTTGGGGTGCCACAGGCTAACAGAAACCATGAGGAGGCAGCAAGGAAGACCGCCACAGCCAAATACCTACAAAGAGTGAGGCAGGTCCTGAAAATCCGAGCCATCAACACATACGCCCTGCCAGCTGGTATAATAAACTGGGCAAAGGAGGAGACGTTTCACCCCAAATCCAGCACCCTGAGACTGTACACCAAGCGTAGTGAGGGAGGCCGAGGGCTAGTGAGTGTCAAGACCACTGTCCAGGATGAAACGACAAAGATCCAGGAGTACATCAGAAAGATGGCCCCCAAATATGAAGGGCTCAGTGAATACCTCAGGCAGCAGAAACCCAAAGGTGAAGACAAGGAAGATGAAGAACCGTCATGGAGGGACAAGCCGCTGCACGGCGTGTACCACAGACAAATAAAAGAAGTGGTTGATATCAAGAAATCCTACCAGTGGCTGGAAAAGGCTGGACTGAAGGACAGCACAGAGGCACTAATCATGGCAGCACAAGAACAGGCACTCAGTACAAGATCAATAGAGGCCGGGGTCTACCACACCAGGCAGGACCCCAGGTGCAGACTGTGCAAGAATGCCCCTGAGACAGTACAGCACATACTAGCAGGGTGTAAGATGCAGGCAGGAAGTGCGTACATGGAACGCCATAACCAGGTAGCTGTCATAGTGTACAGGAACATCTGCCACGAGTATGGGCTGGAAGTCCCAAGGTCAAAATGGAAGACACCTCCTAAGGTAGTCGAGAATGACCGAGCTAAGATCCTGTGGGACTTCAGACTGACAAAAAATCAATTGTACAATTAGGGACACTCACCCCGTGGGCAACACTTTCAGACTTTCAAAATACAACAAAAATGTTCCCCACTTGACGTTGAACCTTTCCACAGACCCTATCAGTGTAAATTTGATCTTCACTAGCTTTAGAAAAAACATGACATCTTGCAGCCAAGCAGAAGCTGATGGGGAAGTAGAAGATTTCCAAACTAACAAATTCTCACACGGGCCAAAAGTGATGTGAATGCATAATTTCCAACTGGTTTTCATTTAAACTCAGGATATCATCTGCCGCACCAAATATTGGTAAAAGTGAACAAGGCGGCAGCATCACTCCAAGAACCTTGCTAAGTGTTTGAAAGACTATTGCCCAGTAGCTTGAAAGTTGGGGGCTGGAGAAAAAAAACATTAATCACAGCTAGCGTCTGTCCCGTTGTATATGTTGGCAAGCCTTGCCTTGCTTAAATGCACCCTATGCAAAACCTTAAAGATTCCATACCATGAGAATTTCACTTTATGAGGTTTTGTAACATTAATATTCGTTCCCCCATCCTGCCTTTAGTCCCCCAGTGGGAGTTATGGTATTAGGGGACCACTAAGGTCTATATAAAAGAGACTTCAGATACAGTATTAGGGGACCACTAAGGTCTATATAAAAGAGACTTCAGATACAGTATTAGGGGACCACTAAGGTCTATATAAAAGAGACTTCAGATACAGTATTAGGGGCCACTAAGGTCTATATAAAGAGACTTCAGATACAGTATTAGGGGACCACTAAGGTCTATATAAAAGAGACTTCAGATACAGTATTAGGGACCACTAAGGTCTATATAAAAGAGACTTCAGATACAGTATTAGGGGACCACTAAGGTCTATATAAAAGAGACTTCAGATACAGTATTAGGGGACCACTAAGGTCTATATAAAAGCATCCAAAGAGCACAATGTCATGGGACCTTTAAAGTTAACCAGCCAACGGTAGCGGTAGCTAGCTAGCTTGGTTACATTTTTCAAAACAATTCTAGTTGTAGTCTTGCAATGTGTGACCCTGCAAGATCCCTAGTTTTTAGTATTAGGGAACTATAAAGCCTATATAAAAGTATCCAAAGAGCACATGATGATGAATTGACTCTTTTCATTGCCTTTTGTACAATATTCCTCAGGCAAGTCTATTCCAAGCTCATCCTCCCACTTACTTTTAAATGTGTGTGGCTCTCATCTCCAAGAGACATCGGCTGAGAATACAGCAGGGTGATTAGTCCTTTATTCACAGAGGTGAGAGCTTGTCCAGCAACTTTTTTTTTATTGATTTTTACAATGAACATAAGGAAAACAAGCAGTCATATAATCCCATGAGGAATTATGGCTCTGAGTTTGTTTCCTACTAGCTATATTAAATGTTGTTTGTTTTCTCCTCAATGCATATGTCTCTTGTGTACACCATAATTACAAAAAAAACCTTTCGGCTGACAGCCTGTATTTTAGCAACTTCTTTTTTTATAGTTGCATGACACTATGACTACATGACACTATTGCGTTTTCCTATGGTCCATGCATGCAGGAGTCTTTCTGTGTGCTTTCGCTGTTTGTATGTCAGCCCAAGTGTGTGTGTCTGTGTGGTTGCATGGGTCTGTTTCCACACTCGAGTTGTATGAACAGACTGTGCACTGACTGTGCACTGACTCCAGGTCACCTTTTTAAAAATGAATGATTTGCAACTTTACATTCTGGTCAAAACAACTTGCAGGGTCCAAACCACATTGACTTAAGTTCCAATTTGGGATTCAAGACAAGGCAAGGCATCTTTATTTGTAAAGCACATTTCAGCAATAGGGCAATTCAAAGTGTTTTACCTAAAAGATTAAAGGGCAGTTAAAAACAATTTAAAATATAAAAGTAGATAAAATACAAGATTTTAGGACGCTATTATGGGACAATGCGTAAGCCGTTGCTCTATACACTGGTCCCACCGGTCTTACTTTTTAATTGTCTTGATATGCTTACATACATGTAGATTGTCACACAGTTCCAGTTTTCAACAATTTAACAGTATACAGTAAGAAACTGTATTCTCTGTGAAACAACCACTACTATGTTTAGAATGCTGCTCTAACCTGCATTCACATTGACCAGATCTGTCTCAAAAGGTGTGGTCTGTCCATTTAATTTGAATAGGGGAGTGCATTTAGGCTGTGGCTGTAACAGGGTGCAGGGGATCCGAAAGAAAACATCTGGGGTAATTAGTCAGATTTTTTTTTTTTTGACGGGAGAAGGGTATGGAGAAGTGGGAGACCTCTACCCTCATATGGGGGCACCTTCTCCGGTGTAAATTAAAAAGTGAAAGTAAAAGAAAGAAAGTTGAAACAGAATCAACTTTTGGAGAAAGAACTCCAAAACAACCCAACGTCAAGCTGCTGTGGCCAATCATGTAACCGAGGCTGGATCAGCTGGCAGCTCTATCAATCTAGCATGAGGGAAAGCTCGATGCTACACCGTAGCTGAGCATTGTCTTTCCAACCTGGACTGGATCAGGCACAGCTAATGGTAGCTCACATTGTCCTGGTAATGCATGAGACCCTTTGGCATCATTCTTTCAAAGTGCAGGGCAAAACCACAAGATCATCAATAGGTTCGTATGTATGTATGTGTGTATGTATGTATGTTTAAGGGACACACGGGACAAGAACAGGGCACACACTGCGGTCTCCTGGGTGAAAGTCCTGCGATGCTTGACCCAACCCCCACTCCCAACCTGCCTCCTTAAGCCAATTTCTACATTCTTTACTATGGATAGTAATTCAATTCAATTCAAATGTACTCATAGTGTCAAATCATAACAAACGTAGTATGTGTAGACCACACTCTATCGTTTACAGAGAACCAACAAAAATGACCAACCAAGGGCAAGCATTTGCTGTTACAGAGGCAAGGAAAAACTTCCTTTAAATGGGTAGAAACCTCAGACAGACAACTTTGACTAGTAGTAGTAAAAGAAAAATAAGAGATACTTTATTGATCCCCAGGGTGGAAATTTGATTTTTACATTTTGTTTTGACATATATTACATTTTACACACAGGTCCGAGAAAATCACACACATGGACAAACAGGACACATACATGCATTAATTGAGAGATGCTAGAGTGAGGGGGATGCCTATTAAAGGCCCGACCAGTTGAGTGTTCTGTGTTTTTTTTTTTGGGACAGGGGCACCTCAGCATTGAGATGGTGAACTGGCACCTCTCCAGTTACCAGAACACAGTCTTCACAGGCACTTCAACCGGCAACCCTACCGCTGCCCCCTAAAGACAGTTTCCACCTAGATTTGGAATTGCTGGATTCAGGGTCCAGAGTGCTAATCGTTACACCATGGAACCTCTGCTAGTAAGGTTGAGAACAGCCTGTATTCGTATAAATGATGCAGTGCTACTAATCTACCCAGTAGTATACAAAGTATGTCAAATTGGCTTGGCGTTGATGAACTGCAACATTAGAATGCTCAACGTCTTCATTAGTAATAAAAGTTGAAAAATATCATATTCCATAATAATACACTGTGAAAGGAGCCATTTTGCATAATGAGTACACTGACTTTACATGTACTAAACATGTACCTGTAGTTGATACTACTTTTCTACTTTTACTTAAGGACAATCTTCCACCACTGACTGTTACTGATCATTGTGGGTTTTACTGCCAAAATGGTGTATACTTACAGTTTTTTTATCGTTTTTTGAGATCAAAAGACAATATGTGACTTGGATATTTACTTAAGTCCTCCGTACGTTGAAATAAAGGACAAAATCATTTTAATTGACTGCCAAGGCCATCAGCTAAGGTGCCAGATTTAATTGAGAAGAGATGTCAGGATCACGATTGAATAACTCAACTCCAGCGGCCCCTCAGAGCCTGGCGCTAGTCAGCAAAGTCAATGAAAGCCTTGAACTTTCAGACAGGATGAAAGAAATGAAGGCAGGCGATAGAGATAGGGGGCAGGAAAATGGCCAAGAAGGGAAAGACTGGCAGGAAGAAATGCAGAAGGGAGGGAAAGAGTAAAGAGAACAGAGGAAGAGAGAGAGAGAGAGAGAGATAGAGAGACGGTCAGAGAATCAGAACAGAGGGAAGATAAGTCCCTATTCAACTGCCAGGGAGCCACTATGCTGCTGAATTGCACCTGAGCCATGAAGTGCACAGTTCCCTCCTCGCAGGGAGTTAGGGCCTATAATCTTTCGAGTTGATAATGAGAACTCAACCTCAATGATATATCAGCCCAATGGAGAAACTTAACAGCAAAGGCATCATTCTTCATTGCAAAATTCTGACACTTTTATTACCTGGCTTTTTTGTGGATCCCTATTTATAGTGTAGCAATGCAGGTATAGATACAAAGAGCACGGCAGCCAAGGGAAGCAACTGAGGAGTACGTTTAATACTATACCAAACAGTGTTCCACTTTTAACAGATAGATTTAGCACTGTGCCTACCAAAGACGTGCAGTATAAAAAAGCCAAATCCAAAGTTATGTTGGCGTATCCGTAGTCATGAATAAAAATGGCTCCACATGCAGAAGCTATACGTCTTATTTTGCACTCAAAAGACTTTCTGTGATGCATGATCAATTTGAAGAAGAAAAAAATGGATCAAATGGATACTGGGTTTCCATCTCGTTCTCCTTGATCTCCGTCTCTCTCTCTCTCTCTCTTCCTGTGGTGCAACAACAACAACAACAGCAGACATAGTACAACCTTCCTTTGCTGTAGTGCAATGCAGTTTTTTGGGAAATCTCCTCATCACTGTGACTTAAGAAATTAAAAGATTCATTGTCAGCATCCCCGGTGTCTCTCAGCGACTGGCAAATAGAATACAATGTGCTTCTCTTTGTAACAATCACTTTATGCCTTCAATATCTCCCTAGCAAGCCCAATGAAAAGCAAGAAAAGCACACAGGCAGTCTTCGATCGAGTCTCTTAATGAGACCTAATGGTCCTAATTCTTTGCCTCAATTGGTAATCCTTTATTTTCTGTCTGCAGTCAATACAACACAAGAGCTCCCACAGCAGGTGGTGCAGCGTGATTTTCAAGCTTTTCACCCTGACAAAAGCTGTGGCTCAGTGGTAGAGCGGTTGCTTGCCAATTGGAAGGTTGGCTGTTGGATGGTGGTTCCATCCATGGGGAACTTTCCATAAGATCTCTCAATACAAATCAAACCAGCTATTAGGCTAACTCAAGTAACACTATGCCAATCTCTAGGTATGATGAAGGATATGTGATAATATTGGGTTAGTTTAATTCCAAAGGTCAAGGATGCATAGTATCTTGATCCATAAAATAACTGGCCTTTAAAAATAAAAATGTGCCTGCCTCTATGGGAATTTAACACATACTTATGCCACGTGTATTTTAAGGAAGACCATTTATTTATTTACAATACATTATTCATTCACAAAGAAAATTGGTGTCCTTAAAAGGTTGGATTTTCCTTTTTTTAAATAAGGCATTAAGATCAATTTTCCAATTTTATTCCTTTTTTTAATCAACTTCAGCATGGGTGTGTTAACTTTCTCAAGCCACTGTATGTACAGTCTGTACGCTTGACCTAATTTATTTACTTATTAGATTTGATAAGAGTTCTATCAATCTTTAAATTTAACTTTTGACATGAAAGCTGATTATTATATTTTCTTTTTAATGTTCTTTAAAACACTTGAATGTCTCTTGCTCATGTCTGTACATTGATTTCCAATGACACTCGAAAACAACAAATATGAATGTGTGATATGGCGGTACGGAACATGTGACCATGATGGCAATTTTTGTCACGCAACAGTTCTATTTCTATAAGCTAACAAGCTAGCGGTCAAGAGAGAGGTCTCTTCACTTTCTAGCCTCTACAGGTGATTTTCTATCCAGCCTGGAACTTTTGGCATGTGGATGCCTTTTTCGGGATCGTTGAACATTAAATCCAAACTATTACATCCAAGATTTATCCACTTGATGTCCATAATTTATCCCATTTTTGCTCATTTCTGCCGCTAGCTCCGTGCTCCATGTATTCCGTAGCTCTCGCATGAACCATTGTGAGTTTATTTATGGAAATGAAGGCACACTATGAAAATCAAGGCAGACAAATGTGACCAAAGATATTATATAGCGGACAAGATACATAACTACCATTTTGCAGAGGAGAATGGCATCACTGTTTTGAGATTTGGCATATATTTGGGCCTTTTTTGAAGAAATGTAAATATTTTGTGCTTAAATGAGTTATAATGTTTATTATCTTTATTTTTGCATATTTAAAACGGTTTTAGACAACACAAATGCTTGTGTAGCATTGTTGTGGGTGTAATATCAATATGTTGAATATTGGCATAACTAAATGTCATGAGGGCAAAAGCATCTGGACTTGTTTGACAAAATGTATTTATTTTGTCAACTACATAGTGTATAATGTTAATTTTTCACAGTGTGACTCCCAAGACATATGAGAAGTGTTTTAGAGAGGAAAACGGCTTAGCTTGTAATGCTCTGTCTGTGATATACATATCTGTGAGATTCATGTTCCGTTTTATTTATTTATTTGTCTTTAAGGTCCTACAACCATTTTTAACATTGACCATGACCTCACTGCAGCAAAAATATTCTAATAACCCAGTTTGCCCTGAAAAAAATGATGTTCATATCTTGACTGTAGGCAACAGGGTTGATGTTTTACAAGCTTTTTTAGAGAATAAAACAAGACGGACAATGAACTGTAAAAATGACCTTTGGTCTCTGAGGGTTAGTGTAAAGTTTGCCCTTTTAAACATGTTAAGTTAAGGCAACACAAATTGGCTTAAAACGAGTCACATAAAGCTACAAAAATGAGATTGTAACGTTATAACAACAAAAGTAAATATGGGTCGTTATGAACTGCTTGCATAATCAACCTATTCGCCCGTTTTCTCTGCGTGACGACGGGTTGGTATGCTGCTTTGGACAAGAATTGAATTGATCATATAGGGGGAGTTTATTTGGTGTGCACACAAAACAGTCCAGTACTCAAAATAGAAAGGGGTACTTCATTTTAACATGAAGTTTAACTTTATGTTGGTCTGTATCAAATCATTTGGGTGAGTTGTGCACACAAAATGGTCTAGGGCTCACCAGAAACAGAAAGATTTCTTAAGGCACATATCTTCAAGCAAATCTGTAAGTAAAACTGTTAATCAATGGCAGTACTGTACTTTTACGCATTTCACTTGATGCTCTCTTAAAACATTATGTGGGCAGAATGGAATTTCCGTCTTTTTCCTTGTTTTCACTGATAACCAACTCATGTCTCATGTTGTTGTTATTCCTACAAAACTTCATTATAGATTGTGATCAATTTCCGTCTTTTGAGCAGAGTCTGCATCACGCGGACACAGCGATCTGGGTGCCTGCAATCCATTTTGATAAGTCTGCTCTTTTTTATCAGCAGCATTTGAGACAGAATGAAATGGGCATAACGTCTCTTCTTCTTTCTACTTTTATGCTTAATTGAATAACTAAGTGAAAAGTGTGATGGTCAAAATTAGAGCATGAACCAATCCAATCATGCTTTTATCTCTTTTTCTCCAAGGCTACTGTATGACCTTTTCTCCCTGTAATTGGTTTACAGAAAGTCTCTCACAGCTGCTCTGAAGCTTGGTTAGATAAGTAAGGGCCGTTCCAAATGTCTGTTTTATTCCCCCATGTGAGCACTGAACTTGTAGCAGTCTTTCAAGCAATGTCAAGCATGGTTAAAAAAAACAAAAGTGTAGACTTTCAAAGTTCATTGAGGCTAATTGATTGTTAAGCTCAGAAAATCAATCAGAATCAGATTTCCAAATGAGGTTTTGTGTGGAGCTAATTTGTTTTGTAGATCTCAAGTCATTTTGAGAGGTGAAATTGTTCTGCAATCCAGGCGTGATTATAAAGCACCCGAAATGGTTTGAGAAATAACTGACCTCTGCTTGACTGGGTTTTGTCATTCACAACAATCTCACCCACAAATTGTCAAAAACTGACGCTTGGTCAGTTGCTCTCAGTGCAAAAAAATGATCCCTTAGCAATCTGGAACGCAGCAGTTTGGCTGCCGCGCTGTAAGATGACGTATTATTAAGAGAGACCGAGGACTTTGACCCAGGAGACCGGGGTTCTTGTCCCGCATGTCACTGAAATGTACATTTTTGTAATCCCACCCACAATATTTTTCTAAACTTAACTGTCACTGAACAGGGGTGGGGCTAGAAGGGGAGCACAGGGTGCACTGCCCTCCCCCCCTCGAATTATGATCCCTCCTCCAATCAATTGGGCTAGAATGCTGTCAATCTGACAAGCGTGCTTTACATTGGATACACAATTTGTTTAAAATTAAAACAAGTGAATTTCATAATGTACGTGATGTTTCATTAAGCAGAATTACATTGTGTTGTTCTATCCTATCTAATAGTTATTTCTAAGCAGTTTTGCTATGCTATATTCTGAGCTCAAGATGTATCCCACAGCTTACTAGCTAAATGACTCCAATGCAGAATGTCCCACAGAATGGGAGTAAGGGGGGGTAGGACAGAGAGTGTTTTCAGTTTTGTTTGAGTGGGGGTCAACAGTGTGTGACTGATGATTTTGACTAATTCATTTAATAAAGCAAAGGCAGTGGTATGTAATTTTCACACCAACCCGATTATCGGCCTTCGGACAGTCTGGTGAGGTCGGTCAGGTTGGTGTGTTCCGTGCCGTCAGTCGGAGAAGCCGTCGGCTTTAATTTGGGCCGATTTAACTCGTTGAATCGGCGGGTGGGCAATCGGACTCAATGACCAAACTGATTGGTGGAGTGCTAATCCTTGACTAGCGAACCAGAGCATTTATGTTGAAACACTTACCGGAAATAGACTAGCAGGATAAGCGTGACCTCTCTTTCAAATAGACAGATTCTGCAACTGTACGGCCTTTTTCTAGTATGAAATGTTTTCAGAAACACGTTTTGTGAACTATTTTCGTAAAATAGGAGATTGTATTCTGAACGAGCCGCAATTATGGTTGGCTTTGAAATTTGCCTTTGTCATTTCTGGTTTCCAATTACTGGGCAACAATACAGATTAGCGCCACCTGCTGTTATGGAGACTTATGTTGTCTTGCGCTCGTGCAGAACGTACACTCAAGTTGGCGTCGCTTCGGTGTGTTCCAATGCACTTTTTGGACCGACAGGAGCCGAGTGATCAGTCCAACTTCCTTTTCTGCTGACCTATACCTACAGTATATAATGTCGGAATTTCTGGATTCCCAGTCGGATACTATACACATCTACGGGAAATGTCATGGTCGGAAAGATATAACATTATTTGCTCTATGAAAGACATTGACATAGACAAAAACTAAGGACATTTACTCGATAACTTTAACCAAACCAAACCAAACATAGATTTTTTTGGGCACATTGCGCATCACCACAAGCCTGTAAACATAGAGGCCTCAATGAAGAGAAGGGATAACCTATTTTATACAGTATGTTTAAAACTCACAGGAGAAAGTAGTAGCGTTTGTGATGCAGTCGGCTCATAAAATTTAATGAGAACCAAAGTCATTAAAAAAGAAAAACTATATGTACTGTATATATATAAAAAAAAGATTTATTTAAAAATTAAATCGTGGTTGACAGGCTGACTCAAGATCACGATTTTATAACGATTAATCGTGCAGGCCTAGGTAAAAGTAGGGTCATTTTCTCATACATAGAAATGGACTCCTTTTCGGAGCCAGTGTAGTCGCCCCCTGCTGTAAATTAGATGGATTATTTTTCCTAATCATGTTAATTTGAGAATCTAGTGGTATCATTATAAGAGATAGTACAGCAAATCATCCCTCTATCTCTACAGCCTGAGCAAACCTTTAACTCCCTCAGTGTTTCAGTGTTTCAGTGTTCACTGCTTTTATTTGGGGACTTGCATACCAGAGGCTCACTCAGGAGTCTGAGCTGACTCTGAGAAATGACTCACTTGGCTTGACTGTGAGGCTGATGCTAGGCATGTCAAAATGAATCACGCCATGCAACACATGGCACCAACTGTTTTGGTTGCCGGGCTACTGTTGTTGGCACATAGTGATGCCCGCTGCCCGTGACCGACACTGGCACCCAATGATGAGTTGGAGCGTGCAGGTGTTCTGAAGTTCCAGTCCAGAGTCTATCAATGTCACTAGAGAGCCGCACTGTCTCTCTGGAATGCTGCAGTTTTATGGGCCAATTTTCACAGAAATAGACTTGACTTCCACTTCAGTGGTTCTTTAGAAAAATATCAGGAATAGATTGTGATATCTGTTGGATTTAAAAGGGATCTGGATCTGTAGGTGCCAATTCCAGTTTTTCAGTCCTAATTCAGTCATTTGACTATTACAGTACATCATACTGTTCCATGTGTCATTTTACCAACAGTTAGAGAAATCCCCTCTACTTTTACACTTATATGTATATTTAGCGATCTCTTTTGGGATGTGATCTTGAATGTAAAAGTGACAACTTTTATTTATATTCTATATTTTATTTTATTTTTTTTGCCGTGCTAGCGGTATGGCTCTAGGGACTTGTATATTTTTTATTTCCAAGGAGTGCAGATCAAAACGCTTCTGGATTCAACTGGATATACCTACAACCAATCACAGCAACACATTAGGCCCCTTCATTGTGAGCCGGGTCTGCGCAGAATCGATCACCAGTGATCGCCTGGGTAAATCTGTGTCCAACTTGATCCCGACTTACTCTGACATCATGCACACGTGGGCAATGATAACCTCACAAGATCGAGGGCGATTTAGGATTCAGGAGGCGCAGATGCTTTCCATCAACTGTAAGACCCAGGGCATGATGGGAAAGACCTGGCTCTCAGCTGATCAGAATCTACACAACATAATGACCTTTAATATAAACTCTTTATTGTTTTTGAATTTAAGGGGTTTTAATTGCTAATTAATTTAAAGGTTTATTCTGTTGACAAAACACATGTTGTGTGGCTGATGGTGACATTTAGAAGTCAGAGAGACTAAATCTACAGTGTGTTGTTAATTAAAATCTGCAACAGATCACATGTAGAACATTTTGACAGCTATACTAATAAAAAGGTCTTAAAGCAATTTTAATACAAACAACTGGAGACTGTGTACAAGCTGATATAGGGGCTTGATAACAGTTGAATTAATTGGAACTGGACCTAACAGGATGTGAGTGTTTCTGTGACTTCCTGTTCAGACTTAAGGTCCGGTCAGACTTGACTGTGGGGTTTTGGTCACCGCCCCAAAAAAATGTTGGCTTGGTAAAAACTCTCAAATTACAGCTAAACAGTATGCTAAAATGTGTTTCTGAAAACATTTTAGGCAGGAAAAGGCAATACAGGAACATAATTGATACATGGAAGTGTCCAAATTGAGACACAGCACTAGTTTCTGAATACAGAAAGTTTCAGTATTTTCTCTACAGTAGAGAAAGTGTGGTTTCTGGTAAACACTGGAAATAAAAAAAAGAAAGTGACAGAGCACAGACAGGTACATTTGTTGTCATACTACTACAAAGTGTCTCCGCTATTACAAAAAAAAAAACACGTCTGGGCTCAAATTATTCACCAGTCAGGTGTATGGTGTATTACGGTAATTAATGGGGTGCTGTGGTGTCCTCAGCACCGCATTCAGTGTCTGCCAACCCAACATCGTCCCCGAGCAGGTGCCAACGTAAGCAGCCCCTGAGCCATCAGCGAGTCCACTGAACAAGTGCTCGATGGATAACATAATATTGCTGAAAGGGCAGCATAGTGCAGTTTTAATCACGCTGGGCTGCCTTCTGATGCTTTTAGTGTGTTTGCGGTGTTTTGCTAACTAGGCCAGCATTAGCTCAGTATGTGCTATAAGTGCAACCCACGACCCCACCCCTGCTGTTTCACTCTCATAGCACCCCGTCAGTATGTATGTCGAAAATCGCATTTAGTTTTGTTCTGCCAATTTTTACAACCAGTTATTTTCCCCAGAAGATTTATATCTAATTATATTACCAATGATTGACATATATATTTTTTGTTTCTACGGTACCGCTGACTACATCATATCTGTTTCCAGCAAAACAGAGCGAAAGCAGAATAGCCATGTTCTTTACAATGAAATAAGTGTCAGACTGACTGACATTTGATACGTGCATTGATCTTAGAAAACAATCAGTTTTTAGAAATGTCTCATGATATATTGTCTCTAGAAGTGGGTTATTCAAATCATGTATTTGTTAAAGAAGGAAAAGAAAATAAGCAATACTCAATATATCGAAACTGCACCCATGGAACACCTTAACTGAAAGAGAGACAGATCAGGGACCCCTTTCTCTGTTTATTGTATAAAATGAAGGTGCATATTAAACTGCCCCTACAATAACGTGTATGGTGGCCTTAAGTCTGTATACATACATAAACATACATGTGGCACAGTGAATGCTCAGGATGAACTTTATCTCTAGATGGCAACCTTACCTATAGGACAGTATGCCTATCATCGGTGAAGATTTGCATTTGCTAATATGATGGATTCATGTTAAGACTTGTGATGTTAAGAAAAAAACTTTCTAAAAATAACATTGCCTTTGTGGACCCCCTGAAGATCCCTGCTCTAGAGACAGGAGACAGCGTCAGAGCCAGGGAGAAACCTAATCAGGAGTTAAAGACAGCGTCTGGTGTTAATCAGCTGACCTGCTGCTTCTGTATCATGTCACCTCTGAGAAGATTTGCAATGACACGCGAGTACCCCCATGCAGCTAAAGCTCTCTGCCTCGCTGCTCTCCTTACTTTCTCCCATGCTTCTGCTGACATAAGAGCGGGGACAATTACCAGAGCTCAGAGCGGGATTGTGGAAAAAAAAGAAGAAATAATTTGAAGATGAAAATATCAGACTCCAACTAATTCCTGTCGCTCGTTTTTCTGAATAAAGAGCAGAATGTCCCACTAATCAGAAATGATGTGCCTGTGGTAACACAGGGGGAAAAGAATATTCAGCTTCCAATGTGATGGAGGATGACTCTGATTAGATTAATAGTGTCTTGTGCTAGAGCAGTGTTCTTCAACAAAGGGGACGCCAAATTACTGTTTAATACAGTTATTTCCCCAATCATTAACATATACATAACATACATGAACATGAATCCAACATATTATTGTAAAGCCTCCAATCCTTTGGGCTACCTAGAATGATGTCAATCTGACAATTGTGATTTCCATTGGATCAGAGTACTGTCATTTGGCTGCCTCTTCTTCCAAGCTTCCCAGCCCTTGTCACATGACCAATTTATGTTTTAATGATGAAAAAATTCTGATACCATGGAAACAGCACTGGAATAGTCTTGTTTTTAATGACAGACTGAGCCTATGGAAAATGTGTATTGTACCATTGTACCTGACACCAGCCAGTCTTTCATGCCTCCTTCCACTTGCACATTTGTTTTTTACAGTCATTTCCCAAAAAGTTCCATTTTCTTTGCCAAAGACTGGCATGTTTCCCACTCACACATTTCAGCCGGGTGTCTGTCAATTGTGGTACAGACCATCAGCCCACCCGCTTCCCTTTAGCAAGACAATGATTCTGTCAGGTATAAACTTCTTACTCTTCTTTTAGTTTGGCATCTTTACCAGCCAGGCAGGAAGTGAACCAGCGAAAGCATCCAGTCAATTTACAAAAAGCCACCACAAAATATGGTATATGTCTCCTTTACAAAACCATGGACAACAAGAAATTCATCTTGGAGGTTGAAAAACATAACATGACAACGCCAGAGAAGACATGGAGTTTAACTGCAGGAGTGCTTAGAGTGGAAGGTAGATTCTAGTTTAATAAACACATGGTTGTTGTGTAAAGTACTTGTAGAGACAATGGAACTGGTGAGTTTGGCAGAAAGACGGTACCAAAGGTGGCGTGGCGGAGGACGGAACAAAACCGTGGTAACCCAATGCAAAAACATGAGGACAACGAGGTTTTAAAAATACATTTTATGGCTGCTGTATTCCCATAGGTCCATGTTATACACAGTATACTGCATTCACACAGGTCCATGTTATACACAGTATACTGTATTCACACAGGTCCATGTCATGCACAGTATACTGTATTCCCATAGGTCCATGTCATGCACAGTATACTGTATTCACACAGGTCCATGTTATACACAGTATACTGCATTCACACAGGTCCATGTTATACACAGTATACTGCATTCACACAGGTCCATGTTATACACAGTATACTCCATTCACACAGGTCCATGTTATACACAGTATACTGTATTCACACAGGTCCATGTCATGCACAGTATACTGTATTCACACAGGTCCATGTCATACACAGTTTACTGTATTCACACAGGTCCATGTTATACACAGTATCCTGCATTCACACAGGTCCATGTCATACACAGTATACTGTATTTACACAGGTCCATGTTATACACAGTATACTGTATTTACACAAGTCCATGTCATACACAGTTTACTGTATTCACACATGTCCATGTTATACACAGTTTACTGTATTCACACAGGTCCATGTCATACACAGTTTACTGTATTCACACATGTCCATGTTATACACAGTATACTGTATTCACACAGGTCCATGTTAAACACAGTATACTGTATTCACACAGGTCATACATAGCATACTGTATATTTCCCCGTTGTTGTAGCTGCTGTTGTTGTCCCCCAGAGCAGGCTGTTGCAGCCCAGTCTTTTGGCAGTTTGTGAAATGTTCACATTCCCATTTCATGGTGACCACCGCCGTCAAACTAACAAAAGTGGAGTTCCACTTAGATCATTAAAATATGGCCCTTTATTGGACACCAAGGAGGCTATTTGTGATATTCAGTCATTGTTTAAGGTCCTAGCCGCTTCCCATATACACAGCAGCTATTGCCATGTCTCCCTAATTAATGAACACTGAAGCTACATTCTTCTAAACATAGTCCCCTCAGAGAAATGAAAATTCTTTGAACATCTCCCAGATTGTCAGTATGGGCTCCCACTGAATTAACCCTCCATGTATTAATGATAAGATGTGAAAAAAATTGACTGATTTGCTACTATTTTCATCAAATATATTTTATTATAGTTTCACAATCCTTCCTTTCTATAATCAGTGCTACATATTAGTGGATTTCTCTTTTGGTTTTACTGGGGCTAGTCTGTGTGTCAGTGCAATTCCACTGCTTCCACTTTTCTGTCTGTCTCTGTGTTATACAGCACGATGGGATGTCAGAGACTCTACCGTCTTTGTTTTTATTGCACCCTTGCTTACACTGTGATAAGCTCTAACCCCCAGTGCAGGCTCCACGGACAGCCAGATAGTGTTTGCTTCGCTTGACTTCCTCAAGAGCTGGCCTGAGAGACAGATGCACCATGGGAAGGATGAAAATGGGTTAAATAGGAGATCTTTGTGGCTTGTGTTCTTTTTCCTATTGAAATGCCTAAAATAGCCCATTCAAAAGGAGACGTTGGTTTATGGGAGAATTACCTCAACGTTCAAAGACTTTCAAATGACAAGGTAATGATTTTTTAAAAGTCCCATTATATTAAAAAAAAGTGAGGTTTCAAAATCTTTTTTATTATAAGGCAGGCTTAGGCGCAATGTAAATACTGCAAAAGCTTTAAAACGAGCCGTCGGGACTTCTGTAGAACAATAGTGCTGCTACTGTACTCAAACCATCCATAGTGTTTTGAGTGAGATCCGGTTTCTGAATGTTCTCCGGGTGAGCTGTTCTTTCTACGTTACTAGCCAAGACAAGGTGGCTAACCGTAGCACATGCTGGAGCTAGCATGCTAGCTTGTTCTCAATGGCAAAACACTGCTACAACAGCCACTAGTTGACCACAATCTCCAAAAGAACTACTTCCTGTCCCTGTTGTGCAGGTATTCCACAAGTGGCCCTGGTCTAGAAGAAGTCTCCCAGCTAATCCTGCCTTGGACTGACCAAAGTTGGAGAAAGAGTTATCTAGCTGGTGGGATCTTACCAAGCTACTGAGCATGTGGGACTCCCAACAAAGATAGGATAGAAGGGAGCTGTCTCAATACAGCAATATGCAGTACACACAAATATGGTGTTTTTTGAAAATGAAAACATTGAAACCTATTTTGGTACAACCTCAAAATACAATTATGAACCTGAAGATGAGCAGAATATGGGCGCTTTTTTCTTCATGCAGGAAACCCTCCAAGGAGGATGAAACAAATGCCAAGAATTACTGGAAAACCCAGATTTAAATCAGAAGGACTTTAGATGCTTTGTTTTTAGGTGAGTCATCCATCAACCTAATGCTATCATTCAAAATGGCAGCAAACGTTACACCTAGCAGCTCAGTGTCATGCAGTCACCAATTTCCTTTTGGTGTTAGGTGATTTTCACCATTTTCATAATATCCTTGCTTCTGACAAATTAACAATGCTCTCTGTAGAAGATAGCAGCGGGGGATCTCTAGGCTGCGGAAACAGTGGATCCAGAATGGCTGGATTTGCAACTGCTTTGCAGACAGCGGTTGTTATGGTAACGTTTCTATCTCATGTCTTTGAAGCCGAGGTAGGATATAGTGTGCTTCTGTGAAATGGAAGCACCCAAAACCTTTCAGAGGGGATGCACAGCATAATGTGAGTGAGGTTTTTCTCAGCGTGCTGGGAAGGTCATTCCTCCCACAGTGCAGACGTCCAGCTGATAGGCTCACAATCTCACTCCTGCCACTTGATTGGTTTATCACTTCACCTCACCTTGTGGCACCATATTGATCCTCTAGCTCTTTTTTTAATGCCATGTCACCTGCTCAGACAATGATAAAGCAATCCAATGGAGAGCTTCTGCACTAAAATTATATCTTAAGTAGTAGTAAACTTAGGCTATGTTCACACTTGGCGTCTTTTTTGAAGAGGCAAGCGTTGGTTTTGGACTAAGCTGTATTTTTCAAAAAAGTCTTGAGTGCTTATGTGAATGACAACACCGTCTTTTTGAAGTTGAAAAAACGTTTCTAAAAAAAAACCCCGCCCTAACCAACCTGTTGTTTCCAACAAGAAAAACTAGAGAAGGTGCCGATAGATAGACTCGTGCTATTGTTTGGGCACAGCGAGATATTTGATATACAGTGAGGAAAATAAATATTTGAACACCCTGCTATTTTGCAAGTTCTCCCACTTAGACATCATGGAGGGGTCTGAAATTGTCATCATAGGTGCATGTCCACTGTGAGAGACATAATCTAAAAAAGAAAATCCAGAAATCACAATGTATGATTTTTTAACTATTTATTTGTATGATACAGCTGCAAATAAGTATTTGAACACCTGAGAAAATTAATGTTAATATTTGGTACAGTAGCCTTTGTTTGCAATTACAGAGGTCAAATGTTTCCTGTAGTTTTTCACCAGGTTTGCACACACTGCAGAAGGGATTTTGGCCCATTCGTCCACACAGATCTTCTCTAGATCAGTCAGGTTTCTGGGCTGTCACTGAGAAATATGGAGTTTGAGCTCCCTCCAAAGATTCTCTATTGGGTTTAGGTCTGGAGACTGGCTAGGCCACGGCAGAACCTTGATATGCTTCTTCCAGAGCAACTCCTTGGTTATCCTGGCTGTGTGCTTCGGTTCATTGTCATGTTGGAAGACCCATCCTCGACCCATCTTCAATGCTCTAACTGAGGGAAGGAGGTTGTTCCCCAAAATCTTGCAATACATGGCCCCGGTCATCCTCTCCTTAATACAGTGCAGTCGCCCTGTCCCATGTGCAGAACCCCCCCCCCCCCTCCCCCCAAAGCATGATGCTACCACCCCCATGCTTCACAGTAGGGATGGTGTTCTTGGGATCGTACTCATCATTCTTCTTCCTCCAAACACGGTTAGTGGAATTATGACCAAAAAGTTCTATTTTGGTCTCATCTGACCACATGACTTTCTCCCATGACTCCTCTGGATCATCCAAATGGTCATTGGCAAACTTAAGATGGGCCTTGACATGTGCTGGTTTAAGCAGGGGAACCTTCCGTGCCATGCATGATTTCAAACCATGATGTCTTAGTGTATTACCAACAGTAACCTTGGAAACGGTGGTCCCAGCTCTTTTCAGGTCATTGACCAGCTCCTCCCGTGTAGTATTGGGCTGATTTCTTAACTTACTTAGGATCATTAAGACCCCACGAGGTGAGATCTTGAATGGAACCCCAGTCCGAGGGAGATTGACAGTCATGTTTAGCTTCTTCCATTTTCTAATGATTGCTCCAACAGTGGACCTTTTTTCACCAAGCTGCTTGGCAATTTCCCCGTTGCATTTTCCAGCCTTGTGGAGGTGTACAATTTTGTCTCTAGTGTCTTTGGACAGCTCTTTGGTCTTGGCCATGTTAGTAGTTGGATTCTTACTGATTGTATGGGGTGGACAGGTGTCTTTATGCAGCTAATGACCTCAAACAGGTACATCTAATTTAGGATAATAAATGGAGTGGAGGTGGACATTTTGAAGGCAGACTAACAGGTCTTTGAGGGTCAGAATTCTAGCTGATAGACAGGTGTTCAAATACTTATTTGCAGTTGTATCATACAAATAAATAGTAAAAAATATCATACATTGTGATTTCTGGATTTTTTTTAGATTATATCTCTCACAGTGGACATGCACCTACGATGACAATTTCAGACCCCTCGATGATTTTTAAGTTGGAGAACTTGCAAAATAGCAGGGTGTTCAAATACTTATTTTCCTCACTGTACGCTCCCTCTCTCTGCCCATTCTCTAGCTTGCTCGACCACTTTGCTTCATCTCGCACCGCACCCTATGATATTGTAGCGGTGACTGTTGTTAAAGCAACAAGAGATGATCTTGACTACTTTTTGGTACCAAACACTGCCAGCTTCTCTTTTGTTTACTACAAAAGTGCCCTAGTCAGCTTTTGCTTCTGAAAAAAAGAAGTGTGAGCATGGCCTTAAGTTACTTGAAAGAAAAAATGTACAGTGAAATGTTATGAGGATTTTAAATATGTGGCTTATTGTTGCCTCATTTGATGACGTTCCCCATTCAGAACGATGTAGGTGCAGAGTTGTGTCTAGAAAGCTGTTCAATATTTCTTAAAATGTCCATCGGTATCAGTTCCATGCCCAACATTTTGAGAAATGCCTGTATGGACTGATTGATTGACATGGTCCTGAGTCCCCTGTTAGCATTGTTGCAGCTTATAGGGCAGGACAAATGACAGCTTTATCAATCTTATTGGTAGAAAAGACTCGTGACCTAGTACATTCCCATCTGAGAGCACCTTCAACCTGAGCACAGGTCTAATCAGCCAGAATATCTTTTAGCACATGTGTGGGTGTTCAGAGACGTTACGTTCAGGTACCAAAATAACTAGTTAAGAGCAGAAAAAAAGATTTGGGTTTGGGTTACAACAGCGGCTTCCTTAACCCTTGTGTTGTCTTCTCATCAAAATAGAAAATCAACACTTTTGTTGGCGCTTTTTATCAATGTCTTTAACTTTTTCTTACGTTTTTGTCCCTTTTTTTCAATGTTTGTCACTTTTTTTTCAAGACTACATAACACTAACTTATCAACTTGAGTTTTACAGTTATTTTTGGAATTTATGGTCAATAAACCTCATTTATAGGAAATTATACCTAATGTTTGATTTAGAAAAGCAGAAATTAGGAATTATTTAGACTAAAATTAAAGGAATGGATGTTGACTGGAATATGTCAACTTTTACTCAATACTATTTCAAAACCACTTCAATGTTTTTATCTATGCAAACTGGTTGATGTTGTGATGTTACTGGACGGAGTAGATTCATAATTGCGTGGCAATTTCCTTGAGGTTTGCAGTTTTTTTTATCAAACTATAATTTTGAAAACATGCAATTCAATTATTTTAATGCCTCATGCCCAGATTTTCAAAATGAAATAAGTGGCATCTGTGCACACATGATTTACAACAACAATGCTAAAAAAGGTACAGGAAAGTGGATTTTCTTTATAATTGCGGAGGGGTGCATATGATATGTCGAGAAATTGGAAATTTAAGGAGTGTTTTTCGAGTTTTATGGATTGCTCTGCATCTCGCAACGCGGCTGGGATTGTGGAGGCCATCTACAAAGGACTTATATGCGATTTTAAAAAAACATCCCACTTGTGGTACAGATCTTACGAAACTCAACCCTACACAGCCTATACACTGCTTGGCACACACATTCAATTTAGTGCTTGTGGAGTGTTGTTCCCTGAACTGATGTGTGACATAATTCCTGAAGAAAAAGCAGCGTGTCCTTGCTATCAGCAGAAACTTGTCTTAATGTTTTATGATGTGATTGCACTTTGTTTCTGAATTTGGAGAGGCATCTCAACAGACTGTAAGTCCAACACTGATTGGT
Source organism: Etheostoma nigrum (assembly GCA_029931835.1). Lineage (NCBI taxonomy): Eukaryota > Metazoa > Chordata > Actinopteri > Perciformes > Percidae > Etheostoma > Etheostoma nigrum. The sequence continues at coordinate 1,669,311 of CM057238.1, forward strand.
CATTGTTGCATTTAAGTTGAATTTTTCTGTCTATTGCTCCAAGACAGCTGTGCCACAATTGGATTTCATAAGGGTGAATGTAACTTATTAATTAATTTATTTATTTAGCATGTTTGTTTTGTCCATATGTGCTCGTGCTGTAGTAGGCCAGGTCTTAACTGCTACAATGAGTTCTTTTTTTTGGCTCTAATGTCAAACTCCACCTCTGGTGAATGTCAGTCATCCTGGGGTGACAGCACAGTTCCTGGATCTAAAAGACATTTTGAATTGCCTTGTCTTGCCTTTCATGAAGTTGGATGAATTGTAACAGACACATTTGAAAAAGAACAGTCACAACTGGTGCCAATGAGGCCATGACAGCCTTGCTTTAAATTTCAAATGCGTAATTTTTTCCAAAAACCCTGGCTCCTGCCCTCCCCATGGGTTATTTTCTTAGACTTAACCGTGCAGTAATCGATGCTGCGAGACGATTGTTGATATTTGAACAACTGTAAAACAAATACAACCCCCACTTTCAGAAGCTCCGCCCCCCAGATTCAATGACATGCTCTGTCCCCCCCACCATCAAATGCTTCTGATTGGCAGAAATGGTGTTTTGTGGCTTGTGCAGTCCTTTCTGTTTGACCAATAAGTTCTATATAAAAGAGACTTCAGATACAGTATTAGGGGACTACTAAGGTCTATATAAAAGAGACTTCAGATACAGTATTAGGGACCACTAAGGTCTATATAAAAGAGACTTCAGATACGGTATTAGGGACCACTAAGGTCTATATAAAGAGACTTTAGATACAGTATTAGGGGACCACTAAGGTCTATATAAAAGAGACTTCAGATACAGTATTAGGGACCACTAAGGTCTATATAAAAGAGACTTCAGATACAGTATTAGGGGACCACTAAGGTCTATATAAAAGAGACTTCAGATACAGTATTAGGGGACCACTAAGGTCTATATAAAAGAGACTTCAGATACAGTATTAGGGGACCACTAAGGTCTATATAAAAGAGACTTCAGATACAGTATTAGGGGACCACTAAGGTCTATATAAAAGAGACTTCAGATACAGTATTAGGGGACCACTAAGGTTTACATAAAAGCATCCAAAGAGCACCATGTCATGGGACCCTTCAAATTGTATTCCAGAGCCACATAAGCTATTATGTTATTATCTCTTATGAAATAAAAGTGGAGGGCCTCTTAAGTAAGACACTTATTTTACACCTTATTGTAGTTCAACACCCCCTTCATTTAAAAAAAAAAGAAAAAAAGATTTTAATTAGGGATTCTGTCTGTATACAACTCAAAGTCAGTGCCTGTCTACTTTAATAGGCCAAAACCGACAGAGACAGATACAGGGAGAGAGAGAGGAAAACAAAACAAGACGGGAAAGTTAAATGTCAAAGTAGAGAGGAGACAGAGATGAGCATTAGGGAGAGATAACTAAAGAAAAAAGAAGAGAGTGAAGGTGAGGAGCAGAGGTTAGGGCACATTAGGAAGGGAACTGAGAGAATAAAGATAAGAGGTTGGCAAAACTAAGACTAAGAATAACCAAGGGAGGGATGTTCAAAGGGCCAGAGGAAAAAGACAAGCCCAGATAAACTGAGATAAAGTGGCTTTAGTTGGGAGGAATATTTTGAGTTGGAGAGGTAATGGTAGGGTGAGATGTGGCCGGCGGGGAAAAAAAGGGAACGACGGACACATGAAGGATGCAATAAATGAGAGAGGACTTTACTCCAGGGAGGCAGACAAGGAAGGAGCGGCGGGAGGGGGGGAATGAAAGTGGGGAGGAAATGATTCAGATATAGAGAAATGGAGATGGAGACAGATAGCGTGAGAGGGACTGTGATGAGGCAGAGTCACAGAAAGAGAGAAAGAAGGAGGAAGATGTCCAGAAGGAGCACAGTAGGCCTACTGCAGTCCGCTCCCTAGTGAGGCCTTGCAGCTGCAGCATGCCATTTACACACGCAAACTCAACTCAACTCAACATCTTACTCCACTTCCTCTTATTCTCTGATGGCCTTCCTCTCTGAAATGTAAAATGTGTTGCACACAGTACCCATAACTTAAAGCTATATGGCGTGGTTTCTGTCGCCCCCATGAGGAATTCTAAGTAATGACAACAACACTGTTGTTGCATCCACATGAAACAATAGTTCATTAATATGACAAAATGTTAGGCACTAAAGCTTCAATTGCACATAACATTGGCTTTTTTTCCTTACTTTGCTTACTTTCTTACTTTTTCCAGCCATGGTGGTTAAGTAGCAGTTATGTTTAGCCTATGCTAAACATGATAATTGCTCTTTGTAGCTTTATAAAACATGATTATTGCTCTTTGTAGCTTTATAAATAGATAATGGCGTGTCCATGTGCAGTACATGTACGAGTGGTGCTTCTGCCTGGCTTATTACACTTTGACTGCATAGCATGTGTTAAGAGACATATGCTGTGGTAGTGAGGCACATCATTGACTACGTTTACGTGCATATCATTTCGGGTTTTGCCCTTATTCCGAAAAAGACAATATTCCGACTGCCTACCAGACACTAGACGACTTTGAACAGACTTTGAAAAGGATAAAGTCAGACACCATCTCACATTTAAAGACAATCATCTCACATCTAATGGCAAAGACTGTCATAATGTGTAAAGACTAGGGATCTTGCAGGGTCACACATTGCAAGACTACAACTAGAATTGTTTTGAAAAAAGGAACCAAGCTAGCTAGCTACCGCTACCGTTAGCTGGCTAAAGGTCCCATGACATGGTGCTCTTTGGATGCTTTTAAATAAACCTTAGTCGTCCTCTAATACTGTATCTGAAGTCTCTTTTATATAGAACTCAGTGGTCCTCTAATACTGTATCTGAAGTCTCTTTTATATAGACCTTAGTGGTCCACTAATACTGTATCTGAAGTCTCTTTTATATAGACCTTAGTCGTCCTCTAATACTGTATCTGAAGTCTCTTTTATATAGACCTTAGTGGTCCCCTAATACTGTATCTGAAGTCTCTTTTATATAGACCTTAATGGTCCCCTAATACTGTATCTGAAGTCTCTTTTATATAGACCTTAATGGTCCCCTAATACTGTATCTGAAGTCTTTTTTATATAGACCTTAGTAGTCCCCTAATACTGTATCTGAAGTCTCTTTCCAAAAATTCAGCCTTGGTGCAGAATTACAGCCACTAGAGCCAGTCCCACAATGAGCTTTCCTTAGTATGTTCCATTTTTGAGTCTGTAGCTTTTTAGGTTAAGAGAGGGGGGCAAGGTGGAGGCTGGGGGTGTGGCCTTGCCCAACTGCTACTTTGCTCATTTGAAAACCATGATGTCTCTCTCTCATGGGAGGGCCAAATTCTCTGAGAAAGGGGAGGTAATCTTGCCATCTGACCCATCTGAGCTTTCATTTTCTCCAAGGCAGAGCAGGATGCCCAGGGCTCGGTTTACACCTATCACCATTTCTAGCCACTGGGGGACCATAGGCAGGCTGGGGTAAAACACATTCATGTTAAACTCAATGTGACATTTTCATGCCATGGGAGTTTTCTGTTCTGCCGTACATGCAGATGAATGGCAGCAGTACAGACCTGTGTTTATTCATCTGTAAAACTCTTGTTGGATGAAGCAGTTTAGGAGGGTAGAAAAATGGCCACTTTTCCTCTTAGCACAGCTTAGCGCAGCGCCATAGCAACCATAGCACACCACTGGCTCTATCTATTTACTGCTTCCTGTTTGGTGCTGGAGGGAGTGCTACCTTTTGAGAATACGGGAGTGCGCCCTGACTCTCTCAAGACTATTGGAAAGTGGTCAGGCGACAGTGAAATTGCTTGACAAGTCATTTAAGCATTTTACATGGCTAATGAAAGTGAATAATCCACTAATATTCCCATTTACCCCCAGTCATGCATTTTCCACCCATGGTCAACTTGTTGGACAATGCAAACACAGCGTCCCTCTTTCATTCCTTCAAACAGCTTCTTGAAAACGTTGAGGTCGCAAAGAGCAGGCTAGAGCCTGTAAACTGTCACAAACTGTGGCAAAGACCCCACTTAGTCTATATCCAGGATGTACCACATTCCTGAATTGCCCCGTTGCCAACGGAAATTGTAATGGATTTCACTCATTTAGGCCGAAAATCCGTTTCCTTGGTCTCCCTTTGTGTTGGCTCCTCTGATGGATTTCTGAGGACATTGGTTACCTGGTCCTCAGATCTCTGCAGGGTAAATCCAGACAGCTAGCTAGACTAAAACTACTTTTGAACTTACACATGTTCCACCAAAACAAGTTCCTTCCTGAGACTATTTTGCCGTTGCTCTGCTCTGCCCAAAACAATTGTGATTGGTTTAAAGAAATGTCAATAAACCAGAGCAGGTTTTTCTCCCATCCCAGAATGCTGTGTGGACTCACCAGACCCTCCTCTAAGGTTTGGCAATACTAGACCAGACCCAGACTGAGAGGCATCTTACTATATATGCAGTATACTGTACATGTCCAAAGAATGTTTTTAAAGCCAGAATAATACCGGCTTATCCCATGGCTTAATGGGAAAATGCAAAATTTGGTAAAAAGACCTTGTTCGGCAAATCAGACACAAAATGCTGTTTAAGCCCAGTTGAGGATAAAGTTGCTCGAGACGAGTTGAAATTGTAACCACTTGCACCACACCTAATGTGATGTGGATAACCTTAGTGATAGTGAGTTGCTTGCGCTACAGTTACAATTCTAGTGATGAATCGGCGAAAACACGTTTTATTTCTCTGAATCACGGCGTTGTCCTAGGCGCTCACTCCCTCTCTTTAGTCCCTCTCTAGCTTGCTCCACCGGACGTGCTTGCAGGCGCACATTGAGCCTCCGTTAACAGATTGTAACAGATATAAAATGGATTATGGATCATTTTATTGTAGCTGACTTTACAAGATGACTTTGCTGTTGAAACATGTGACATCTCTTATGTTCTAAAACCAACCTCTGGGACTACCATTAGCTAAGATGGGCCGGTTCAGACTGCTTTCCCTGCTACTTTTTAAAAAATACTTTGATCTGAACTTGGCTTTACGTGCCTTTTATTAAATTCGAAATATTGTCAAATTCTGAATAATAGTGGAATATCGGTGTGCATTTAAAAAATACTCTTCTATCACAGTCAAACTAATGTGATTCACCTTGCTCCAGTGCTAATCTCTTCACATTATTGAAGGCTGCCGTGGAGTTTAAGGCTTTCTGCTACTGTCCATGAAGCATTACATCCTTGAAGACTCTCATTGTCGAAGGACAAGAGTTTTGAAATTAAAAGTAATGGTTAGTAAAATAGGCAGAAGCGTCGAGGGATTCATCAGCAGATATCCAACCTGTTCTTTCTTTTCTCTTTGAAAACCATTGCCCGTCCTTCCCTGATTAAATTATTAATGTATTTGATCATAACCCTACAGCCTTGTTCAATTTAGTCCCATATAGCCTAACATTGTAAAATGAACATTGAACTGTATCTAGTTGCCCAGTAGAAGTATTCTTCCACACATGGTATTCACAAGGATTCCTTTAATATGATTATATGAGCATTTAACTAATGGCAATCCGTTGTTTTTGTTCCTCTGTTGTTCACTAAACAATGCTACATTCCACTTCATTCATTATAATTGTTACTTGTTAGCCTGAAATAATGTGTCATTATACACCATTATGTACAATTAGTTTTACAATGGCACAAAAAAGGCTTTGATTAATTTCTCCAGGTATTGAAAATGTAAACTAACATAAGATATTGCTTCCAAGTTTAGTTACTAAGCCATGTCTCTGGCATAGCCAGCCGGTCAGAGAGAGATTAGATTAGATTAGATTCAACTTTATTGTCATTACACATGTACAGGTACAATGCAACAAAATACAGTTTAGAGAGAGCCTCCGGGCCGCAGCTATTTAAAGCGCCGCCACAGAGAGAGAACGAGAGAGAGAGAGAGAGAGAGAGAGAGAGAGAGAGAGAGAGAGAGAGACGCGGGAGAGAGAGAGAGAGAGAGAGAGAGAGTATAGATATATATATATATATATATATATATATATATATATATATATATATACACACACACTACTGTCAGAGATAGAAAGCAGAGACAGATCCTAACCAAGTACAGGCTCAGTGATCCCAGCCGATAGAAAACAAAACATGAACTTTCACCTACAATGTAAAGCAGTCAATGTATACTGTACATAGACATACACTGAGTGTGAATTGTGAAAATAAGTATTTGAACACCCTGCTATTTTGCAAGTTCTCCCACTTAGAAATCATGGAGGGGTCTGAAATTGTCATCGTCGGTGCATGTCCACTGTGAGAGACATAATCTAAAAAAAAAATTCAGAAATTAGAATGTATGATTTTTTAACTATTTATTTGTATGATACAGCTGCAAGTAAGTATTTGAACACCTGAGAAAATCAATGTTAATATTTGGTACAGTAGCCTTTGTTTGCAATTCCAGAGGTCAAACGTTTCCTGTAGTTTTTCACCAGGTTTGCACACACTGCAGAAGGGATTTTGGCCCACTCCTCCACACAGATCTTCTCTAGATCAGTCAGGTTTCTGGGCTGTCGCTGAGAAACACGGAGTTTGAGCTCCCTCCAAAGATTCTCTATTGGGTTTAGGTCTGGAGACTGGCTAGGCCACGCCAGAACCTTGATATGCTTCTTACAGAGCCACTCATTGGTTATCCTGGCTGTGTGCTTCGGGTCATTGTCATGTTGGAAGACCCAGCCTCGACCCATCTTCAATGCTCTAACTGAGGGAAGGAGGTTGTTCCCCAAAATCTTGCAATACATGGCCCCGGTCATCCTCTCCTTAATACAGTGCAGTCCCCCTGTCCCATGTGCAGAAAAACACCCCCAAAGCATGATGCTACCACCCCCATGCTTCACAGTAGGGATGGTGATCTTGGGATGGTACTCATCATCTTCTTCCTCCAAACACGGTTAGTGGAATTATGACAAAAAAGTTCTATTTTGGTCTCATCTGACCAAATGACCTTCTCCCATGACTCCTCTGGATCATCCAAATGGTCATTGGCAAACTTAAGGCGGGCCTTGACATGTGCTGGTTTAAGCAGGGGAACCTTCTGTGCCATGCATGATTTCAAACCATGACGTCTTAGTGTATTACCAACAGTAACCAACCAACATTGACCAGCTCCTCCCGTGTAGTTCTGGGCTGATTTCTCAACTTTCTTAGGGTCATTGAGACCCCACGAGGTGAGATCTTGCATGGAACCCCAGTCCGAGGGAGATTGACAGTCATGTTTAGCTTCTTCCATTTTCTAATGATTGCTCCAACAGTGGACCTTTTTTCACCAAGCTGCTTGGCAATTTCCCCGTAGCCCTTTCCAGCCTTGTGGAGGTGTACAATTTTGTCCCTAGTGTCTTTGGACAGCTCTTTGGTCTTGGCCATGTTAGTATTTGGATTCTTACTGATTGGGGTGGACAGGTGTCTTTATGCAGCTAACTGACCTCAAACAGGTGCATCTAATTTAGGATAATAAATTGAGTGGAGGTGGACATTTTGTGTCAGGTCTTTGAGGGTCAGAATTCTAGCTGATAGACAGGTGTTCAAATACTTATTTGCAGCTGTATCATACAAATAAATAGTTAAAAAATCATACATTGTGATTTCTGGAAAAAAAAAATGTATTATGTCTCTCACAGTGGATATGTGGATATTTTCCTCACTGTATGAAACATTTATTTTAACAAATTCAAGTCTGTAATCTCAGCATGCAAAGTACTTTTGAATCTAAAAATGATCCTTTGCTGCTCAATAATGTACAGTACAAATATGCCACAACCTGAGAAACAACACACTTGCACACTCACACACAATATACTTTATGAATAATTAAAGTTGCCTTAAGCGATGTTGGGTGACGTTACTTCTTGTTGACATTTGAAGCAATTTCAAACAAAACAAGACTAGCTTGACACTCCCTCCTCCTCATCCCGTCCCCTCCCCCTCCCCCTCCATTCTGTGCTTAGATAGTGAGGAGATGTTTTTCACAGTGTGTTCTGGGGACAGACAGCTAGCAGATAGTGAGGAGATGTTTTTTACAGTGTGTTCTGGGGACAGGCAGCTAGCAGATAGTGAGATGTTTTTACAGTGTGTTCTGGGGACAGGCAGCTTGCAGATAGTGAGATGTTTTTACAGTGTGTTCTGGGGACAGGCAGCTTGCAGATAGTGATATGTTTTTACAGTGTGTTCTGGGGACAGGCAGCTAGCAGATAGTGAGGAGATGTTTTTTACAGTGTGTTCTGGGGACAGGCAGCTAGCAGATAGTGAGGAGATGTTTTTTACAGTGTGTTCCGGGGACAGGCAGCTAGCAGATAGTGAGGAGATGTTTTTTACAGTGTGTTCAGGGGACAGGCAGCTAGCAGATAGTGAGGAGATGTTTTTTACAGTGTGTTCTGGGGACAGGCAGCTAGCAGATAGTGAGGAGATGTTTTTACAGTGTGTTCTGGGGACAGGCAGCTAGCAGATAGTGAGGAGATGTTTTTTACAGTGCAGGCAGCTAGCAGATAGTGAGGAGATGTTTTTTACAGTGCAGGCAGCTAGCAGATAGTGAGGAGATGTTTTTTACAGTGCAGGCAGCTAGCAGATAGTGAGGAGATGTTTTTTACAGTGCAGGCAGCTAGCAGATAGTGAGGAGATGTTTTTACAGTGTGTTCAGGGGACAGGCAGCTAGCAGATAGTGAGGAGATGTTTTTACAGTGTGTTCAGGGGACAGGCAGCTAGCAGATAGTGAGGAGATGTTTTTTACAGTGCAGGCAGCTAGCAGATAGTGAGGAGATGTTTTTTACAGTGCAGGCAGCTAGCAGATAGTGAGGAGATGTTTTTTACAGTGCAGGCAGCTAGCAGATAGTGAGGAGATGTTTTTTACAGTGCAGGCAGCTAGCAGATAGTGAGGAGATGTTTTTTACAGTGCAGGCAGCTAGCAGATAGTGAGGAGAGGTTTGCTGTTACTTAGAGCACCTTTAATATATATCAATCCTACTGTTGTGTTCATTTTCATATGAATGTTTCTTGTGTTTTGTATAAATATGTGGACAAATTGATGGACTTAGAGCCCAGCCCTCTTTTTTGTCAGTGGCAAAACAAAAGATGACAGGGGTTAGGTTTCCCTCTTTATTTCACCCCTCTATTTGTCTCCATTTGTGATTTATACACTTGATACATTATAGTCCAAACCCTCTCACAGTGTATTTATCCACTTACCATAAAGTCAGTGGCTTCGTTTTCCCTCGTGGTCAGGCTAAATTACGTGAAAGGATTCAGTGTTGTTGGGCCTAGCCTTGATGGTGGCTCTATAGCCACCAGTTGACATTGTCTTTCATAAACAGCACTTTCCAATTGCTCAACTGTTGACATGCAACTGAAAAGCTTAATCACTTGGAGAAAATGATCAGTTCCAGCTGCCATGTTGGTGTCGACTACCCTGACATGTGTTTGCAGATTACTAAAATCTTGTTTTCAGTTGTGTGAGACTGGAGCACCAACATATTTTGCAATCAAAGGCACAGATATTTCTTTTGTTCAAAACTGAGTGTATGAATTCTTTTAAAATGTTTGAGTTAAAAATACAACGTTTCTGAGGAGCCGTATTTCAGAAGTTTGGACATTTTACATCGATCCGCTACTTTGATCTCACTAGAGCCTTGGAATGGAGCAAAATGTGTTACAAAGCCGGATACATGAACACAAATAGATAGTTAGACAGATGTTGCTGAAGCAACAAGGCTACTGCAGGTGCAATGTGACTGACCTTTTAATTCAGTGCACTAATAATTTATAAGTCAACTGGGGATGCAGAAGGTGTGGGTGTACTTGACATACTGATACCCTGTCCAACTTTTTTGTAGTGCTTTTTCATTTCAAGTTTGTCCTTCCATTACACCTACTGTTTGCTAAACCAAGGCCATGAACAGGTGAAATAAGTAAATACACAGTACGAGTATCTGTCTGCTGTTTCTTATAATCCCTAAGCCTTTTCATTCAGATCTGTGGCTTAATGCATTAAATATTATTTAAAGAAAGACTTCAAATTTGAAAAGATGGCTGAAAAGATATTTTTGAGACACATTTATACAATTATCAGAAGAAGCATTTGAAGGGACAAACGTAGTTTTTCTCTCTTTTGTTGTTCAATCCAAAAATTCAGACTATCATGTGGGGATGAGACGACTCGTGCCTTTGTCACCCCCCCAAGCACACAAGACCACACATCTCTGACAGCACAAAGCCTGTAGTAGCACACACACAGACACGCACACACACGTACTACGCTTTCTCTGAGATGCCCTCAACAGTGGCACATTATGCACCTTTTAACAAATTTATACCTGACAACACACAAATATACACACGCAGATTCAGTTGTTGTGTGTTGCAGCCACATGGCAAGAATCCATTTTCATCTTATTCAACATTGTCTTTTCCCTGGCACTGCACATAGTGCTTGGCCTGAAACACATGTTCAGAGTCTCAGTAGGAGGATCCCCAGGGCGCGTGGCACGTCTACCCACAAGAACCATCCGAGGGCCTCTGGAGAGCGGCTGAGTGTTCAAAAGGTTTGTGGGGATAGTGAGGCTCAGCTAGAGGTGGAAAGGTTCTGGAAGTCTGCGAGGCCGTCACACGGACATGGGACATGAGGACTGAGGGGACAACGGGGATGTCAGGACACTGTGTATAGGAGCAAATAAGAGACATACTGTAAGTATTTGAGCCACTGGAAACTTAGAACCATTTGTTCTGAATTCACCTCTTTGGAAGTAAAATGACATTTCTGGTGTTGCAACTTTCAAAGGAGCATTTGGAATATTTGTTTTTTCAATGGTCCCAATTTCAGATAAAAAAAAAATCATAATCCAAAACTAAAAATAGATTCAGGTTGCTCAAATGTGATTGACCAAATTCAGATCTAAAAAATCAAGCTGAAAAATGTGTAGAGAAAACATCAGTTCAAATTCAATAGGAGAAATTTAGATAAAAAAATCAAAATACTTCACGTAGCAACATCCGTGCTACCGAGAACAGGATTGGAAAACAGTATTCAAGTTTTCCATGGCTGTTAAATGCATGTCTCCTATTTGCTTCCATAACACAGAGATTCAGTTTCTTGTCATCGCTTGTTGCTTATGCCTGCCAGGAGAGTGAAGGCCACGCCTCCTGCACCCCCTCCCAGCCAAGTGACTCAAGTCAAGCTTGTCAGGTTGCTTTAAACAAGCATAAGATTGTTTGCGGCGAGGAAACGCTAAACAGAGACTTGTATGCTAATGAGGAAGAGCAGCAGTCATTTAGCCAGGGAAGGAACACAGTACAGAAAACTACACACAGACTGATGGATGAAAATAGCATTTATTATGTAAAAGGATGTTTCCCCCTGTGAGCTCAGGTCAACTATGTGATAAATGCTAAATAATGCGTGTTACCACTTTCATATATTTTCACATTTGCTCTATCACCTCTGACTGCATTCTGTAAGCCAGAGGTGATTATTAGTTGTGGATGTGACCAGATGGTTAAGTGTAATAAATATGTTGTTGTGTAAATGATGTTGTCACCCCGCAGTTAATTGTAGGGTTTGGTATCATATGTTTTTTTTGTGTGCAGATAACAATACTTTTAAAACAGTTAGCTATATATATATATATAGGCTTCAGTTGCCTGTAACGTTGTAAGATTGTAAGATATGATGTTTTTTGATTAGGCCAATGCACATTAATCCACATTCCTGAAAATGTGCCAGTGTTAGCCAGTAGGCTAATTTTTAACTGTAGTCCTAGTTACCTAGCATGCATGTCTTTATGGTGGGAAGAGGGTTAGTTAGGGTTAGTTGTGTAGGTTAGGGTTAACACTGACTAGCCTAGTGCCAACTTTCTGTGAGTGCTAACCCCTGAGCCACCGTGCTGCCCTTTTTTTTCAGACAGTGGTGAAAGAAGTATTCAGATAATTTACTTAAGTAAAATGACTTATACCACACTGAATAAATACTTTGTTACAAGTTAAAATTCTGCATTGAAAATGTTAAGTACAAGTATGTAAGTATCATCAGAAAAATGTACTTCATGTATCAAAAGTTCTTAATGCAGAAAAATCCTCACATTTTAGAAACTAACTAATCTAATTAATATTGTTGGGTAGTTTAATTTAGAATACATTACTATGAATATATTATGTATTTTATTAACTACATGTTTAGTGTAGAAGTAGAAAGTGGCATGAAAGGAAAAGACTCAAATTGGTTGAGAAGAGTACTTGAGTAAGTGAGTACTTAATTAAATTCCACCAGGGGTTCCACAAGGACCAAACAACAGCTCAAGCATTTCACTGGCACCAAAATCTGCGTTGTCATTCAGTCTGGTAGATACCGGTTGTTTTAGTACGTTTTGGTACTTCCCATCACTCTTCCAGCTTTCTACCCCCAGCTGTCTGGGAGTGGAGTATCACAGCCGATCACTGATCCTGTCATAGCAGACTTGGACTTCATGTCTTGGTATTTGCTCTGAGGACTTGCACAGTGCTTATCAAGGTGTCCCGCTTGCTGATTATGTTTCCAAAAGAGCAGAGACCAAAGCTGTGAACACAGAGACTGTTGGATCAGGCTTTGCACAGGGACAAGGATGGCAGCGCCCTTAATCAGGAGAAAAAATAAGTTTCAAAGTGGCATACACAGAGTAGGTTACACAGTAGTAATTATGCAAAGCATTTCCTCCCAACTATTACTCCGTGACCTTTGTATTCCTATCTGGTGTTTGGGAAAATGAAATTAGCTGTTATTGCAATTAGTTATTTTGTCACAGGCCTTAACAAGTATCTAATTTGAGATGGAGAAAACCTAGTATTGTTTTGATTTCATTGTACCTGAGGATGTTTTTCTGACATTAAATTGAACTAGAGAATGAAACTAATGCAGTTCAAGCAGGCAGGCAAAACCAACCAAGGCTTATGTAATAGGAACAAACATTTTTTAAAGGGTTGAATGGGTCTGCAATAAATGTAAATGTGCTGTATTTATATAGCGCTTTTCTAGTCTGAACGACTACTCAAAGCGCTTTTACATCATACAGGAACCATTCACCATTCACACACATTCATACACTGTGGGCGAGGCTGCCGTACAAGGTGCCATCTGCTCATCAGATAAACACTCACACACATTCACACTCCGATGCGCAGCATCGGGGGCAACTCGGGGTTCAGTGTCTTGCCCAAGGACACTTCGACATGGGACTGCAGGGCCAGGGATTGAACCACCAACCTTCCAATTGGCAGGCAACCGCTCTACCGCTGAGCCACAGCCGCCCCTGTATTAGTTGTGGATGTGACCAGATGGTTAAGTGTAATAAATATGTTGTTGTGTAAATGATGTTGTCACCCCGCAGTTAATTGTAGGGTTTGGTATCATATACCAACACATACAGTATAGTAATAGTCAGATATGTCACAGGATGGACTCAAATGCCGGCATACAGGCAACTCAGGTCACAAGATGTATTGTACAAAGTACAATCAGAGGCAACAGTGTCCATCAAACAAGGGCTCATCCAAAAAAATGAAAATTTAAAAGGACAAGGCGGAGGTATGCAAATCAAATGGCAGACTCAACAGACAGGCAGTGTCTTAACTTAAAGAAAGACAAGGAAGGAATGCTAGACCGCTGTCACTGAGGTATAAAACTATCAGATAACCAAGGCTGGTGAGAGGGGAGTAATGAGACACCGGCCCTTTTGAAAACCGCAAACTATACTAGTGTTGCGTAGTGATTTTGCAAAAATGTAGCATGTAGTACGCAAACAAAAGCTAAATCTGCAGTATACCAAAAATACCCCAGATGTCGTACAAATTTTCCTACTGTATCCCACAATGCAAAGCGCCAGAATAATCACAACCACCACGGCTTGCCGTTGTGGCCTACAACTGGAAACCTTTTACATTTTTTTTGTCTGCTATTTCATCACTAAATTCACTTCTGAATCTTTTTTATGAGCAAAATAAACTGTGTAGACCTTGAATATGGGTAGCTTTTCAAAAATTAATGGCAGATTGCAAATTTGCACCGACCTTTTCCATCGCTTTCCACCAGGACTGGGTTGGTGGCTGCAGGCACCGCAAGCTATCAGAAGGACGTCCTTCTCCATAGCCACGTCCTCCAGCTCTTCCTGGGGGAGCCCAGGGCGATACAAGGCCAGACAGGGATATGTAATCACTCCAGCGTATTCTGGGTCTGCCCTGGGGTTTCCTCCCAGTTGGTTGTGCAAGGAATATGTTCACAGGGAGTAGTTCAAGAGGCATTCTGATCTGTTGCTTTACTGGTGCCTTTAAAAGCCAAGGAGTACTGTTTATATTAGGAACTTCCTAAATGGTATTTTTGACGTGTTGGGAAATTACACTTTGACTTTAAGTTGTTAAGTTATGTGCCAGACTATGTCTTGGCAGGACGCAGTGACTCCCTGCTGGTTGCCACGCAAGTTAATGGGGACAAGACATCAGGAGGTTGCTTTAGTACAAACTAAACAAATGCAAAATATGAATTCGTGAGGTTTAGATGCGCTGGTATGTGGACTGTTTTTCATGTTGGAAAGAGCCAGGTTATCTGATTCTCCATGTTTTGAATCTCTTATTAAGCTAAGCTCAGCTAAACTAACTGACTGCTAGCTGTGGCATCCATATACTGTACAGAAATCGATTGGTATTGATCTTCTCATCCAACTCTTAGCAAAAAACTGAGCATATTTCTCAAAATTTCAAACTTTTATTTGTATTCTCGATCTGAGTCTTACGCTAACCTATTACGCAAAGCTTGTGACCATAGGCTAGCTTGGGAAGGTAAAGTTGTCCAAATGGTATCAAGGGCTTCACAAACAGAGTCCAAAACAGTGTCCGCATCTGATGATGTGTTTAGTCTTACCCTCACTTCAGAACAAGACTCAGAGACACTTGAAGTCCTTCAATTGGGGAGAATTTTTGATGTTGTGTCAAGATTCAATTGTTGTGAATAATTTACTTATTCAAAGAATGCCTTATACAAAGATTGTAATGTCAAAATTCCCTCCGTTTACAGGTGATCCTGATTCTAACCAAGCTGTACGACTTTCATATTGGCAGCGTCACTGAGAGCACTCTTTGGAGGTGAGTACAAAGGAGATTTGTATTCATAAAATATTTACAAGTAGATGTCTTTGAATCCTGCAATGCTGCTGGGAGTACCAAAGGGTAGAATTAGCCTTAGGCGATGATCCTGTGATTGGCTTGATGTTTTGGCTAATTGGCCAGTCAGTTTAATGTATGTTCCAGTGACTTACAGCTAACATAATCTGACATGGCCCTCTGTGGTAAACCCTTAAAACAAACGTGGGGACTTATTCATCACTGTTCTCTCATTCACATCCATGTACAACTTTGAACCATCATTTCTTTTACCTCATCCGCTCCTGCGGTGCTGCAAACAGAGTGTTCTGGCGTCATGCTCGGTCAGACAAGGCACTCAGTGTGGAGGATGCTGTTTGCCATGCTCTTGTTCTTGCATATTATCTGATGTACTCCCCTTCGTCACCACTCCTGGGAATAAAATGAACTCACACATGCACACACACTCCTGAAACAACAGCAGTGCTTGGAAAGAGTAAAAATACAATTCCAAAAAGCATTAGTAACACATTTCTGATGAGCTGAAACTGCGTATAACACATTTTCAGATCAAGTGTGCAACATGAATAGAGTAATTCCTCTGTTGAGTTTTTGGACAATTAATTCCATTCAATTTTATTCAGTGTCAAATCAAAACAGAGGTTATCTCGGGACACTTTAAAGATAGACCACTCTATAATTTACAGAGACAAACAGGGGCACTTCCTTTTAACATGCAGAAACCCTAGGTGGGCGGCCATCTGCCTCTACCAGTACGAGGCCATACAGATGACAGCGTTCTCCTGGACAAACCCCCAAGAAAAGCAATGTTCCAATCATATAAAGTATCTTAATAATCGTATCAAGGCACAGAAGGTTTGTTACTCTTTGGATTTCTGTAGTACAATACTGTGAAGGTGGTGTCTTTATTTGTAGCCTTTGCAAAAAGGAGCAAAAGTAGTTTAATTTTGGTTTAATGTCCGCCAAACTAGCAAACAGTCAGTTTTGTGTCAACAGCATTGGTCTTTAAAGTTATTAAAAGTAACATAGGAAAAGGAAAATGTAAGAGAGAGAGTATGGGTTTGGAAGTTGTTGGGTTTGGAAACTAGGAAACAGTTGTATAGAGTGGCTTGTTTGTGTACTACTCAAAGACATTCAATACCATCTTTTCTTGATTCTATTCAAATCAGCTTTTTGACAAGTCCCCATCTCAAGTGATGCAGTTCTGTACTTGAGTATGCACTTACGTACTTGTTCCAACCCCAACAGCTATATTTGCCTAAAGAGAAAGAACCAGTATACCATCTGCACTTTTTTGAGATTTAAAAGATGACGGTCCTTTAAAGCACGAAACATTTGCACCACCCTGCCCAGCTTGAAGCGCCATTTTGACATTGATAAGCTTTGCCAAAGTGACTGCTAGCTATGTTTGACATTTAGACAACTACTGTGTAATTCGGACCCTAAGGCAATAACAGAGGAGTGTTTTGCTATTTGAATAAGTGCAAAGAAAATACAGTCCCCTGATATTCGGGGTAAGACAGAACACTGCTGTTTAGCTGTAGACATGATGGATAGCATAATTGTCTGAACATAATATTATTATTAAATTGTTTTGTGATAGGTCTCTAATATCTGTATTTCTAAACTGTCTCTGTCCTTTCGAACTCTAGTTGCCTATAATCACATGCTTATTCTAAGTCAACTAAGTCAACTGGCTCCAACAGTGTGTGTAGAAGGTGAAATCTCTTCACTTTGATGATCCCTATAGTCCCTGTTGCATAAACACCCCCAGACATCACAACCACCACAGATGGCAGAGCGAGGACATAATGTAGCCTAAAGGATTCCTAATGTAAACTGAACTGAGCTGGAATAAAGTTGTGCAAGGAGAAACACCGCTTCCTCAACACAAGGTGCATTTTATAATAGCCGTGTGCTGTTTATCCAACTGCATTGTCAGTCAGGGCAATGCCAGCATCTAAAAGCTACAGTTTTATGAACACCCACAACAATACAACCCAACGAGTAGCTATATAAACTATTTTCAGCAATGCAAATTAAACCCTCCTATTGTCCTCGGGTCAAATTGACCCATTTTCCTATATCAATATTCTTTTTAATTACCCCAAATAACAACATTGATTCCACACAACGCTCTTTTGGCAAGTACTTTCATAAATTTTCTTATTCAATTTTATAGCATTTGAAAAACAAATGTAAGTGGTTTTGAAATAGTATTGAGTAAAAGTTGACATATTCCAGTCTGTGATTATCCATCAACATACTTTCCTTAAATTTTTGTCTAAATAATTCCTAATTTCTGGTTTTCTAGCTCAAACATTAGGTATAATTTCCTATAAATGAAGTTTATTGAATATACATTTCAACAATAACTGTAAAACTGAAGTTAGTAGTGTTGAAAATGTCAAAAAAAGGGACAAACTTTGAAAGAAAATGTCAAAAGTGATGAAAAAAGGGACAAAAACGTAAGAAGAAGTTTAAAAAATTGACAAAAAGCCTCAACAAAAGTGTTGATTTTTAACTTTGACAGGAAGACAACACAAGGGTTAAGGCAAACAAACAATCTCAACAGGATGTCTGCGTATTATCCTCTGCTACACAGATTTATTTTACACATAAATAAGTGATGATTGGACTCACATAAACCCCAGCACTGTCATCACAGTTAAATGCACCATGACAGTTTCACTCTGTAGGGAAGACTTAATCAGGTGAGGTAATTTATCCATGGTGTGAGAACAGGGACATCACTATGGTTGAAGATGAGCGTTATTGGCAGCACTCCCAGCAATGTCACTCAGCCACAAATCTACAGTGAGGGGGGCAGCTGTCCATCAACGCTTGACTTTCCAGTATGTCAGCGTCTGAGGAAATGCAGGATTGGTTATGTATGACAGCTATGTTAGAAACTTTTGAATTTGAAGGAAAAAAGAACGGTGAAAGGCCAACCAGCGCTGTTAATTGAAGCAGCCGTTTTCTTGAATCAGCTCATCCGTAGCATTGCTAGGAAGCCTGACTGTCTGTCAGATCCGATCCATGATTCATCTCTCTGTTGCCGGCTAATTGAGATCACAGCTCTGATAGGGTTTGAAGAGAAGTTGCAGAGAATGTTTAGCACTTTGTGGGAAGACATCCCAAATGGCAAGTCTAACGCCGCCTATTTGCAAAGGTCAAGGCAGTGGCAACACGTCAAAGTATTGCCCGGTCAGTCTGTCAATTTTAATGAACATCCTGACCTTAAACAATGGGAGTAAGTCAGTCTAAGCATTTTTTTCAAAGGATCCTTCATATGTGCATGGCAGAGGGGAAAGAAATGAAGGCAAGCTATTCATTGTTGACAATGAATCAGCTCAGCAAAACAATTCATCAAAGTTGTTCAGCCTCTCTCATCAACTCTCTGGAGTATTAGTAAATTATAGAGCATAGTAAAATGTATCAAATATGACAAGCCCCATACTCATTTGTAGGTATTCAGACAAGAATAAAGAATTAATGCCAACAACAAAGTCAGGTTGTATTTCCCGCCTATCCCTGTAACAATTTGACATATCCCATACTTGTACTTTTTTTAAAACAAGCCGATGCAGCAGTTGTTTCTGTGCTTCATACAGTGGATTTATTGAAGTTGTTTTCACTGGATTACTGAGCTGAAAAGCTTGATGATGAGCTGATGTTAATCTCTTTTTGTGTCACTACAACACACACACTTCTCATTTCTTATTTTGTGTTCTAAATACAAGTCATATGCTGTTGTGATTATAAGTAAAGGCAGTGCCTTTGCTCGGCCTCCATCATGTTGTTCTTGGGTCAAATTGACCCGTTTTCCTATATAAATGTTCTTTTTAATAACCCAAAATAACATGATTGATTCCACAAAATGCTCTTTGGAAAGTACAAATCTCTACTTTTATTAATTTTGGGGTGTCTTAAAAAAAAATAAAAGTGGTTTTGAAATAGTATTGCGTAAAAGTTGACCAGTCTGTGATTAGCCATCAACATCCATTCCTTTAATTTTAGTCTAAATAATTCATACTGTTTGCTTTTCTAACTCAAACATGTAATATATTTAATTTCCTATAAATGAGGTATGTTGACCATAACTTCCAAAAATAACTGTAAAACTAGAGTTAATAAGGTAGTGTTACGTAGTGTTGTCAAAAAAGTGACAAACATTGAAAGAAATGGAAGTAAACATAAGAAAAATTAAAAGCATCAATAAAAAGCGTCAGCAAAAGTGCTGATTTTCAATGTTGACGGGAAGACAACACAAGGGTTAAATGAGTTTAAGGCTATGACTTGGCTTCTTAAAGTTGCTTAAAGCAATACATGCGTACAGGCGGATCCTAGATTTGGTAACAATGTGGAATCGGTCACATTGACCATGGAAATGATTGACTACAGGAGAGAAGAAGTCCATTCTTTGAGCCACTCTGGCTGCAATCTGTAAGAAAGACCAGACAGATCGCAAAAAGCATTTTAAACAAAACAGCTTTTAGCATCACTCAAATCTGGAACACCTGATGTTAGAGTGGACTGAGTTGTCTGCCTGACCACAGTCTCACTGACTTCATGAATGGTGCACTAACTAACTAAGAACCTAACTGAGATTTTGAGAGTTCTAGTCTATAATGTATTGTATGTTTTACAATGAAACTCAATGATATAATACAATGAAATACAATGAAATACCTCTCAGTTGATCAATTATTAGGGTATCTCTGTGGTTTGAGATAGTTTAATCAATATCTGGGAATGAACAACTCTCTCCCAATGGACCTCAAAATGCACCATACAGTCAGTACACATGTAGTTACTGTCTGACTTTATGTTTTATACTTCAGGGAACATACAGCAGTCTTAGTTTGTCCTATTTTATTATGGCTCCAAATGATCAGATGTCTGAGTCTAATTATTTTGAATTAATTGGTCTTATTCTTGCCTTCAGCAAATTAAGTGATTAAGCTGATCTAATGAAAAAACAGCATTCTCCCCACTCTTCTCCATACCCTATTAACCTCCTGATTACCATTGTAATGATGTTTGGTATGAAGAAATGTTCATTATGAGATAAGTGTCTGGAATTAGTGTCACTGAAAATGACAATGACTATGAGGTATTAGCCAAGAGTTAAGACAGGCATCTGGTAGGGAGATCTTTGTGCAGCGCTAGTTGCTTCAGGTCTAGAAAATTATTATTAATCGGGAACGTATCACGAAGTTATAGGCATGCTACAATTTTACACATAAAGAGTGTTGTTTGCACATTTTCACAAATAATAACCGGGACCGATAGGATATTTGAGTCCGGAATGGCTGCAGCCTGGAGAACTCCCGTCTCATGCCCTCCAAGCTGCGTGCGCTCCGCAAGATTCGACTTTTCAAAATAAAAGCTTGCGTCTGGTCTGCTATGATTTTGTACATGGGTGTTTTGGATATTTTTGAACTAAACAGTACAGAAATCATGCTAATGAATAAAAAAAGCCACTTTGAAATGTTGCTGTTTTCATGAATACAAAAAAAAACTTCAACCAAGAAGTTGGCTGATTGTGCCTTCAACAAAGAATAAAAAGACATGACCCGTCCCTATTTTCCTCCAGTGGTCCATTCCATAAATACCAAAGGTTATTCCCCTAACCAAGGTTAATCATCTGCTGTAGTTTTACTGGTCACCTTGCTATTTCATAGTTGTATCAGGTAGCTACTTGCATCTTTACATTCTCCCATGAGCTGATCTACTAGCCCCACAGCTGTTGAAAGACTGACCAGCCCCATTTGACATGCTAGCTAACGTTAGCTAAAATTAGCTTGTGGTAACAAGACTGCGGTTAGATTTTTGTAGTCGGCTATGCAGTTTGGGACTACAAATACAAAAATCTTTCTGCTTGTTCATGTACACATTCAGCAAACATTATTTACATCCGTAAATAAAACGTTGTTGATATAGACTAAGCTCACAGAAACTTAATACTACAATAATAGGCTTTTCTTTGTAGTTCCAACAAAACCTGTTGCTGCACATGTCCAATCTGTCCCTAGTTTTCTATATGACGTGCACCTTGTTCTGCCAAAACTCGTTAAACAATCTATTAGTTCAATAAAGCCTGCTAGATAAAGCCTTGCTTTATTGAACTTTCTTTGGTGGATTTATGAGGAATATGGTTAACTGCTCCTCAGATCTGTGTCTGTCATAGATGTCCTCATTTTTGGCAAGACATCTTGGGTACCCCAGGAACAAAGTGATAAAATCCCTCTTCCAATAAGAAGTAATCACGGGAAAAAAAATGTTTAGACTTGCATTTTGTAAAATAGTTCTTACTTCTGTGTCCCTCTCTCATTTGAATACATACATCCATAGGATAAACACACTGTATAACGTATTGTCACCAATAACAATAATAGTTGTGATTTTTTTCCAGTTTATAACAGCAAAATTAAAAAGCATTTCTTTAGAATTAATTTACAATGTAGACCATGAGGTTAGGAGAGGAAAAAACTTCAGTGGGTTTGCACAGTCTCTCTTTTGAGAGGGCCGTCTTTGTTGTCCCTGTCCTAAATACAGGGGACCATAGAAGAGAGACAGAAAGAGGAGATAGCTGTGCATTATCACTCACTGGCTGCAGACTTCTCTCCCACTGTGCCAGGATGGGTCACCTGGGGGTGAGGAGTGACATCCCCTCAAATGGCATCATTTTGCTGAACATGCTCACAGGGTATGTGATATTTCACAGGTCAGTGCCCATAATAAGGGCCCAGCTCTCTCGCAGAGACCCAACTGATGTTTGTGACCTTTTGCAATTGGACTTGGTATTTCCCTCAAAACCTCGTCAGCCTGGGCTTGCCGGAACTTTCCAAAAACACTTTTATGAAAGTGCTCTGGAGAGGATAAGATTGATACAGCTACTGTAGGCTGTCCTAAAATGAGAGAAAAAAAGTGAATGTTGTGAGGGATAATAGCAACCATAGCTGCATGTGTTAAAGGAAAATGCCACTGGTCTCCCTTAGCTGTATATGGGGGACCAACACATTTTTTGTCTCAGTGCATGCATCGTTTTAGTCCAGTGCAACATCGGCAGCGCCACCGCTAGTTAGCTTAGCGTAGTGAATGGAACCCTATGTTGCCATTTAGCATGTTGTGAGTAAAAGTGAGCCAACAACAAAACAATAATTACTTCTTTTAAGGTTAGACGATTGCCTAGGCAGATATTAGTGCTCTTTGCACCCATGTAGCAGTGCTTTGGTTGTGCTTCCACCCAATATAGTCCCAAGTTAATATCTGCCAAGGAAATCATCTAGTCTTAACCTGCATTGCTATTTGTACTTGTTATATTTGAATATATAAGTAATTAGGTTGTTGTTTTTTGTTGGTGTTCCTTTATGGTTAGAGCTGCACTTAAATGCGTATGCTTATATTAAAGGGTCATTTTGGCATTTTTCAACATTGACACTATTGTCCAATGCATTGATGCTTCAGTGTAACTGGAACAAATTGGCCCAGTAACTGGCAGCAGCAAACCGGGCTGGAATGTAATCCTATACGGCAAATGTGCATTGGCAATTTTGTCCAATAAAAGTGTTGCTTTTGCCACTGACAGACTCAGATTATTATTTTAAGTCTCTGGCAAAATTCTTACAGAGATTGTTAAAGAGTAAGACAATTTTTGTTTAACCAGAAAACAGCTCAGAAATTACCATCACCAAACCACCAGACTCCATGTAAATAATCCCTACTTTTAGCGTGTATAGAGCAGCATATCTCCACCAGACTCCATGTAAATAATCACTACTTTTAGCATGTATAGAGCAGCATATCTCCACCAGACTCCATGTAAATAATCACTACTTTTAGCATGTATAGAGCAGCATATCTCCACCAGACTCCATGTAAATAATCACTACTTTTAGCATGTATAGAGCAGCATATCTCCACCAGACTCCATGTAAATAATCACTACTTTTAGCGTGTATAGAGCAGCATATCTCCACCAGACTCCATGTAAATAATCACTACTTTTAGCGTGTATAGAGCAGCATATCTCCACCAGACTCCATGTAAATAACCACTACTTTTAGCGTGTATAGAGCAGCATATCTCCACCAGACTCCATGTAAATAATCACTACTTTTAGCGTGTATAGAGCAGCATATCTCCACCAGACTCCATGTAAATAATCACTACTTTTAGCGTGTATAGAGCAGCATATCTCCACCAGACTCCATGTAAATAATCACTACTTTTCGCGTGTATAGAGCAGCATATCTCCACCAGACTCCATGTAAATAATCACTACTTTTAGCGTGTATAGAGCAGCATATCTCCACCAGACTCCATGTAAATAATCACTACTTTTAGCATGTATAGAGCCAGCATATTTCCACATGTAAATGGATGAATTAAGAGTTTATTTCAACCAAACTAGAGTGGTGATTGTTGGAACAGTGGAAAGACTGACAAAGACGGATTTTGAAAGTTTTGTTTCATCTCTGTGACTTTAGATTGTTTTTGATGATCAAATTTAGTTCAAGTAACACTTTGTTTTCTTTTTTCAACGTTAGAATAACATAGATTGGGCGCTGTAGAATCATTCAATGTGAACATAATTGCATCATGATAGAGCAAAAATAGAAACAACAAATAAATCAGTTTGAACTTTACTCATAGGCCTTAGTGCTCATATAAGTTACTAAGTCAAATAAGACTAATATAAGACATATAAGTCATTCAAATAGAATGCTGGTCTTTTTATTCTTTTTTCATGTGCAGATGCAATAATTGCCGTTACAAAGAGTGTCCATCACAAGCCAGTTAAACAGAGTTAGACTAGCTAATTCATAAGCAACATGTCAACCTGAAGTCAACACAAACCATTGGACAGCCCTGAAAGAACACTTATTGTGTGCATGCTGCTTTTAACAGAAACCTTTTCGTTTTCCCCTCCGTGCTTATGCTGGGTGTTATTAAAGAGGGAATTTATTCTGATCCGTTCTCACAATATTTAAATTCTTACCTTTTTTAATTGCACAACCTTGGGCTTTCCCCTAATATCCTGAAGCCCATGCTCATTTGCTTCCTGTCACAACGGCAAATGGTGGATGTCATTATGAGGCTTTTAGTCCAGAGGCAATGTGGAATTTCATACCATGGCGATTCAAGGGCATCCCTCTTTGAGGCTGCTCTGTTTTTATTATTTTATTTATTTAACATGTTCATTAATCAACAGCAAAGCAACTGTAAATGAGCCAGATTTAGTTCGGCAGGCTAATGGTCATCTGTTGTCCCTGGTCAGTTTGAAAATGCCAACCTAAAAAAAATGAAATACAAAAAAATGACCATACAGTCTACATATAAAAGCAACATACACAGACAATGCACAACAATGAGTAACAAACCCAACACATCATCGGTCTATAAAATTTCGGAAAAATGAGAGTCATGCACCCCCCTGGCGTCAAGTTCCAGTGAAAGAGGTGTAGCCTTTGCGTTGTTTTTCGACGGGGGGGGAGGAGGGGGGGGTCCATCAAATAGACATTCATGTTAATCCCTCACCGTCAGATAGAGATGAAAGGAAGAACTCGGCCCCTTAAAAATTTGATAACCGTTGTTTTAATCCTCATTTATTCACCAGGTCATGTTTATTTCTATTTCTTTTAAGGGAAGCTGGATTGCTTTGTAGTTAATTGATATTTTTAAAACCCTAACGTTGTGTCTATCAACATTTATTTAGATGTTACCATGGTATTCATTTTTTTTATTTAAATCATATTACAGTATGTTGTAAACACTACAATATGAGGTGAGATGGGCACATGCAAAGCTTATTGGAGCACCCATATCCCACA
Organism: Etheostoma nigrum; assembly: GCA_029931835.1. NCBI lineage: Eukaryota > Metazoa > Chordata > Actinopteri > Perciformes > Percidae > Etheostoma > Etheostoma nigrum. Next base: position 1,694,334 of record CM057238.1, read on the forward strand.
ATGCAATGCGGGCATTCATATTAGAGAATCGGACAGTATTGCTTCAATGTTCATATATTTAATCAGTGGTTTTGTCACCAGTTGCTCAGTCTTGTTTCAGTAAATTATGCACTGTAATAACATTTTTTTAAAAATCAGAAGTGACATCGTAGCCTAATTACCGCTCTGTCAGTAAAAAAACTGAGGCACGTTAAAAAAGAAAAAGAAAACAAAGATTGCTTCACATTGTACGCAATTTATAGCTACAATAAAAATAATAATAATGAAAAAAACTGTTTTATACTAAGCACGTTTGGCTTATATATATTATACATATGCCTTATCCATTGCCTATATATAGTATATATACACTACATGAGTATTTAGAAAATACAGCCTAATGGCTTGTTTGACTAATGGACATTGGTTTTTATTCGTACTGTTACTGTACTATTTCCAAAGAGAAGCATTTTTTTATTTTATTTTCCATGCATCGTTATTTAAAAACGCAGTTTTCTAATTTTGCGGTTAATGAATGTTAGTAGCAAAGACTAAAGGGAAAAAAAAACATAGCATATTTATGTTTGTGACTTACTGTAGTTTGATTTAACATCGCTTTGCATTATTAGTTGTTTTAAATAAATGGATTATTTTGAAATATCAATTTATGGTAGACCTAACATATTAATTATTATATTCAAAGGATGATCCTCACATGAATCACCATGGTTACAGCTTGTAGCCATTCTTGCGCCCAGCTCGCCTCATATCATAGTGTTTCCAGCATACTGTAATATTCCACTGGTAGTAAGACCAAAATAACAATGGTAACATCTAAATATCATGGTATATAATATCAATAAACTACAAAGCAATCCAACTTCCCTGCCCAAAATAATAATACATATAAAGTTAGAGTTAAGTTTCTTCATCGTTATCGACGGTGAGAGATTCGTCGAAAAACAACGCAAACCTCTTTCATTGGAACTTGACGCCAAAGGGTGCCTGATCATGCGTCAGACGTGACAAGAATGGAGTGAGACTGTGTCTCATATGTCTTTTTTTTTTGTCCACAACTCAAAGATATTCAGTTTACTGTCACAGAGGACATCAGATTTCTTCTTACAAAATTACTTAAAACAAATTATTGATTATCAAAATAGTTTGTTATCATTCCGTTTCTTCCAATTTAGGAATGATAAAGTGATATATTATGATATATTTCGATATTGAAATCATCACTCTCATCCCACTTCTGTTTTAATCCTGAACTCATAAAACTGTCTGCAGTGGATTCACAAGCACAAGCATATTACAAAGTGTTCTCTGTCTGTCGACAGCAGCAAGTAGCCTGAGAGCTTTGACTCTGCTTATCTGAAATGACATATATTTCCGCGTAGGACAACGCTGTGACATGAGTCGCCCCGCAGCATGGTGCTGTGGTGCTACAGCCAGGTACATAGGCAATGTTTTCGCCCAAACTAGCTGCCCGCTGCTTGCACAACAGCCAGTGCAGATCTGATGTTGTAGACAGGTTTCTGCCAACGCTGAGACTGCCAGGACAACTATTTGTATTTCAGGCCTGTGTGTAGTGTGTAATAACAACAGAGTGTAAATTGTAATTTCCCCATTGGGGATCAATGAAGAGTAGGCCTATAAATTACGATTAAATTATTTATCAACTGAATGTGTGAACCCAGGTTAAAGTTTTAGTGCGTAACTTTTTTATATTAATGAGCGCCCGTTACATTCAAGGCATTGGCAAATGAGTTGCTCCAAAGCTAATTAAGACTATCAGCTCCACACAACTCTTTTTTATTTCTCAGTATGACTATGTTCAGAAGGTTGTGGCATCATTTACGCACTAAAGCTTGGATTTTCCATTAGTTTTTATTTTATTTTATTTTAGTTTTGACTTTTGGATTTCATTTAAGTTCAGTTTTACTTAGTGTGTTAGTGTGTTTTGCTAGTTTTAGTTTGGTTTAATCTTTTCAGAATGATTTGTTTTTTACCTTTATTTTAAGTTTTACAGTCGTTTTATGCTGACCTTACACCAAACGACTTTTCAAGCGATTATACCGTCATAGAATATATTTTTTATATTGGAAAGAAATCCTAAGGCAAGGCAGCTTTATTTGTATAGCATATTTCAGCAACAGGGCAATTCAAAGTGCGTTACACAAAAAATAAAATAAGAATAAAAGTTAAAGTGCAGTATAAGAAATTAAACATTAAAGAAATGAACAACAATTTAAAGAAAGGTATTTATCCTTGATTTAAAAGAACAGAGTAGCAGCGGATCTGCAGTTCTCTGGGAGTTTGTTCCAGATATGAGGAGCATAGAAACTGAACGCTGCCTCCCCCTGTTTAGTTCTGACTCTAAGGACAGAACCAGACCTTTCCTAAATAACCTGAGAGGTCTGGGTGGGTCATAGTGTAGTAGCAGATCATAAATGTTACAGTAGTCAAGTCTACTAAAGATGAAAGCATGGACAAGTTTTTCTAAATCCTGCTGAGACATAAGTCATTTAACCCTTATATTCTTAAGGCGATAATATGCTAACTTTGTAATTGTGTTAATGTGGCTGTTAAAATTCAGGTCAGAGTCCATGACTACACCAAGATTTCTGGCTTTGTCTGTTGTTTTTAACATTGTTGTTTGATGCTGAGCACAGACTTTTAATCATTTCTCTTTTGCTCCAAAAACAACCACCTCAGTTTTTCCTTCATTTAATTTCAGAAAGTTCTGGCACATCCAGCCATTAATTTCTTCAATGCACTTCGTCAGTTTTTGTACTTGACTATAGTCCCCTGGCAATAAGGGTATGTAGATTTGTGTGTCATCCGCATAACTATGGTAACTTATTTTGTTGTTTTCCATAATCTGAGCCAGTGGAAGCATGTAGATGTCAAACAGAAGAGGCCCCAGAATGGAGCCTTGGGGAACTCTGCACGTCATATTTGTATGCTCAGATGCAATTACCTATTGACACAAAGTATTATTCCCTCTTCTTTAAGTAGGATTGAAAACAGTTTAGTACTGAGCCAGAAAGGCCAACCCAGTTTTCCAATCGGTCTAGTAATATGTCATGGTCGACCATGTCAAATGCAGCACTGAGATCAAGTGATAGCTACAAGCTAGCACTCAAACACAACAAAGGCTGTCAGTTGAATGGGTGTTTTGAGCTAACGTTAGCAATCAAAGTACCATAGATAGCTACAACGTTTTTGAAATGATTCCCATCTTCTGTTATTGTTTGTAATGAGAAAAGTTTATTATTTCATGGACAAATTTCAGTATGACACGTTATTCCGTAAACCGTAAACTCACATCTGCACTCGACTCACATCGTGGAGTGACAGTATCATGTGGAGTAGTTACGGCACAGCGCCATCATGGCATGTCCATTTAATTTCTGTGGTTCAATGTCACCAGAGTTGATGGAAACTGCCGTCTCATTTTTTTTCTCAGCAGTGAAATATTACAGCTAAAAAACTGAAACTGAAATGATTCACTTTTAATGTTTCTTTTTTAACCTGGCAATATGATCTGAGTTTAGTTTTTCGATTTCCTAGAAGGTTTTATTTTTGTATTTAGTTTCTTCTTTTCTTGACTAAAAATATTTTTTTCACTGCTTATTTCCGTTTTAGTTTACTATAACAACCCTGGTGTGAACAGCATATGAGTATGTATGCAGCACAGGAAGAAAGTTTGGTGAAGGTTGAAGGAAAGTTTAATATTCATTTCCCCCTCTTGACTTGCCTCGGTAAAACTTCACTTTCAGTTGTCTGACTTATGAGTTCCACATGGTTGGCTCTGGAGCTGCTTATCAGAAAGAAGAAAGGTAGCAGATAAAGGCACAGCAGAGTCGTGAAGGATAGCGCCCACTCACCTTCCAGGAGAGCACTTTTTTCCTCATCCTCTTTGGAAAATGGCAACAAAATGTGTATTTACCCCTTTGCTGTTGCAACAGGATGCACCACACTGGCAAATGAGCAGACGATCAAACAAAAGACTTTTTTTAGAGTGCAGACTTCTTACAGTCCTGTCTGGCTTTTATCACTTTTTTATTTTATCAAGTCTCCACTGGAGAAACAGCTGGTGTTCTGCTAAACACTTTGCGTTTGTGAGTCGCTCATCTACCAGTACACAGACAGAAAGGGAGGGAATGATTTAAAATTGGATTCTGCATACGCGGTGCATGATGAGCATAAATCCAAAGGAGTTATGGCAGATATAAATCAAAGATTTGTTTGCAACCCTCATTCATTACGACAGGATTCAGAGAGGTTCCTGGAGTCAGTGAAGCACATATTAAAAAGGGAAATATTTCTCTTTCACCGTTTGCCTCGGCACATACATCACTTCTGAAGAGCAAGGGATGGCCCTTTTTTTAGAGTCACTCGGTTAGTTTAAAGACAGTATGTCCAAGTGTCATGGGATAGACGTGTTCCAGGAAAAAAAAATGTGGGAAAATGCACCTGACCCCCATCTCTGGGCTCTACACATCTAATAATCTCCCTGTAGATTCATACTGCAGGAAACTGGGGCAGTGGATTAGCTTCAACAGTGTCAACAGTGACGGAAGAACTATTCAGATCCTTAACACCACACTGTAAAAAATACTCTGTTCCAAGTAAAAGTCCTACATTCAAAATTATGTAAAAAGTATGTAAGTATCATCAGAAAATGTATTTAAAGTATTAAAAGTAACCAATGTAATCCTCACATTTTAGAAGCTGGAAACGATCAAACCTATTCTGTCAATCAATAAAGTTATAAGTTATGTTGGCTAATCATTTCAGCTGGACTTGTAGAAAGTTATATTGTTGGAAAGTTTCATTTAAATATATATGTATAGAATACATGTGTTTTATGTGCAATTTTTTATTATTTGTAAAGTAACTAAGGCGGTCAGAGGAATCTAGTGGGGAAAAAAGTAAAATATTTCTCTCTAAGATATAGCAGAGTAGAAGTAGAAAGTGGCATGAAAACAATACAGTACCACATATAAATAAAATCTACTTACATTTCACTGTAAACTCTTGGTAATTTCTAATTTTCTATGTATATTATTACATACAAATGTTGTGCATACAGAGAAGAGTAGACGTATATTTCTAGAGTCTTCACTGGAGAGCTCCCCTACTTCTCCACTCCCTTTTGAAGCACTTGGACTTCCACTTCTTCCTGACCCCGACATGTCAGTTACCATCACTAACAACACTCCAGAGACGCTGTTGGAGCAGAAACTTGAACCACCCGACCACTATGGTGTGCTGCCACTCTCCAGCAATACAGTCTGTAATAATCCAGCCGTAGAGCAGCTGTTTTCCAGGCCTTCTCGTACCATAAATAATGAATGGAAGACATTTATGGTTGTTCTTGGCCCCTTCCAAAGCCTGAATCTTGACAAAGATTTCAATCACATACTGTACAGTATCATCTGCAATTCACTGCAAAGGGGAACTGGAGGTTTGAGTAAGGTGCAGGTTATGGGACGATATAGGTCAAATCAGTATTATTATTGTCACATGGGTCCGTGGATCTGCGGTATAATCTTTAATAAAAAATAAATTAAAAAATAAAGCCATTTTCAGCGTGTAGCTTGCTAGCTCGAGCTTTTTTGTTGTTTTTCCAAAGAGAGCGGGCATGGATATCAGGCTTTATCCTTCCGTTGTTCCAGAATAGGTTCTCAGATTTATCTTTTGTAACCAAAAAAGAATCCTTCTGCACCTCATAAAAAAGTCATCATGTCTCGGAGGAAATCATAAAAGTTTTATAGTTCATTTAAAGAGCCATTCTGGAAGAAAAAAAGCCAGTTTCTGGAGCGTGGCGAGCAGGGAAGAAGATGAAGCAAAGATACTACATACCCACTGTCAAGGTTGAGTGGAGAACACAGGCCGTGAGTGGGATTCAAGACAAATGTTGTCACTGAGAGCAATCTTTGAATGTCAGCACTTCTGTCCCACTCCGGCTGTTCCTTTAAGGTCTTTCCTCAACGCTGCATGTGTTGGCATGGTGCAATGATGCGACCAGGATTATATGTGGCAAGGCCTGATAGCAGCATAGGATGCTATGAGGAGTCAAACTCCAGTCTTCCTTTCTCTCTCCCTTTTCTGCTGTGCTTGTTTACATGTATCACACTCCAGCACATGGTTGTAATGTGAAATCTTTTGTTTAACAGCGCAAGATTGTCCCTGACTTCCTCTGCGCTTTGAATTAGCAGCAGCATGGATTCAGGCACGGTTGGCAGGCACATTTCCTGTTTCTGTTTGTTTCACACATGGGTTGCGTTCATATTTTCCTATCACTATCTCCCACTAAAACAGACAGACACACAGTTGGATATGCACATAAACACATTTCTTGATCTACTGAAAGAAAGAAAGACTTTGGCGTAAAGCGCTCAGTCTACTGAGGTTCCATTATTTCTTTCATGCTTCACCGTTCTCTGCTCTCACGTGTGTTTTTCCACTGACAACTCCGAAACACCTGCAAATACAGTATCTTCCGATCTTTATGTGGCAATTCTCCAAAGTCATTTTCAATTATGCTTCAGCGGATTCCACATTAGAGGAGAGATAGTGAAAACATGGAAAGATGCAAGCAAACACGTGTGCATGCCTTCTTTTTGGAACAGGACCGTGTTGGTATGCTTCATTTGGTGTTCCAGTATTTACAAGAGTGCAGATCAGGGGGAGTCTATATTCCACAGATAACTCCCTTTGTCAGCTTGTGCATTATGACTGTGCTTGCTGAGATATGATTTGCTGATGTGATTATTGATGACTGCTGGATGTGTACTGCCTCTACTAGAGGCATGCTGCAATACAATCTTTATGTTTTTGTCTTCTTTTAGATCTCATGGAATGTTGTGACTTTTTATTCTTTTGATGGCTAATATCAGAATGGGTTCCCATTGTCCTAGAAGTCTTTACATTCTGTCTCTAGAGCCCAAACAATTCAATTTGCTGATGGAAGCCAGTGCAAATGTAATGTGTAGTTGCAGTGAATGGCATTCTGCATTACTGTATGTGCTGTATAGGCTAGACTATTTTCTGTGTGTACACGTCAGTGTTTTTAATTAATCATTTTCCTGCGTCACAACTGCAGTGTGGGTATTTGTGCCATTTACTGTATGTAAATAAATAAATATGAGTATTGTGTTACAAATTCTTGTCTTTCTTCAAAAATGTGACATGTAATCAAAGCAGATACGTGCTCCCCTTCACAGTAAGCTTAGCTGCAGGGAAACTTTTCTGGCTGGTATTGTCCTGTGCCATGAAGCTATACCCCCCCCCCCCATGAGGAATTCTAAGTAATGACAACAACCACATGTTGTCCACATGACGCAAGCCTTTGGTGGTTGCGCATCACCTCCACCCCACCCCCACATGTGGCTTGTAGCTCAAAGAGGAAACAGTGGATTAAAAACCATGATGGAGTCTTTAGATGATGTTTTTATGTCCTCTTCATCTCCAAGCCTGATCGTAGCTATTTTTACTCGGCTGTGACGTAAAATGCACCACTCAAGCTCCTGCGGCGAATGTTGATGGACTACACCGTTTTGTCAACATAGCCATACTGAGAAATACAGAGAGTCCACATGGTAGTATCCAAAAAGATCCAGACCTAACCTTGGTACACTGGCATGAAAATGCTGAAAGAGTGCACCAGTTTTTACTGGGATTTGTTGTACATATGTCCTTTATGCCAAGCTCCAGACAACTAATTACTTCTACAGCACTTATTATCAGTAGATGTTACTTGTAAAAAAAAATCAATGTTGAGTTTGTGTGACATGGTACAAATCCTCTATTGTTGTACATGTAAACTTATGATTACAAAATCATTACAAAACATATTTTATAAGTACAAATGTATGGATAAAATGGCTAATTAGCAAAATTAAATGTTATCACATTGCTGCAAAAAACACATCCGGAACATAGAAAGAGATAACAAACAGTATATCAACCTTATGGCAAAATAGGGTAGACAAATCGATATTGTCTCCTTATATATTGTCATAAATCCCAGAACTAACCTTAATATTGATAAATTCATGATTCTTCAAGTCATTTAATGTAAACATACATTGTTGACATATGTACACATTACACTAAAGAGTGGCTTTGAGGTTTAATTGTTCCAATATAAAATGATTGGACAGGCAAGCTGCTTCCAATGAAAACATTATGCCAAAAGCTGTACTTGCCAGTGAACTATGACAACATTGTTCTGCCTGAATGTTGTTGAGAGTGCCGGCTTAGTGTTTTGGATTAAAGCACTTAATAATCCATTGGTTGAATGAAGCAGTACACTGCTGCTGCAAGTAACAGACTAATTGCCCCCGGGCAACTCATCCACCCATTAATTTTCTTTGCCACTCACAGGGAGTTGGAAACCTTTCTCTTCATGCCTCGGATGGAATAGCAGGGAAACACCCTGGACAAGTCAGCCGTTGCTGCAGGTCACCACACAGACAGACACATTACAATATATACTGGGGCAGTTCTGACCCAGTGAGCATTGATCTTCAGTTCGTCGAGATGTCTAGACATCTACTGCAAGTTAAAACTGGGCTTTTGTTTTTAGACATCTAGGTTACCTATAACGGCTGTTAATAACATTTAAACAACTATGTTTCAGTGTGAAACATATCTTAACTAAGAGTTGATTGACAGAAGGGTAAAGGGAAAACCAACATCAAGTCTCTTCACAAGGCGTCTGGCAACTAGCCCGCTAGAACAGCTTTATTGGCAGAGATTCTACATCTTAATTCAGACATGCACCTGCAAATGTACTACGTCCAATGCCACTGTCTAGTAGCCTGGAAAGCTAGTCTGGCATTGAGTAATCTCAAGGGGCAGCATCAAGTGTGCATTTTAAATTCTCACTGCACGCAATTGGATAACACTACGACCAATCAAAACAACACACCGGGTGACGTATCCAGAGCCCCATACACTTAGCTACCAGTAGAGCTAACTGGTAGATCAAACTGTCAAACTGTTCAGCTTGCTTCTGGTCCTGTCTAAATCACATGGACCAATGCAATTGGTGCAGTTCGGCTACAAGGGCATAGTTAATGAGCAATATTACTCAATGCCAGAATAACTTGCTGAGCAAATTGTGCTCTCGCGAGAACTCTGGATTTTTTTCCTCACCACTGTCGCACTGTTGCTTGCTCTGTAGGAAAATACTAGAACTGTTGGGTCCTTGTGAATTCTGGAGTGTGGTCTAGACCTACTCTATCTGTAAAGTGTCTCGAGATAATGCTTGTTATGAATTGATACTATAAATAAAATTGAATTGAATTGAAATTGAAATTGAATTGAATTGAATTGAATTGAATTGAAAACATTGCGGCTTCATTCGGTAGGAATGATTGATATTTCATAGTTAAAAAATGAGTTCTGTCATTATTTCACACAGCACCATACCCAAACCACAAAGACTCTACTGGGCATAAGCGCAGTAGGGATTTCACTACACATGTTGTCACAGCTCTGTGAAATCCATTAACCCTGTCTTGACTCAACTTTGCTTTTTGCTGCATAGGAAAATGGCTCCTCACTGGGGCAGAAGTAAACCCTCCAATTGTTTTTTGTTGGACATGCATGTGGTGTCAGAAAGAGGCAAAGACAGTCCCGTTTGATACCAATAGTCAACTAGGGTTGGGAACCAAACTCGATACTTAAGGTACACCCGAATTACGTAGGTACTGCAGAGGATTGATTCACAATAAATCAATTGGTGCCAAATGTAACTTTTACAGACCTTAGTCCTTATTTTTGTAATTCTATGTGACTCATTTTAAAGGGGGGGTGGTTGATCTTTAATGCAATATCTACATTGCCCTGTATCAGCAACCATTCATCCAATGTTCTAAAGGCTCATTCTGTTTATCAATCTGATATATATATATATGTATATATTTTTTTTTTATTTTTAAACTGAGAAAACATTTGAGAACCCTTTTGCAATCATGTAATCTGATAACTGCTGCCCTGGTTAAAAAAAAACAATGCAACTAATCTGAGCTGGTATTCTGTCTACAATGAAGTGCAATGGAAATTTCTAAGTAACCCCAAACTTTTGACTGGTAGTGTATATATTGCAAAAATGATGACATGTTTAAATAAGATATGCCATTTTGCCATTATTTGCAGTGTAGCTCAATGAATCGGGATATTTTACCAATTTGGAGCCGAAATGCAAAATGGAACTGTCTATTGGAACCCTTCACTTTCAGGACCCTCTTGTTTCCCTCGGGTCAAATTAACCCAATGACTGAAATTAAATTTTACTTCATAATCTATTAACAAATATTTTCTCAATTTCAAACAATTGAGATAACCTATATGTTTATGGAACGCAATCAGTCTCTACTAGAACACAATTAAAAATGGAAGTGTGATTTGTTTCTTGTTACAAGGTTATAATTCATGTTAGAAATCCACAATGTGATCATTCTTATCTTGGAAAAAACATAAATGGTCATATCCAGAATAATTTTCTGAATTGAGTCAGGAATACATGTTTATTACAGAAAATAATTACCTTATTTTTTGTAATTGATTTGCCATTGATTTTCAGGTAGATTTCAGGTCAATTTGACCCATACAAGGGTTAATATAAACTCTAACAACAATCTTTACCTAACCTTAACTTAATATTTGTGTGGCCTGACCCAAACCATAACAGTCATTTATTTGCCATGACCACGTTATTATTGTAACCCGTTCGAAAACAAGAAATTAGAAGACATTGGCACAGGACGTGAAGAAAAAACAAAAACTAGACAAAACCTTCCTTGTCATCCAAATGTAGTACCAAGTAGAGGGAGGCAGGTCAGTACTGCCCAATCCGGTTGGGGAGAATTCTAGCCCGACCAGGCCTTAACCTGTCTCTCTTAATTATACTGTAATAGTTTTAGACTGCCGGGGGACTTCCTTTGACACACTGAGCTCCTCTCTCCTCTCTTTTTTAATTTGTGTGCATCCATTTCCCAGAAATGGGAAATGTTACTAACCTAGCTCTGGGGAGTTATTCCCCGGAGTCCTTATGTTCTTTTTTTGTTTTTTCCCCCAGCATGTCTCCTTGGATTAGGGAGTCCCCAAAATAATGGTTGCAGCTGTCACCGTGGTCCTGCTACATGTCCTGCTATGCCCTGTTACACCCAACCTACTCTATCGGTAATTTGTCTTGAAATAGCTCTTGTTTATGATTTGATACTATGCATACAATTGAATTAAAATTAAGCCCAGTTTTAACAAAGACACATAGTGGTCATTTGTCTTGCAAAATTATTAAATCAATGAGGAAGATTACATGTTGTTGGAGTGGGTGGACATCAGAGCAGCCGGAGAAAACTCACACACACATGAAAAGGATATCTAAACTCTAAAAGAGAATTTAAAAAACTTCATTAGAGAGAGTATAAGATAGCTAGCCCTTTGCTGGGTAAATTAAGGTTACTAACAATCTTTTCAGCTTTTTGGCCAAATGCGGTCTTGTTTTCTTCTGGCAACAGCTCAGTTTAGTTCTTTTGCTAGTCCCCCAAAGTTCCCTGGATTCTATCCAGAGACCAGCCTTAGGGTGAGGACGTGTGGCTGGAGTACAATTGGCTTTGTCATCCACTTAGAGTGTGTTCCTGGAACAAAAGAATTCAGAAAAAACAATTCAGACGGCTGCAGAGAAAAATGTCTGCGACGCGTTCCGGCAGTTGAGTTCTCTACCTCTGACCCCCCAGCAGCACACACAACGCTACGGTTCACCAGTGCATCAGTCAGCAAGCATTCACAGTCTTTGGGCTTGATTTTGCCGCAGGGCTCTTCACTCAAAAACCTTCACTCTCTCCGTCTCTCTTTCTTGCTGAGCCTCCTGTGTCTCTGTGTGAGTCTCTTTCTGAGGACAGACAATTGAGATGTTGCTGCTTCAGTTCGACTCCGGCAACACCTGACGATTTTGATTAGGTGTTTCCTGTTCTTATCCTTGCTGTTCCGGGTGTGCTACTGCAGCAGGTTTCCAGTGGGAAGAGTCCAACCAGTAACCTTTGTTTCTTTGGAACAATATTGCAAAATAATTCATTTCTTTTCAATTATTTGCGTTATATGCTTTGTTTCTGCTTAAAAAACTAAGATGGTTTGGTTTAAATTTTCATCCACTAGTCTTGCACGTGCATGGCTTATCTCTCTCTCTCTCTCTCTCTCTCTCTCTCGCGCTCTCTCAGTTATTTTTTTTTCAATTTCAATTCAAATTGCTTTATTGCCATGAATGTCAGAAATAACAATATTGCCTCAAGGATAATAATGTGAGAAGAAATACATGCATACAATTCATTGAGTAAACTAAAATATATACGTACATATAAGATAAAAAAATAAATAATAAATCTCTCTCTCTCTCTTTCTCTCTCTCTCTCTATTTTCCCCAAGAGCATGGTCAACAGTACACTAGCATTGGATTGTTCTGCTCTACTGGCAGACATCTGGCAAAACTTCACAAACATTCCCTAATGCAATTTCTGGCTGCCTTTTTTCCCCAATCATTTGATGTTCATATACTGCAATCTCTCTCTCTCTCTCTCTCTCTCCCTCTCTCCCTCTCTCTCTCTCTCTCTCTCTCTCTCCTGGAAAAAATGGAATAGTTCCCTTCATGAATAACAGATAGAAACCTCCACTTTGTGACTGTGTAGAGGGGCGGCTGTGGCTCAGCGGTAGAGCGGTTGCCTGCCAATTGGAAGGTTGGTGGTTCAATCCCCGGCCCTGCAGTCCCATGTCGAAGTGTCCTTGGGCAAGACACTGAACCCGACGAGTTGCCCCCGATGCTGTGTCATCGGAGTGTGAATGTGTGTGCATGTGGCACCTTGTACGGCAGCCTCGGCCACAGTGTATGAATGTGTGTGAATGGTGAATGTTTCCTGTATGATGTAAAAGCACTTTGAGTAGTTGTTCAGACTAGAAAAGAGCTATATAAATACAGCACATTTACATTTACATGTAGAAACAGCACATGCCATTTATGTATTTTTTTTTTCCATTTCAACACAATATTGGAATCTCAATTATTATTTTTTTGGAACTACTTCACAAGTACGTCGGATTAAAGAAAAGACTTTAATTCTCTTTAAAGCTATATTGAGGAATTCTAAGTAATGACAACTAAACTGTCGGCGCGTCTACATGATAAAAGCCTTACGTTAATGACACATTGCTATGAGGTGGTATCGGGTGTGGTAGTATTGGAGTCATTTTATGATCGCAAATATGAGTACATGTGCACAGCATCAGACTGATACCAAATACTGGCATTGGTATTGGTTGCATCCCTACCAAGAACTTATTTCCAGTGTGGTAAGTCTGTTTCATGTTCTTTCTGAGATAAACATGCCACTAAAGAGATCCTGATGCAACATCCTGATTTAAATCTGCCTTAATCTTTAGTCACAAAAATATTTACAGCTGCTATCTTTCACATTAAATATGCAACAGAGAACACACAAACTGCTTGTCTAAACAGAAATGGAGACATACTGTTACTAAGACTCAGATTAAAAATATGTAGAACACACAAGGCAGTGGCAGTATTTTTATTTCTCCTCACCATTTTTCATAGACAATGTGCAACTTAAATACTTAATTTGGTTGCACATGGTGACCAGACAAAACAAGAGGTAAACAAGCGTCTCAATGGACTCAGCTGTTGGGGAAGGGATGACAGAAAAGCGAGGCTAAGAAAAATGTTGCAATCACATGAGAATTTTGAGGTTTGTTCCTCTAAAGACTTTCATGAATATTTAGTTGGATTGGTTTACAGAAATCAAGTGTATTTATATAGCGCTTTCTAGTCTTAAAGCACTTTAACATAAAACATAGTAGTAGAATCTTTCACCATTCCCTTTCACCTTTCACCCTTAATTTCTACTCTGCTGATTAGTGGGCTCTGTGTACAAAGAACTCAGGCTACAATAACAAACCAGTGGTTAAAGATCTTTTACTTTAGTAAAAGTACCAATTCCACATTGTAAAAACTACTCTGTTACAAGGAAAAGTCCTGCATTGAAAATGTTTCTTAAGGAAAATTATGTAAGTATCATCAGGAAAATGTACCTACATTTTTAAAAGTGAATGTACTTAATGCAGAAAAAACTCACATTATTGAAACTGGAAAAAAGTGTCAAAAAGAGCATTAAAAGTCGGTTGAAAGTCAAATTATTTCAGCTAGATTTAGGCCGTTATATTGTTGGGTAGTTCAATTTATAATAAAACAACAGCTTTTATAATCTATATGTGTTGTATGTGCAAAACTCTTAAAGTGCTCATATTATGCTTTTTGGTTTTTCCCTTTTCTTTATTGCGTTATATATAGTTTTGTGCACGTTAAGGATTACATAGGAACAAAGGAACCTACCATCACCAAAAAAAAAAACACTTTTCACCATCTGCTTCAAACATCTCTATTGTTGTCCAGCCTTTACTTCTGAGACAAACACTCGTTATAATGATTGCCTAGCTGCTAGCCTGGCACGCCCCCATACTCTGCTTCTGACTGGCTAGTAGTCCTTACCTAGGTACTGTCAGGGTCCTCATTCTCTGCTTCTGACTGGCTAGTAGTCCTTACCTAGGTACTGTCAGGGTCCTCATACTCTGCTTCTGACTGGCTAGTAGTCCTTACCTAGGTACTGTCAGGGCCCTCATACTCTGCTTCTGACTGGCTAGTAGTCCTTACCTAGGTACTGTCAGGGTCCTCATACTCTGCTTCTGACTGGCTAGTAGTCCTTACCTAGGTACTGTCAGGGTCGCCCTCATACTCTGCTTCTGACTGGATAGTAGTCCTTACCTAGGTACTGTCAGGGCCCTCATACTCTGCTTCTGACTGGCTAGTAGTCCTTACCTAGGTACTGTCAGGGTACGCCCCCATACTCTGCTTCTGACTGGCTAGTAGTCCTTACCTAGGTACTGTCAGGACCCTCATACTCTGCTTCTGACTGGCTAGTAGTCCTTACCTAGGTACTGTCAGGCCCTCATACTCAGCTTCTGACTGGCTAGTAGTCCTTACCTAGGTACTGTCAGGGTACGCCCTCATACTCTGCTTCTGACTGGATAGTAGTCCTTACCTAGGTACTGTCAGGGCCCTCATACTCTGCTTCTGACTGGCTAGTAGCCCTTACCTAGGTACTGTCAGGACCCTCATACTCTGCTTCTGACTGGCTAGTAGTCCTTACCTAGGTACTGTCAGGACCCTCATACTCTGCTTCTTACTGGCTAGTAGTCCTTACCTAGGTACTGTCAGGACCCTCATACTCTGCTTCTGACTGGCTAGTAGTCCTTACCTAGGTACTGTCAGGGCCCTCATACTCTGCTTCTGACTGGCTAGTAGTCCTTACCTAGGTACTGTCAGGGCCCTCATACTCTGCTTCTGACTGGCTAGTAGTCCTTACCTAGGTACTGTCAGGACCTCATACTCTGCTTCTGACTGGCTAGTAGTCCTTACCTAGGTACTGTCAGGACCCTCATACTCTGCTTCTGACTGGCTAGTAGTCCTTACCTAGGTACTGTCAGGGCCCTCATACTCTGCTTCTGACTGGCTAGTAGTCCTTACCTAGGTACTGTCAGGACCCTCATACTCTGCTTCTGACTGGCTAGTAGTCCTTACCTAGGTACTGTCAGGGCCTTCATACTCTGCTTCTGACTGGATAGTGGTCCTTACCTAGGTACTGTCAGGGCCCTCATACTCTGCTTCTGACTGGCTAGTAGTCCTTACCTAGGTACTGCCAGGGCCCTCATACTCTGCTTCTGACTGGCTAGTAGTCCTTACCTAGGTACTGTCAGGGCCCTCATACTCTGCTTCTGACTGGCTAGTAGTCCTTACCTAGGTACTGTCAGGGCCCTCATACTCTGCTTCTGACTGGCTAGTAGTCCTTACCTAGGTACTGTCAGGGCCCTCATACTCTGCTTCTGACTGGCTAGTAGTCCTTACCTAGGTACTGTCAGGGCCTTCATACTCTGCTTCTGACTGGCTAGTAGTCCTTACCTAGGTACTGTCAGGACCCTCATACTCTGCTTCTGACTGGCTAGTAGTCCTTACCTAGGTACTGTCAGGGCCTTCATACTCTGCTTCTGACTGGCTAGTAGTCCTTACCTAGGTACTGTCAGGACCCTCATACTCTGCTTCTGACTGGCTAGTAGTCCTTACCTAGGTACTGTCAGGGCCTTCATACTCTGCTTCTGACTGGCTAGTAGTCCTTACCCAGGTACTGTCAGGACCCTCATACTCTGCTTCTGACTGGCTAGTAGTCCTTACCTAGGTACTGTCAGGGCACGCCCTCATACTTTGCTTCTGACTGGCTAGTAGTCCTTACCTAGGTACTGTCAGGACCCTCATACTCTGCTTCTGACTGGCTAGTAGTGCTTACCTAGGTACTGTCAGGGCCCTCATACTCTGCTTCTGACTGGCTAGTAGTCCTTACCTAGGTACTGTCAGGGCCCTCCTACTCTGCTTCTGACTGGCTAGTAGTCCTTACCTAGGTACTGTCAGGGTATGCCCTCATACTCTGCTTCTGACTGGCTAGCAGTCCTTACCTAGCTACTGAGCATGTGCCACTCCCAACAAAGAAGGTACAGAAGTGAGATATCTCACTCTGTAGCTAAAACAGAGACCGCGACACACAGTACAACAACAATATGGTGTTTTTTTTAATTAAACCATCTAAACCTATTCTAGTATAACCTCTAAATAAAAATGTGCACCTGACAATAAACATAAAATCCGCACTTTAAAGCTTGTAAATAAGTTCTAGTAGAAATCCCTGATTCCAGTACAACAACAGACTAGACTGGGTAAAATCAATAGACTGTATGATCTTAATGGACACAGTATCTGGTTTGGCTAAGTTCCTTAAAGCTGCATTCTATCTGAATTCAAGCAGGGGGACACTCCTTAACCCTTAAAGGGGCGAGTATAGATACGTTTGAAGGAAAACATTATTCATTGCAATTTTGCACAGTTAATGTATTTTTTCAAAAATATGATCTTTATTTTTAGTTATTACTATTTACAGAGTTAAATTCTGTATCTCCAGAGATACATTGCCCACAATTAATTAGCTACATTATTTCATGTTATCCTGACTAAAATTGGAAACAACAGAACGTTTTCTCACAAGATGTAATGTAATGTATAATAATGTATACTTTATTAATCCCACAAGGGGAAATTACAATTTACATTCTGTTGTTATTACAACAGTACAACACTTACAACACTCAGTACCTGAGTACATGCACTAATGGAGAGATGTCAGAGTGAAGAGGCTGCCCATGGAAAGGCACCCCAAGCAGTTAGGGGTTTGGTGCCTTGGTCAAGAGCACCTCTCCAGCTACCAGTCCACCACCATACTTTGGCCCGTATGGGGACTTGAACAGTGACTAAGCAAAGCCTCACTTTCTACTTCTGATACATGGTGGCTATCTGCCCATCCTGGCACATCCTGCATCGGCCTCTCACTGATAGGATGGGAAAGTGGTCAATCTTGTCATACCTCATATCATCCACTAGCCTGGGAGCTTTTGGCTGTTTGATCACTTTTTCTGGCGTATTCTCTTCATTTACTTTGGATGGCTGTCAACCTTTCTCTTTTTCAAGGTAGATGAGTCCCCTGGCAGCATCTAGTCTAAAGTCCTTCAGACACTGGTCTTTCTGATGAAGAGATGCTGAATCACGCCGGTGGAGGGTGCGTTATTGACAGCAATGTCAACTATCTGTCGAAAAAAGAACCATATACCACCAATCAGTCTTTGTTGGAGTGTGATACAGGGCAATCATCATATCTGCCAAATCCTCTCCTGCCACAATCTTGTGGCATGCCAGCTTTTCAGCGTTGTCAACACAAAAGTCGAAGCTGCCTCTTCTTCTTCATAGGAGTTCTCAATCTTCTTCTAAACTACAACCCATCAAGCGTTTTTTTTAGAATAGTGCCCAAACTTCTGAGGGCCATTGAATCTTTTAGATGTTACCAATCTCAACGATGTGAAAAAATGCATTATATCTGACCTCCAGCAGGGGGTCTCCTTAAAGCTGCATTATATCTGATCTCCTGCAGGGGAAGACTCCTTAAAGCTGCATTATATCTGATCTACTGCAGGGGGAGACTTCTTAAAGCTGCATTATATCTGATCTCCAGCAGGGGGAGACTCCTTAAATCTGCATTATATGTGATCTCCAGCAGGGGGAGACTCCTTAAAGCTGCATTATATGTGATCTCCAGCAGGGAGAGACTCCTTAAAGCTGCATTATATGTGATCTCCAGCAGGGGGAGACTCCTTAAAGATGGATTATATGTGATCTCCAGCAGGGGGAGACTCCTTAAAGCTGCATTATATGTGATCTCCAGCAGGGGGAGACTCCTTAAAGCTGCATTATATGTGATCTCCAGCAGGGGGAGACTCCTTAAAGCTGCATTATATTTGATCTCCAGCAGGGGGAGACTCCTTAAAGCTGCATTATATCTGATCTCCAGCAGAGGGAGACTCCTTAAAGCTGCATTATATCTGATCTCCAGCAGAGGGAGACTCCTTAAAGCTGCATTATATCTGATCTCCAGCAGGGGGAGACTCCTTAATGCTGCATTATATCTGATCTCCAGCAGAGGGAGACTCCTTAAAGCTGCATTATATCTGATCTCCAGCAGGGGGTGTTTTAAGGCGTGGCGATGATGTGAGAGTTTAAGGGCTCCTCCCTCACTCCTCCCTTTCGTCTAAAATCGTCACATCCGCAATCTCGAGGACTCAGAGCAGAACTCCAAAAAACAATGGGTGATATCACACACGCTCTGTCCATACAGACTATGAGAGAAACCTAAAACAAAGTTGGACAATCTGTAAATTTGGGCTCAGAGCCTGGAATTATTTTGAAACATCAAAAGCATTAGGCCTTTTTTAGTGAAACAAGGCACTACAGTAATTGAGTAATTTGATATTATCATATTATCATCTGAGAATGCTTAAAAGTACAGCTTAGGTCAAATTGGGCTCCTCAGTTCCTGAAGACATTAACTTGATGAGAAGAGCCAAGGGCAGCCACATGTGGCTGGGAGCGCACCCTGAGCCTGCAACAAAGATTTTCTTTTGTCGAAATTGAATTCTGGAAAACGTAATTGTTTTTGTGAGGCATTATAGTCCATGATTGGCATCAACTGACCTGTTGTTATTTAATTTAGCTAAAAAAAATAAAATAAAAAATGTTCTTCACTGTACAGTAAACAAATTACAGGTCTTCTTTTAACTTTTTACACTGAATATTATAAGAACATTATGAGAATCACAGAGGTGATATATACCACAGGACTATTGCATTGCACTGAATAAAATTGTATGCATCTGTTGCATGTATAGTCTCCACCACTGTAGATCACACTTGTTTATAAAGTATCTAAATACAGGAATAAGCTTGGTTTAATTGACAAGAGCCTAAAATATTGCCTGTGTGAATATTGGGGTAGAATTTCCAGCCTATGAACTCATGCTCTGTAAAGCCCTATTCACGAGCGATTAGTATTACCTGGTAAACTGTAGTTATTTGTCATAATTACGGAGGTTGTATGTGATCTTGATCCTTTGGCAACCTGCCATGTCTGTAATCTGTCAAGTAAATGTCCCCCTCCCCCCTTCCCCCAAATGACCTACTATCTTTTGCTGAACACTGAGGTCCTGTGATATTATTAGTCCTGTGTGAATTAACATGTCTGGGATTTGGTCATGTAAAAATATTTAAAGGTTTTGGTTTCCTGTGTGCCTTTTTATCCCTCTTTCGCAAAGACGGATATGTTATTGTGGGGGCAGTGGCGGACGCCACCTTTCATGATCAACCTAGTCTGGACCACTGCCCAATCGGAGAACTCCGTCCCCGAGACGAAACTATCCCCGCGGCTTTGTCTGAGGGCTGACGGTGATGCTGTGTGGGTGTGGGTGCTGCGGGGGTAGGGGATGCGCCTCTGGTAACCTCCACCCTAAAAGATACTGGACCTCAACCCAAGGGCCTCGCCCTGGCCGTTCTTTGCGAGCCTCCGGGTACCCAACTTTTGGGGTACAGATAAAATCAATAAATTCTATTAAAATCAAAGGCTTCGCATGTCCTGTGCAAATCTGCCACACAAAACTCAGATGTGGGGGGAGAATTTCTAAATCACACAAGGTGCGTATAATGCTTAAATTGAGACAGTGTTACCCACCCAAGGGTTATTCGGGATCATAGTCAGTTCGGAATCAGTTGTAGACCAGACCAGGTTGAAGGGGCCGTGCAAACTCTACTGCTTCTTCCTAATTCTCCTCAATCGAGATTTCCTTAGATGCTTCTCTGCAAGTCAAAACCTCCCGACGTTTCGTCACTTATCTAGTGTCAAGTTTTTTGATAATGATGATAATTTATGTCTTTAAAGGGGACCTTTTTAGTCCTCTTGTTGTGTGAATCATTTAGGCCGAAAACACACATTGAAAACATTTCCTTCCTCCTAAAACATTTGCAAAGATGATTTTTTTAATTATGCTGTCTGCATTGCTTACTTCTATTTTTGCTTCCTTGTATTTGTTTTTTTCCTGCTGATGCAAGTTTCTGGGCATGTTACAGACACCATTTGTCAATCAGTGGATTCACTATTCAAACATGTTAGGTGGAGATGGATAATTAGTTGAGGAACGGGTGAAAAAGGTCCAGGATAGGGGTAAAAAAAGGGCGTTGATTGCTGGGGGATGATAGGAGTTGAAATAGAGTCATGGTGGGGCTGGAACACCTGGGAACCTGTAGATCTAGACTAAGTTTGGGGGCACGCCTTGATGAGCTTTCGACTTCACCATCCCGCCATGGAGCCCTACTCACAGGGGAGAAAAGAGAAGAAAGGGGTTTAGGGGGAGGGTTGGGAGAACAGAGACAAATGGTAGACAGGGTTAGACAATTGATAGTCTATATATCCACAACGTTCCACTTCTGTGCCGATGTAATTTCCGCCGGATATCACTCTTTTTGGCCGGATGTCCGTCCCCTTCCTCTTTCTTTGTGTTGGTGTTCTAACCTCTGGTGGATTTTTGAGGACTATGGTTACCTGGTCCTCAGATCTATGCCGGGTAAATCCAGACAGCTAGCTAGTTGTCCAGTTGCAGTTTTCTGTTGACAACTAAAACTACTTTTGAACGTACCCATGTTCCACCAAAACAAGTTCCTTCCTGAGACTATTTAGCCCAAGATGATTGTGACTGGTTTAAAGAAATGCCAACTATTGGGGCAGCCTCTAGCTAACCCAGTAAGAGCATTTGCCCTATGGAGTCCTTTGCAGCGATGCGGGTTTGCTGCGTGTCATCCCCCATCTCTCTCCGCCTTTCATGTCTATCCACTGTCACTTCATAATAAAGGGAAATGCCCCATTCTGTGTGGACTAGTCAGACCTTCCTCCGCAGAGCTATGGAGGAAGGTCTGGAAGTGCAAGACTAGCCTTGTTCAGCCATAATAATTTTATAAAGTGTAAAACCATCGGAGAGCAGGCCATCTATAAAAATAAGTGACTTTTATGTTGTTTCAGAGGCAAGAAGTTCTGTTTGTAAGCAGCAGATTTACATTCACAGCTAATCTTGATCCCCACCTGAAAGCTGACTTCTCCCGGCTGTCAGCTGTCTCCAAAGATACCCCCACATGTAATTACAGAAATCTAGCCATGCATTACGCTGACTAGATGATGAAGGCATGTCTGGCACTTGTATATATACATATCATGCCAAAAACAACATACTGTATGTCTTAATGCTATTTATGAAGTCTCCTCTCAGGAGGGTCCAACAATGTTAAACAAAGGCCACCGATGTAGTCTACTGCCCCTGCTCCTAATTCAGATCATTCTCATTGCAGCACCTCCCACACCTCTACTTGAATATGCTGTGGAATTGATGCCGTCTGTCTGACTCATTATTGTGCGTTGTAATCATAGCTATGGCTGTGTCTCTCAGAGGCACTCTGGAATGAATTTAAAATGCAATTTTGTTAAAACACTGTTACCGCTGAAGGAGCTTTTCTGACTAAAAAAAGGAACTAATGCTGAAATAGGTATCATCTTCATAACACTGTGAAGTAGACTGCATGTCCAAATGTGAGTAATGCCACAGTTGTGGGTGGGTGCTTCTTTCCCCACAGAGAGGAGTTTTTGAAAATCCTAGGCACATGAATTCAGCTTTGACATAAAAAAGCGAATACAGCCCTGTAAATGCTGTGATATTCTACTTGAAGGGAGATTTGGTAGTTACTAGCGATGATGGATTCATGTGGAGTTTCTAGGGACTAGGCTTGCTAACAGGCTCATTCCCACTGTTAAATTATTAAAGCCCATGGGTTCAGGGACATCCACATGTTTTGGCACTCGTCACATTTTATTTCATGGTAGTCATCGGGAGAGAATTAATTATTTACAGTGCTGGGTCCCCAGACATTTTCGAATGGTTCGTTTGCAGCTATATATGATTGGTTAACCTTCTGTTGTTCAATTGCCGGAGGTTTTACTCTTGCACAGAGTTACTGTATACAGTACGATAGCAGCCTGTATCAGCTTGTTGTTTTAACCTAGGGTGTGATATTGCATTATTTTTCATCACTGCAAAATCCATATCATTTGACATGAATCGTGTCCCAGTAATCTTTAGTCGGGTTGTTTAGCCATTAGATTGTCAGCAAACTTTCAGTGTGCTCTTTTCAAGTCTATCTAATATAACTATACTATTTCCCTTTGTTTTTTCCATTCAGATCTACTGACTATGGCTCTACATATGAGAGAATGAATGACAAAGTTGGATCCAAGACTGTCCTGAGTTACCTGTATGTCTGTCCAACTAACAAGAGAAAGGTGAGATGTTGCAAGTCATGAAATGTCGAAATGCTCATGTACTGTCACTACTGTAGGTGTCAAATACTGTGAAAGTATCAAAACGCTCCATCCACAGAGAAACTGTTCCTTTAAACGAGCCGTCAAGACATTTTGATGTCACAAAGTGTGTATATATATATATATATATATATATATATATATATATATATATATATATATATATGTGTGTGTGTGTGTGTGTGTGTGTGTGTGTATGTAGAAAGTGCCGCTACCAGTGCCACAACAGTCATTCCCCGGCTGCAAAAGTGGTGCACAGACTTTGAGAGTATATAGTATGCAGTAGAGTTGGAAATACTGACCAATCAGAACAGACTGGGCTGTTTCTGGAGGAGGTCTTAAAGAGACAAGTGCTAAAACAGATCATTTCAGACACAGGGCGAATGCAGATTTATTCACACAGTGTTTTTTAACATCAAAGTGCTCATCTTATACTTTTCCCCTTTCCCTTGTGTTATATATCTTTTTTGTGCACGTTATAGGTTTACAAAGTACCCCCCAAAACACTGTTCACCAACTGCTCCAAACAGCTCTATTGTAGTCCAGCCTTTACTTCAGAGACCAATGTGCTTCACTTTGTAACACACGTTATAATACTTGCCTAGCTGCTAGCGTGACACGCCCTCATACTCTGCTTCTGACTGGCTAGTAGTCCTTACCTAGGTACTGTCAGGGCCCTCATACTCTGCTTCTGACTGGCTAGTAGTCCTTACCTAGGTACTGTCAGGGCCCTCATACTCTGCTTCTGACTGGCTAGTAGTCCTTACCTAGGTACTGTCAGGGTCCTCATACTCTGCTTCTGACTGGCTAGTAGTCCTTACCTAGGTACTGTCAGGGTCCTCATACTCTGCTTCTGACTGGCTAGTAGTCCTTACCTAGGTACTGTCAGGGCCCTCATACTCTGCTTCTGACTGGCTAGTAGTCCTTACCTAGGTACTGTCAGGGTCCTCATACTCTGCTTCTGACTGGCTAGTAGTCCTTACCTAGGTACTGTCAGGGCCCTCATACTCTGCTTCTGACTGGCTAGTAGTCCTTACCTAGGTACTGTCAGGGCCCTCATACTCTGCTTCTGACTGGCTAGTAGTCCTTACCTAGGTACTGTCAGGGCCCTCATACTCTGCTTCTGACTGGCTAGTAGTCCTTACCTAGGTACTGTCAGGGCCCTCATACTCTGCTTCTGACTGGCTAGTAGTCCTTACCTAGGTACTGTCAGGGCCCTCATACTCTGCTTCTGACTGGCTAGTAGTCCTTACCTAGGTACTGTCAGGGCCCTCATACTCTGCTTCTGACTGGCTAGTAGTCCTTACCTAGGTACTGTCAGGGCCCTCATACTCTGCTTCTGACTGGCTAGTAGTCCTTAGTCCTACTAGGTACTGAGCATGTGCAACTCCCAACAAAGATGGAACAGAAGTGTGATGCCTCACTCTGTAGCTAAAACAGAGAGCTCAACACACAGTACAACAAACATATGGTGTTGTTTTAATTAAACCATGTAAACCTTTTCTAGTATAACCTCTAACTAAATTGTGCACCTGAAAATATACAAAGAATGAGCACTTTAAAGTTTGTAAATATGTTCTTGAACGAAAAATGAGCATGTTAGGGGGGCTTTAAAACAGGATTATGAAAGACAGACCTTTGAAGTCTCCCTTTCTATGTTTTATTCTTCATGCTGTAATTGCAAAACTCCATATCCATCCATATATCCACATTCCTGATTCCAGTACAACAACAGAGTCATGCTAGACTGGGTAACACCCCCCCCCCCCCCCCTTCCCCCACAACACACTCTGCCGGCGATATGATTTCTCCCTGCAGCTCGTTCTGGAAACCTGCACGTTCAATTCTCCTGCGTCAGTTCTCAGTTTTGCAGGAACCAATCACAAACTGGGTTATCTACCTGGCGTGCTATTGGCAGGTTTAACACCATGACGATAGTGAAACAACCATGTCATAGAAAAATGATCTTCATTATCTTCAGTGTTGCCATGTTGCAGTTTTGTGATTGCTGTTAAGCTACCTAAAAACTGCACACTGAATAGATGCTCCCAAAAAGACATTTTAAAATTTTGGTCTAAGTAATTCTTTTGAGTAGCTACATCACTCTATCCAGACAATTTTGGAATTGATATGAAATTGGTTTTGTGTTGTAAATACTTTGAGTATATGGACCTTCAGGGTTTACACCTGATAAAGATGTTGTAATTTTACTTAAAATCTTTTTTGGGAGCATCTATTGAGAGAGCAGTCAACTTTTTCTCTTGAGTCTTGAGATTTGAAACATCTGCTCAAGGTCTTGTGTGTCATTGACAGTAGCTTTACATCGATTGAAAACAAAAACGGCAAAAAAGTGAAGCAGTTGGACTTATTTAGAAAACAGTATTTTTTTCCTATTCCTTATTTGAATTATAACATAGAATATAAAACACCACATATTTTTACCCCACTTCTATTTCCTGGTAATTATTTATTTACCACCTTTGAAATGAGAAATTATGGTATACGGTTTATCTGGGTATACAATGTACCTTGTGTAGATTTATGGCATTGCCTCCTTCCTGCATAAAGATTTTTCTGGCAACCACCAAAAGTGGAATTTTAAGAATTTCAGGGCTCAAAAAGAGACAAATTAAAAGAGAAAATGAGGAGAGAGAGAGAAAGTCTGAACATTGCCAGCTGCCAACCATCTGCCAATGTCTTTAATCTGCTCCCAGAAATCAGTCAATTGCGTTTCCTTTCTTCTTTTTTTCTGACATTCTAAGAATTTAGTTAACAGATCAGGATGTGGCTTGCATTTCATTTTCTACCATCTGCTGCAATTTTGGGTTGATTTAATTTAATGAAATAATAGTCTAGGAAACCTTCCTGTTGTGAAAAAAATCCCATCCAGCTTTCACATTAACTGAATTGAATTGTGCAGGTTAACTGATCAAATCCTGAAATCCAAAATAAGGTCCAACATTTACTGTATTATATTCAACTCATAGTGTCAGGCAGTGAATCAGATTTGCCCTGGTGTGGTGAATTTCACTTATGTGATTCTTTTCTGGTCTTGCGTTGTTTTATGTTGACACCACATTGTGTTTTTTAATTTTGAGATTCTCTTTCCATTGAATACTGAAGTTCATAAAAAAAGGTTTTACCATGGATGGCCGATTGGCTCTATATCCATGGTATTGGAAGATGGGTTTTAATATAGCAAGTTTTGTTGTGCATGATCAAAAAACTTCCCCACAAATTGCAGCCTGCATGTTGGTCCGGACAACAATTTGATAAACAAATGGAAGAGGTCAGAGTGCTTTAAGCAGCTCAGTCAAAGTAAGCGTCTAGTCTCCATCTGTAGACAACACGGTCTCAAGGCTGTTTCCATATCAATGTGTGTCTAGCCCTCTGTATTTAACAAAAGAAATGCTAATTGACCCATGTTAGCATTCCACTGTCTATTCCAGCAGCTAGGTAAAGAAGAACGGGACAGTTGGGTTTAGGTAAAGAAGAATGGACCACTTGGGTTTAGGTAAAGAAGAACAGGACAGTTGGGTTTAGGTAAAGAAGAACAGGACGGTTGGTTTTAGGTAAAGAAGAACAGGACGGTTGGGTTTAGGTAAAGAAGAACAGGACGGTTCGTTTTAGGAATAGAAGAACAGGACGGTTGGTTTTAGGAATAGAAGAACAGGACGGTTGGTTTTAGGAATAGAAGAACAGGACGGTTGGTTTTAGGAATAGAAGAACAGGACAGTTGGGGTTAGGTAAAGAAGAACGAACCAGTTGGGTTTAAGTAAAGAAGAACGGGACAGTTGGGGTTAGGTAAAGAAGAACGGGACGGTTGGGGTTAGGTAAAGAAGAACGGGACGGTTGGGTTTAGGTAAAGAAGAACGGGACAGTTGGGGTTAGGTAAAGAAGAACGGGACGGTTGGGGTTAGGTAAAGAAGAACGGGACGGTTGGGTTTAGGTAAAGAAGAACGGGACAGTTGGGTTTAGGTAAAGAAGAACGAACCAGTTGGGTTTAAGTAAAGAAGAACGGGACAGTTGGGGTTAGGTAAAGAAGAACGGGACGGTTGGGGTTAGGTAAAGAAGAACGGGACGGTTGGGTTTAGGTAAAGAAGAACGGGACAGTTGGGTTTAGGTAAAGAAGAACGGGACAGTTGGGGTTAGGTAAAGAAGAACGGGACGGTTGGGGTTAGGTAAAGAAGAACGGGACGGTTGGGTTTAGGTAAAGAAGAACGGGACAGTTGGGTTTAGGTAAAGAAGAACGGGACAGTTGGGGTTAGGTAAAGAAGAACGGGACGGTTGGGGTTAGGTAAAGAAGAACGGGACGGTTGGGGTTAGGTAAAGAAGAACGGGACGGTTGGGGTTAGGTAAAGAAGAACGGGACGGTTGGGGTTAGGTAAAGAAGAACGGGATGGTTGGGTTTAGGTAGAAGAACGGGACAGTTGGGGTTAGGTAAAGAAGAATGGGACAGTTGGGTTTAGGAATGTTTTAAGGTTAGCTATCACAACTACTTTGTAAGAGCGACGTCTGAATCAAATAGCTTTTTAGTTGCTGAGCGTTTCTATTGATCAAGTAGTGCGTTAGCGTCCAAACAAGCTACTTTTCCCCCGAGCATGCTGAGGCTCAAGTGCAGTGGCGAGATGCTGCCATCGGAAATAAAACTGCTGAGGATCACTGACGCCGCTGTCAAACACAGACTTGTATTTTGTGTACATGGATGTATTAACAAAAAAGTTCAGATGTAGTAAACTACTTTTGGCATGTTGCTGTAGCTTAGCTTGCCACATTTATTTGGGGTCTAGGTTCAATGAAGTAAAGCTTGATTTAATGTAGAATAACTGGTAGCTTAGCTCACTACACTGTTTCCAGTGTTCATTATGCAGAATACATCTAAATAAATGAATACCAGTGTTGGGAGTAACGCGTTATAAAAGTAATGCAATTAAAGTAGTGTATTCCTTTTGCTGTAACGCAGTATGCCTATTGTACATTTTACTTAAGTACTTTTATAGCTTTAGTTACTTTGCATATTCATATTAATTATACAAAACATTATGAATAATCTATGATGTATTATAGGAGATAAAGAGCAGACTTTATTGATCTGTTGGTTAAAATCACAAACTAGCTGTGAAGTTAATCTTCCGCTGTTATTTTGGTGAAAGTAATTTTAAAGCAAAAGTAGTATAACTCATTACAATTCAGAGACAGTAATATAACTAATCACTTTCAAATGACAGTAACTAGTAATCTATAATGTATTATAACTTGCCCAACACTGATGACTACACAGGGGAGAAAGATAGAACGGATTCAAGGATCTATACAACTTAAAGCTAAAGGACCGAAGCAGAATGATGCGGTTAAGAACAAGTCACGGCCATTGGATAATAGAGTTGAGAGTTTTCCTGCTATATGACAAAAAAAATAGGTTATCCTTGAAAAGAATCTTTGTCAAGTTTGACCTACCCAGTCAGACAAATGAGGAATTAATACAAATCTGCATGACATCAACAGACTTACAGAAAATAACTTCTGTGTGACGCAGACGTGCTCCGAGTTGTGGAGCTGCTCGGGTTCATCAGCTTCACTTCTCCAAGGCCGAGCCAAGGTACTGACCCTGATTACGTTTGCATGACGTGGGAGTTAATAGGATCCTGGGACTGTTGAGCTAAACCATGTCAGAGCAAGAAACAGATCATAGCCAGCGCTGATTACTCCTCATGACTCACTCTTCCTGCCTTTTTTATGTGGAGAAAATATAATTCCACATCAAGGGCATATCAGGAATGTAGTCCCTAAGGTTCTCTCTGTTGCTCATGTGAAGCATGTTTTTGTTTTTGTTCAGTTATATAAGATTAGATCAACTTTGTAACACCCCAAAGAGGAAAAAGAGAATTCACACTCATACAACAGAATAAGCTAGATGTAAATAACACTAAGCAGTGCCTTAACTGGACAAAAAAAAGTTACTAGTACCCTTATTTAGCAGTTACATAACATGATCATCACAGAGGTCTTGAATATCTTGTAGGGATGACACCGAATAGTCGACCATTTCATCCAAGGAGCCTGATTCGCCAGCCAATCTCCCAGTCTTAAAATGTGGTTATGAAAGCAAGGGTAATTCCATTTGTGTTTAACGGGGGTGTCTGAATGTCTGATTGTACATAGAAGGGCTTGGTTTCTCCCAAGAAATCCCAATAAATAATAACAAATTTAATTTATATAGCGCTTTTCACGAACTCAAAGACACTTAATAAATAAATAAATGGCTTAGGTGGTCCCCAGCACCCCCTTGTAGACGGGATGGGTGGTTTCAGGCAGTGGCACCCTGGCTGAGGAATGCACCCTCTTTCTTTACGCTGTTCAAATGCTGTTGATTCTTTTAGAAAGCACTTGAAGACGTTATTAGTTAGACGAGGGCTTTTATGGCTGGCTGATTTTATATAACAACGTTTTCCTTGTGTCCTT
Source organism: Etheostoma nigrum (assembly GCA_029931835.1). Lineage (NCBI taxonomy): Eukaryota > Metazoa > Chordata > Actinopteri > Perciformes > Percidae > Etheostoma > Etheostoma nigrum. The sequence goes on from CM057238.1 coordinate 1,723,703, forward strand.
ATGTCTTCTATTTATCATATTCCAATTTATTGTGAAGCACTTTTTGATTTTTATCAGTGAAATTTGCTATATAAATAAACTGTACTTACTAGTTTGGCATAAACATCAGTAATAGACTTTATACAATCTATTAGTATTACTATTAATGCCCATTAGAAATAAGGGTACTCATGTGGACAAAAATCAACTGGGGAGTACTGGCCTATTTTAAGGGATTGACACTAAGGAGTTCTAATATCAGTTTCAACATGTTCAGGATATGTTTTAAACTAATCTATGTAAAAAAAAAATAATTTTAAATCCAGCATTTTATTGTGTGCATATTACAGTGTAAATGAGTCTTCACAGCCAAGCAGTAGTAACAATCTCAGGAGAATATTGGACTCCAATGGTTGACCTCTTGCTCTGCCCATGGGACCATTCCCCCTACGCACCTTATCTCTAATCTAATTATTTGGATTAGCCATCCTACAGATGGATGAAAGTGTGCCTGTCCGCTGCATACATTTCTTTGTTGCCTCCTTGCCTCTCGGTGGCCTTATTTAGCATCCGCCTGTGTTCTTGCAGATAAAAGAGCAGTCTTGATGCCTAATCAATCACTGTAAGATAGAATCGTCTGCTACTCTTTGAGATATATTTCTCAACAACTATAAAGGGATTGTTACAGTATACACTCACCGGCCACTTTATTAGGTACCCCATGCTAGTAACGGGTTGGACCCCCTTTTGCCTTCAGAACTGCCTCAATTCTTCGTGGCATAGATTCAACAAGGTGCTGGAAGCATTCCTCAGGGAGTTTGGTCCATATTGACATGATGGCATCACACAGTTGCCGCAGATTTGTCGGCTGCACATCCATGATGCGAATCTCCCGTTCCACCACATCCCAAAGATGCTCTATTGGATTGAGATCTGGTGACTGTGGAGGCCATTTGAGTACAGCGAACTCATTGTCATGTTCAAGAAACCAGTCTGAGATGATTCCAGCTTTATGACATGGCGCATTATCCTGCTGAAAGTAGCCATCAGAAGCTGGGTACATTGTGGTCATAAAGGGATGGACATGGTCAGCAACAATACTCAGGTAGGCTGTGGCGTTGCAACGATGGTCAATTGGTACGAAGGGGCCCAAAGAGTGCCAAGAAAATATTCCCCACACCATGACACCACCACCACCAGCCTGAACCGTTGATACAAGGCAGGATGGATCCATGCTTTCATGTTGTAGACGCCAAATTCTGACCCTACCATCCGAACGTCGCAGCAGAAATCGAGACTCATCAGACCAGGCAACGTTTTTCCAATCTTCTATTGTCCAATTTCGATGAGCTTGTGCAAATTGTAGCCTCACTTTCCTGTTCTTAGCTGAAAGGAGTGGCACCCGGTGTGGTCTTCTGCTGCTGTAGCCCATCTGCCTCAAAGTTCGACGTACTGTGCGTTCAGAGATGCTCTTCTGCCCACCTTGGTTGTAACGGGTGGTAATTTGAGTCACTGTTGCCCTTCTATCAGCTCGAACCAGCCTGGCCATTCTCCTCTGACCTCTGGCATCAACAAGGCATTTCCGCCCACAGAACTGCCGCTCACTGGATGTTTTTTCTTTTTCGGACCATTCTCTGTAAACCCTAGAGATGGTTGTGCGTGAAAATCCCAGTAGATTAGCAGTTTCTGAAATACTCAGACCAGCCCTTCTGGCACCAACAATCATGCCACGTTCAAAGTCACTCAAATCACCTTTCTTCCCCATACTGATGCTCGGTTTGAACTGCAGGAGATTGTCTTGACCATGTCTACATGCCTAAATGCACTGAGTTGCCGCCATGTGATTGGCTGCTTAGAAATTAAGTGTTAACGAGCAGTTGGACAGGTGTACCTAATAAAGTGGCCGGTGAGTGTATGTCCACTGCAACGATTCTGCAAGCATATGTAAAATTATTTCCCTTATAATGTCCAAGAAAAAAAGCTAAGAAGTAGTGACCTTTAACAACGTCACATTACAGATTTGAATGATAGTAATGACATTTAGCGCAAGGCCTCTAAAAATGACACCTTCCATGAATCTCCTCTGCTGTTTTTTGATGTCTTTTTTTTCCCGAGCTGAGTTCGTAAACACTTTGAACGGCTGCTAGATTGGGTTCGTTTAAAAAATAAGGACAGGCGCATTTTTAAATGCCATTGAGGAGACACAACAGTGGAAACATGATAGTTAGATGTGGGTGATTAAGTCGTGATCCATGGTTAATGAGCATACTGCAGTGGCGACTCTCTGGTAAAACCTCCTGTCAAAGACAGACTAAGCCCAATTGATCCGGAGTGACGTGATTCCTTTACTGCATAGGTCCCTCCGTCTCTGATCCATACCTCCACTTACCTCATGATCTGACAACTACCGGCTTCTATCTCGGTGCTCCAGCTCATGCACAGGCTGATAAAAGACAACGGTTATCCCTCCAACCGCTATTGATTTGGTATTGTTACCCTCCTCACAAAGGCTGCTTGCAGAGTGCTTGCTGTGAGGGAAATGTTAATCAACCCTCGGTCCCTCACTGTGATTTTTGGAAGGGAGTAATTTTTTGGGGGGGTTTTGAGTGTGATTGTTTTAGCAGGCAGGAGAGAAATTGGCCACGTCTCCTACTCCCGCCTTTGTACCAGCTTTGAATTGGTTGTGGGTTCTTTCTAATCACTGCGGCGACAGACAGAAACTGGCTTGTTACGATAATGTGTAAGGTTGAGAAATAATGTTTTCACACTTACATGGTGGTAAATGAGTAAAGTAAATGTGACAATACTTTCCAGGCTCCTTTCCAGGCCCCATTCCAGGCGTTGAAAGAGCAAATGGCTGGCCTCCCTGAATCAAGGCCAGAGAAAAGCACAAAGTAAAAGCATTGGAAAAGTTCAATTCAATTCTATTCAATTTGATTTAAAGTGTCAAATCATAACAAGAGTTATCTCAGGACACTTTACAGATAGAGTAGGTCTAGACCACACTCTATCATTTACAAAGACCCAACAACAGCAAGCATTTTGCGCAACAGTGGAGAGGAAAAATTCACATTGTCATATGCACAAAATAAATAAATAAAAAGAAATACCCCAGTAATATCAGCTTTGATTATGTATACAATGTTCATCAGCCAGACACTAGAGTCCAGATGGGGGTTCTACAATAGCATGCAGTAGACTCGTACCCCCGCGCCCCCTTAATCCTTGACTATATACCTGCCCATTGCACAGACTTTATATCCTGAACTTTAGCACATCCTGCTCTAATCCATACAGCCTTTTTTGTTTAAGTTAAATAATAATAATAATAGATAGTAATAATTTTATATATTAATCCTGCAAGGAAAATTATAATTATTACTAGTAATTATGTAACAGTTATATTGTCTGTGTTTCTTTCATATTCATGTTTAATATGTTTCTGTGTGTACCAGCCACCAAGGCAAGGCCATTTTATTTACACAGCACATTTCAGCAACAGTGCAATTCAAAGTGTTTTACATAAAACATTAAAGCACAGTTAAACATTAATAGAAAATTAAAAACAAATAAAATACAAGAAATAAATTCATAAAAAAAAAAAACGGTAACATCAAAAAGAAAAGGTCTTCAGTCCAAGATTTCTGGCGTTGTCTGCTGTTTTTAAGGGCAAACCAAAGGCAAACTATACTAATTATAACTGATACAACTATAAATAATTATAGCCAACACTTTGGATACCTTGTATGGAAATTGTTACCTACTTGGCAATAAATCCTTTTCTGATTGAGCAACTTCTGATCACTTGTTGACAAATAGCAATAAGCAATATGTATGACTAATTGACAATACATGTAATTAAGTTTACATTTGCAAGTTCAGATTCAAAACTTGATAATCTACAGGACATAAAGTAATCTCCAAGATGGAATAGTAAAATAAATTTAAATATAATTCATTTCCTTTTATGACCCAAAATGGTTTGTAGTTTTAGTTGGTAACTACATACAGAATGGCGAAAAGGTATTTCAACTACTTAAATCACTATGCAAATATGAATATTGTTGAGCTACAATAGTTGGTCAAGGATAAACCCCCAGCCTCCACCTCCACCTTCAGATACAGTATTAGGGGACCACTAAGGTCTATATAAAAGAGACTTCAGATACAGTATTAGGGACCACTAAGGTCTATATAAAGAGACTTCAGATACAGTATTAGGGACCACTAAGGTCTATATAAAAGAGACTTCAGATACAGTATTAGGGGACCACTAAGGTCTATATAAAAGAGACTTCAGATGCAGTATTAGGGGACCACTAAGGTCTATATAAAAGAGACTTCAGATACAGTATTAGGGGACCACTAAGGTCTATATAAAAGAGACTTCAGATACAGTATTAGGGGACCACTAAGGTCTATATAAAAGAGACTTCAGATACAGTATTAGGGACCACTAAGGTCTATATAAAAGAGACTTCAGATACAGTATTAGGGGACCACTAAGGTCTATATAAAAGAGACTTCAGATACAGTATTAGGGGACCACTAAGGTCTATATTAAAGAGACTTCAGATACAGTATTAGGGGACCACTAAGGTCTATATAAAAGAGACTTCAGATACAGTATTAGGGACCACTAAGGTCTATATAAAAGAGACTTCAGATACAGTATTAGGGGACCACTAAGGTCTATATAAAAGAGACTTCAGATACAGTATTAGGGACCACTAAGGTCTATGTAAAAGAGACTTCAGATACAGTTTTAGGGGACCACTAAGGTCTATATAAAGAGACTTCAGATACAGTATTAGGGGACCACTAAGGTCTATATAAAGAGACTTCAGATACAGTATTAGGGGACCACTAAGGTCTATATAAAAGAGACTTCAGATACAGTATTAGGGACCACTAAGGTCTATATAAAAGAGACTTCAGATACAGTATTAGGGGACCACTAAGGTCTATATAAAGAGACTTCAGATACAGTATTAGGGGACCACTAAGGTCTATATAAAAGAGACTTCAGATACAGTATTAGGGACCACTAAGGTCTATGTAAAAGAGACTTCAGATACAGTTTTAGGGGACCACTAAGGTCTATATAAAGAGACTTCAGATACAGTATTAGGGGACCACTAAGGTCTATATAAAGAGACTTCAGATACAGTATTAGGGGACCACTAAGGTCTATAAAAAAGAGACTTCAGATACAGTATTAGGGGACCACTAAGGTCTATATAAAGAGACTTCAGATACAGTATTAGGGGACCACTAAGGCCTATATAAAAGAGACTTCAGATACAGTATTAGGGGACCACTAAGGCCTATATAAAAGAGACTTCAGATACAGTATTAGGGGACCACTAAGGTCTATATAAAGAGACTTCAGATACAGTATTAGGGACCACTAAGGTCTATATAAAAGAGACTTCAGATACAGTATTAGGGGACCACTAAGGTCTATATAAAAGAGACTTCAGATACAGTATTAGGGACCACTAAGGTCTATATAAAAGAAACTTCAGACACAGTATTAAGGACCACTAAGGCCTATATAAAAGAGACTTCAGATACAGTATTAGGGGACCACTAAGGTCTATATAAAAGAGACTTCAGACACAGTATTAGGGGACGACTAAGGTCTATATAAAAGAGACTTCAGATACAGTATTAGGGGACCACTTAGGTCTATATAAAAGAGACTTCAGATACAGTATTAGGGGACCACTTAGGTCTATATAAAAGAGACTTCAGATACAGTATTAGGGGACCACTAAGGTCTATATAAAAGAGACTTCAGACACAGTATTAGGGGACGACTAAGGTCTATATAAAAGAGACTTCAGATACAGTATTAGGGACCACTAAGGTCTATATAAAAGAGACTTCAGATACAGTATTAGGGGACCACTAAGGTCTATATAAAAGAGACTTCAGACACAGTATTAGGGGACGACTAAGGTCTATATAAAAGAGACTTCAGATACAGTATTAGGGACCACTAAGGTCTATATAAAAGAGACTTCAGATACAGTATTAGGGGACCACTTAGGTCTATATAAAAGAGACTTCAGATACATTATTAGGGGACCGCTAAGGTCTATATAAAGAGACTTCAGATACAGCATTAGGGGACCACTAAGGTCTATATAAAAGAGACTTCAGATACAGTATTAGGGGACCACTAAGGTCTATATAAAGGAGACTTCAGATACAGTATTAGGGGACCACTAAGGTCTATATAAAAGAGACTTCAGATACAGTATTAGGGGACCACTAAGGCCTATACAAAAGAGACTTCAGATACAGTATTAGGGGATCACTAAGGTCTATATAAAAGAGACTTCAGATACAGTATTAGGGGACCACTAAGGTCTATATAAAAGAGACTTCAGATACAGTATTAGGGACCACTAAGGTCTATATAAAAGAGACTTCAGACACAGTATTAGGGGACGACTAAGGTCTATATAAAAAAGACTTCAGATACATTATTAGGGGACCACTAAGGTCTATATAAAAGAGACTTCAGATACAGTATTAGGGGACCGCTAAGGCCTATATAAAAGAGACTTCAGACACAGTATTAGGGACCACTAAGGTCTATATAAAAGAGACTTCAGATACAGTATTAGGGGACCACTAAGGTCTATATAAAAGAGACTTCAGATACAGTATTAGGGGACCGCTAAGGCCTATATAAAAGAGACTTCAGACACAGTATTAGGGACCACTAAGGTCTATATAAAAGAGACTTCAGATACAGTATTAGGGGACCACTAAGGTCTATATAAAAGAGACTTCAGATACAGTATTAGGGACCACTAAGGTCTATATAAAAGAGACTTCAGACACAGTATTAGGGGACGACTAAGGTCTATATAAAAAAGACTTCAGATACAGTATTAGGGGACCACTAAGGTCTATATAAAAGAGACTTCAGATACAGTATTAGGGGACCACTAAGGTCTATATAAAATAGACTTCAGATACAGTATTAGGGACCACTAAGGTCTATATAAAAGAGACTTCAGATACAGTATTAGGGGACCACTAAGGCCTATATAAAAGAGACTTCAGACACAGTATTAGGGACCACTAAGGTCTATATAAAAGAGACTTCAGATACAGTATTAGGGGACCACTAAGGCCTATATAAAAGAGACTTCAGACACAGTATTAGGGACCACTAAGGTCTATATAAAAGAGACTTCAGATACAGTATTAGGGGACCACTAAGGCCTATATAAAAGAGACTTCAGATACAGTATTAGGGACCACTAAGGTCTATATAAAAGAGACTTCAGATACAGTATTAGGGGATCACTAAGGTCTATATAAAAGAGACTTCAGATACAGTATTAGGGACCACTAAGGTCTATATAAAAGAGACTTCAGATACAGTATTAGGGGATCACTAAGGTCTATATAAAAGAGACTTCAGATACAGTATTAGGGACCACTAAGGTCTATATAAAAGAGACTTCAGATACAGTATTAGGGGACCGCTAAGGCCTATATAAAAGAAACTTCAGACACAGTATTAAGGACCACTAAGGTCTATATAAAAGAGACTTCAGATACAGTATTAGGGGACCACTAAGGTCTATATAAAATAGACTTCAGATACAGTATTAGGGGACCACTAAGGTCTATATAAAGAGACTTCAGACACAGTATTAGGGGACCACTAAGGTCTATATAAAAGAGACTTCAGACACAGTATTAGGGACCACTAAGGCCTATATAAAAGAGACTTCAGACACAGTATTAGGGGACCACTAAGTACATTTTGTGAAGGCCTATATAAAAAGAAACTTCAGACACAGTATTAAGGACCACTAAGGTTGAAATAAATTTCAGATACAGTATGAGGGAACCACCAGGGTCTATATAAAAGAGACTTCAGATACAGTATTAGGGGACCACTAAGGTCTATATAAAAGAGACTTCAGATACAGTATTAGGGGACCACTAAGGTCTATATAAAAGAGACTTCAGATACAGTATTAGGGGACCACTAAGGTCTATATAAAAGAGACTTCAGATACAGTATTAGGGGACCACTAAGGTCTATATAAAAGAGACTTCAGATACAGTATTAGGGGACCGCTAAGGCCTATATAAAAGAGACTTCAGATACAGTATTAGGGGACCACTAAGGTCTATATAAAAAGACATCAGATACAGTATTAGGGGACCACTAAGGTCTATATTAAAGAGACTTCAGATACAGTATTAGGGACCACTAAGGTCTATATAAAAGAGACTTCAGATACAGTATTAGGGGACCACTAAGGTCTATATAAAAGAGACTTCAGATACAGTATTAGGGGACCACTAAGGTCTATATAAAAGAGACTTCAGATACAGTATTAGGGGACCACTAAGGTCTATATAAAGAGACTTCAGACACAGTATTAGGGGACCACTAAGGTCTATATAAAAGAGACTTCAGACACAGTATTAGGGACCACTAAGGCCTATATAAAAGAGACTTCAGACACAGTATTAGGGGACCACTAAGGTCTATATAAAAGAGACTTCAGATACAGTATTAGGGACCACTAAGGCCTATATAAAAGAGACTTCAGACACAGTATCAGAGGATCACTAAGGTCTATATAAAAGCATCCACAGAGCACCATGTCATGGGACCTTTAACTGAAAGTCCTGTCGTTTGACTCAGTATAAGGCATTCAAAATGTAATTTCCTATTCACAATATACTCTGCTGCTCACTCATATATGGCATTAGAGAATATGATTACTGTTTAAAAACTGTTAATTATATCTGACAAGCTCCAAAGACACTGGCAAATATCAGGAGGTTTTGGCACTGCACAGTGACAGGTAATTAATGGCAAAATTGGCGAGCGGGCCAATGAGGAATCCTGGTTGAGAATGTGCTGCCTGTTTATTGGTGCTTAATGAAAAACAATTTATCTAAATCACCACCAGGGAGGGTTCCTGGTTAAAGCTCTGGAAAGAGGCCTAGCATGTCTGTCAGTGACAAATGTGCTGCTGTTTTTCCAATACAAATTGAATTGACGAGAGAAAACAGCCATTTGGGGCACGAAAAAAGCCACGGCCCACAATTCCACCTCACAAACCTTATAGAGCCATGGGATTTGTAGTTTAAAACTAAGAGATGAATATTTAAAGCTGTACCAGTCCATGTTGCATGGCATAAATGAAGTGTAATGTGAATGGGATCATAGTGACACACCCTCATGAATATTACCCCCCTCTGCAGTTCCCCTCAGCTCTACAGTTTCTTGACTCTCATCAACCTTGTTTTCAGCCTTAAAGGTTTTGGAACTACTACCAACCACCAACCAGCAGATCAGATGGATAGAGTTAGTTTTTGCTAATCTCTGACCACTCAAAATTGGATTTTCAAAGTGTCACTCATGTAGCCAAGGGTTATGAATTGTATCGATACTTATGCAGATCAATTAAAAACCCGAGCTAGCGTGAAGCAAGACGGCCTTTATTTACTTCCGGATTGTCAACAGCAGCGCAGCTTTGCTCTGTCTGGTTTTTCCTTTCACAATAAAAGCCCAACTTAAATTTCTCTCTGAGCATTTCGCTAAAAACTCAACTTGACAAAATAGTTTAACGTTACTCGACGTCTAATCCAGAGTGGCAAAAGTATTGAGCAGACGCTGCTACTATCAGAGTGCTATGGACAACAACAATGGGGGAGAAAAGCAGTACCTTTTGGGTCTTGGAGGGTGAAAGGATGGACCTCCGTGGCCAGTGTGTATTTTATCATTACTAAGCTTAGATGGATATTTTCCTCTGCAGGTTCAAACAGAGTTAAAATTATAGTCTGGTTTAACAGATGTACATTGCTGTGATAGACCCTGACTAACCCTCCCCTCTCGCTATCTCCGTTGTTGGGGCTTAGTGTTCCCCAGGACAATTTGCTATTGGCCTAAATAAGTACTATATCTTTCCCCCTATCCCATAATAGATAGGCTTTGTAGCCAGACCATACTGCAGACAACTGCTCTGTCAATGCGAGACTAAAAGGAGAGTGAATATGAGGACAATAAAGCTTCTCAATTTTTTTTTTATAGTTGAAATGATTAAGGCACTTAAAGATTACAAGGTAGTACAAAATGTAATCACCCTAGTATAGCATATAGCAGCAAATAAAGTTTAAATGAACATTTCTACTGATTTATGTGTAATAATGCAAATCCTTACTTTAACTATTTAGCTTACAAAAATGGAGAATATTCAGTTAAATGTACTGATAATGGATTTTCTTCAAAAGGAAATAATGTACCCTTAATGTATGTTAATGTATTCAACAGCATAGTCTGATTCAAAGGACAACTTTGCTAATATATATTACACATCTATTTACACACTTCCTTTTTAGTCAAGGAGGAATTGCTGTGACTATTTTATCTGCGTCCACAAAGACTCTAAATGTTATTAGCTGAAGGAAACGGGCATTGTGGAATTCCTGTTACTATTGAATTCTGTAATAACTGTGATAGCTCTGGCAGAACTATTCCAAGCATGAAATTAGAGCTTCTACCACTGTGGTGCTGTTAAATTTGAAATTAGAATGTTTTCTTGGAAGGAGAAATGCTAAGACAGGATATACTAAAGGGCTAGTTGATGAAGAAAACACTGTACTGAGGTTGTCAGTTCAATCCCCAGCCCGACAGGATAAAATCTGGGTAGGGAAAGTAAAAAGACCAGTGCTTGTCCCTCCCTCATTATTACCACTGGGGTGCCCTTGAGCAAGGTCTTTAACCCCCTAGTTGTACTGGGCAGTTTCCGGGTATGAATGTGGAACTGTGTGAATGTGATCAGGTCTGAATGTGATTGATTTATCGATTTTCTTAATACATTGTTTGTACAGCACTAGACTTAAAGCTCCATCACTTTTCTGTAAGATATTGGGACAATGTGTATTTCTATTTATGTGTAATATTTTGTGTATTTCTTTTCAACCCTGCCTCTGTTCTTTTTGGTAAGATCTGGTCATCTTGCTGTTAAGAACCTTGATCTCATTTTGGAGAGAAATTATGAAAACTCCAGAGTCTTCACCTCAGAGTGCACAGGACAAGCCAAAGAGCCATGGCAATAAAAGCGCCAGAGTCACACTCATGAAATGAAGATTAATATATAGCAGAGCTCTTTGCCAAGAATAAGCCTGCCGTGTGCCAAAAGAGCCAGGCCTTTTTTTGTTGTTGACAGTGCTCCTGCCTCTAACATCTCTCTTCTACCTTCTCATCTCCCTATCCCCCCCCCGCCCCCCCATCCTTTCCTCTCACATCTTCACAAACATACCTACATTCCCTGGCATGTGTGCACACTCTCCTCCTCTTCCCTCTCTCTTCTCAGATTATGGTGTTGACAGATCCAGAGTTCGAGAGCAGCGTGCTCATCAGCTCTGACGAGGGCGCCAGTTACCAGAAGTACCGCCTCGCTTTCTACGTCCTGAGTCTATTATTCCACCCCACTGAAGAGGACTGGGCCCTAGCCTACAGCCATGACCAGAAGGTTACATTGCATTTGATGTCATACATACCTTTCTGTCTGTCTGTCTCTACCTTTGTGTTGTCCCCAGTACATATTCACTAGGGCCTGTAGTTTCGAGTATGAAACGAGTATCCGGTACGGATAAAGCACTTTTGCTACAATTATTATACGAGTAATGCTAGTCAATATCTGTGCTCGGATTGAATAAAAGTCATCATTTGGTGGCGGTCTGTGTCTGCGTTCTGTGATAGGCTAGTCACAGCGCTAGTCACAGCGCCCCTCCCCTACACACATACAGATTCCTTGTGTTGCTGTGTGCCGCTCCGCTCACTCTCACTTGCACACAGTACAAGTACTAGTACTAGTACTAGTACTTACTTAGTCTGTTCAGACATGCTGCTTGCTTTGCGTCTCTGCCTGTCGGAGTTGTTTTCTTTGTTTTTAAACCGCCTGCTGGCTCTAACCAGTTTTTTTTGAGTGTCTGAAACTTTATTGCTGTATTTTATAAAAAATAAACAAAAGGGAGTTGTGGTATAAATAAATAATATTACAAATTAAGATACACACACACACACACAAACACATTCCAACTCCCCCCCCCCATGATCAGTGATACAGAATAATGAGCGATACAGAGAGTACTTCAGCTGACACTGCACCACCAGTCAGAGTTTGCTTAACCTTGCAGGACAGTGAGGGTCAAATCAGTGACCATGAAAACAGTGACAGTATCTCTTTCTCTCTCTCTGTGTGTGTGTGTGTGTGTGTGTGTCTCTTATTCAATCACAGACACACAGACACACACACACTCACACATACCTGGTGTGGAAATAAAAAAAAGAGCCAAAAAAAAAAAATGATCATAAAAAAATTAAGTTGAAAAAAGAAAGTTATATTGAGTATGAAAACTCTTGTTCATTACATTTTACTTCATAATTGCAACCACATGTGTTGTATTCATTGTTGCAAAACTTGTTCTGTATATAGTTTACCATGACAACACCATTGATCTGAAGCTGAATGCTGATGCTGTCATGTAAATAGTTTTCTAATCAGCAATACATATAATAATTTCTGATCAACACATATCAACTGCATGCTTAAAATAGCATACCGGTTAAAGCCCCGCCCATTTTAAAACATCCCGACCCACTTCCGGGTTAAATACTGCCCACTTCCGGGTTAGGCCCCGCCCAGTCCGAGTACAGATACAGCTACAGATACTTCATGTGGTTAACAGATACAGATACAGATACAGATAATGCTGTACTCGCTCATCCCTACCCTGGATGATGACAAAAAGAGCTGTCAACCAATTGAGCATTGCATTTTTACTGTAAAAATTAATGCAGCTGAACCAGCTTCATAATCAAACATGTGAAGAATTTATAGGAAAATAAAATGTGTTTATCCAGCGTTTTACAGCTCTTCCTTTGATTCGCTTGGTGTAACATCATGATTGACAAATGTGATTGACTCATGATTTTCCGGGCAGGTGTATGGGCGTGACTTTGGCCCAATCACTAATGCGCAGACTCTGGCCCCAAAATTACAAGATGGCTGTGCCCATATTGGTGACATTTTGGTTTCACATTGTACAGTGGGAGGGAATGGGGAAGCGTTGTCCATTTTTATATACAGTCTATGCAGTGACATAGGGTTCGAGTCTGACCTGCGGACCTCGTTTCTCTCCCACCTTTCCTGTCTATCCACAAATAAAAGCAAAAGTAAATAAAATAATAAAAGGTCTCAAGGGGACCTTTGATGTGAGAAATTGGTGGAGTTCAAGACAGACTGTCTGGGAAGAATGGCTCCATTTGATACAAAAAAGGTGAATGTTTATACAGTTTATAATTTAAAATGTTATTCTTCATATAATGAATTGTACTCTTGCCTGGAGAATACGTGCACATTTGTATGTTCAACTGACCTGTTGCACATTCACTAAAATTCTCAGTTTGCAGGTATCATGTAATTGGAACAATTTAATTGTCTATATTTTACTCATAATTATTGCCACATTACATGGTTATTTAAAAGAACCTTATTATAATTTATCTTGGTTCTTTCATTGGGAAACACTTGTAGGACGTGTATAACAAATCAGAATGCCTTCATCAGTGAGGGAAATTAGTATTTCTGTTTAAAAGAGAAGCTCAAAGCCAAAGAGTGGTGATGTTGTTGGACTGATGGAAATACACACAATGCACCATGCAAGCCATTACTGTAAAGGTACTACTAATGCGTTTATTGGCCCCGGCTTATTTGCGACTGCCCCTTTATTTCCTTAACAGAGCAGAGACTGTGTATTATTAGAGGCCCAGCTGTCACTGTATTTGAGATAGAGCTTTTATTTCAGTAGTAATGGTTTATACTACGTTATCTAAAAAGCCATCAGTGCCTTAAAGTGATTCTCAGCCTCCCATTTTCTCTTACAAGGTGTCACCTTCACTGAGCTTTGTCACACCATGTTGACACAATGCTCTGAGATTGTAGCCAGCAATGATCTGCCAATAAGGTCAATGACTCTGACCTGACAGCCAAAGCCATCACCCTGCAGGGGGGGCATGGTGCTGGAGGTTGATGACTAGTGAACAGCGGTGGCTGTATCAAACCTGTCAACGATACGTCACCGCATGAGCAAATCAGGGTTTTTCTTGGCAGCAAGTAAGAGATATTTTTGCAACAGGTGATGTACACCCAGATTCACCTAAAATGCAGAAATAAATGGACCTGTAGATTGTGATATAGCTTATCCTATTTATTTTATATAAGTCAATTTTTTTCGGCCTTTATTTGTGACAGGACAGCTTATACTCTATATACGCTCTACTACGTGAGTTTCTCAGGAGCACTAATTTATCCATCCATCCATCTTCCTCCGCTTATCCGGTATCGGGTCGCGGGGGCAGCAGCTCCATTAGGGGACCCCAAACTTCCCTTTCCCGAGCCACATCAACCAGCTCCGACTGGGGGATCCCGAGGCGTTCCCAGGCCAGGTTGGAGATATAATCTCTCCACCTAGTCCTGGGTCTTCCCCGAGGCCTCCTCCCAGCTGGACGTGCCTGGAACACCTCCCTAAAGAGGCGCCCAGGAGGCATCCTTACCAGATGCCCACACCACCTCAACTGGCTCATTTTGACGCGAAGGAGCAGCGGCTCTACTCCGAGCTCCTCTCGGATGACTGAGCTTCTCACCCTATCTCTAAGGGAGACGCCAGCCACCCTCCTGAGGAAACCCATTTCGGCCGCTTGTACCCTTGATCTCGTTCGTGCGGTCATGACCCAGCCTTTATGACCATATGTGAGGGTAGGAATGAAAATTGCCCGGAAGTTCGAGAGCTTTGCCTTCTGGCTCAGCTCCCTTTTCGTCACAACGGTGCGATAAACGGAATGTAATACCGCACCAGCTGCTCCGATTCTCCGACCAATCTCACGCTCCATGGTCCCCTCACTCACAAACAAGACCCCAAGGTACTTACCCTCCTTCACTTGGGGTAAGGACTCACTTCCTACCTGAAGAAAGCACTCCATCAGTTTCCTGCTAAGAACCATGGCCTCAGATTTAGAGGTGCTCATCCTCATCCCAGCCGCTGCAAACCAATCCAGTGAGTACTGAAGGTCACAGACCGATGGATCGCAAAAGCAGCGATGAGATCCCGGGCCCACCGAACTGCAACCCCTCCCCGCCCTGTCTACGCCTCGATATCCTGCCCATAAATATTACAAACAGGATTGGTGACAAAGCGCAGCCCTGGAACGAGTCCGACTTACTGCCGAGAACCCGGACACAGCTCTCGCTTTGGTCATACAGAGTTTGGATGGCCCTGAGAAGGGACCCCCTCACCCCATACTCCCGCAGCACCTCCCACAATTTCTCCCGGGGGACCCGGTCATACGCCTTCTCCAGATCCACAAAACACATGTAGATTGGTTGGGCATACTCCCAGGCCCCCTCCAAGATCCTTGCGAGAGTGAAGATCTGATCCGTTGTTCCACGGCCAGGACGTAATCCGCATTGTTCCTCTTCAATCCAAGGTTCGACTATCGGCCGAACCCTCCTTTCCAGCACCTTGGAATAGACTTTACCAGGGAGGCTGAGAAGTGTGATACCCCTGTAAATGGCACACACCCTCTGGTCCCCCTTTCTGAAGAGGGGAACCACCACCCCGGTCTGCCACTCCTTAGGCATCGTCCCAGACTTCCACGCAATGTTAAAGAGGCGTGTCAACCAAGACAGCCCCTCCACACCCAGAGCTTTCAGCATTTCTGGACGGATCTCATCAATCCCTGGGACTTTGCTGCTGTGGAGTTGTTTGACTACCTCAGCAACTTCCACCAGGGAAATTGACGACAATCCCCATCATCCTCCAGCTCTGCCTCTACCACAGAGGGAGTGTCAGCTGGATTTAGGAGTTCCTCAAAGTGCTCCTTCCACCGCTCTATTACCTCCCCAGTTGAGGTCAACAATGTCCCATCCTTACTGTATACAGCTTGGATGATTCCTCGCTTCCCCCTCCTGAGGTGGAAAACGGTTTTCCAGAAGCACCTTGGTGCAGACCGAAAGTCCTTCTCCATGTCTTCTCCAACCTTCTCCCACACCCGCTGCTTTGCCTCTGTCACAGCAGAGGCTGCAGCCCTTCAGGCCCGTCGGTACCTTGCAACTGCTTCCGGAGTCCTCCGGGATAACATATCCCGGAAAGACTCCTTCTTCAGTCGGACGGCTTCCCTGACCACCAGGGTGTTTGTGGGTTACCGCCCATTGAGGCCCCTAAGACCACAACTTCCCGCCGCAGCTTTAGCAATGGAAACTTTGAACATTGTCCACTCAGGTTCAATGCCCCCAGCCTGCACAGGGATGCCCGAAAAGCTCCGCCGGAGGTGTGAGTTGAAAGTACGTCGGACTCGGGCCTCCTTCAGACGACCCAATTTACCCGCACTACCCGTTTGGGCTTACCAGGTCTGTCCATAGTCTTCCCCCAACCCCTGACCCAACTCAACACCAGATGGTGATCAGTTGACAGCTCTGCCCCTCTCTTCACCCGAGTGTCCAAAACATACGGCCTCAGATCAGATGAAACGATTGTAAAATCGATCATTTACCTTTGGCCTAGGGTGCTCTGGTACCACGTACACTTATGAGCATCCCTATGTTCGAACATGGTGTTTGTGACTTTGGCAAGTATCACAGCTTGGAAACGCTTCTTGTAGCCAGCCAAGAGTCTTTGATTCTTGTTTGAGGTATCTTCGCCCATTCTTCTTTCCAAAAGTCTTTTAGTTCTTCGAGATTTCTGGGCTGTCTGTCACCTACTGCTCTTTTAAGGTCTATCCATAGATTTTCAATTATGTTGAGGTCTGGAGATTGTGAAGGCCATGGCAAAACTTTCAGTTTATGCCTCTTGATGTAACCCACCGTGGATTTTGAGGTGTGTTAGGATCATTATCCAGTCGACGCCATCCTCTCTTTAATTTCCGCTTTTTCACAGATGGCATCAAGTTGAATAATAGTTGAACAGAGGTTCTTTTCATTAAATTCTGTGCCTTTTCTTCTCCAAACGAACCTTTGCTCATTCGGGCCAAAAAGTTCTACTTTAACGTCATCGGTCCACAGAACTTGTTTCCACAATGCAAAAGACTTGTTTATATGTTCATTTGCAAACTTCAAACGCTGATTTTTGTGGTGACGATGTAGAAGAGGCTTTCTTCTGATGACTCTTCCATGAAGACCATGTTTGTACGAGTATCTCTTTATAGTGGAATGGTGTACCACAACTCCAGTGTCTCCAGGTCTTTCTGGATGGATCGTGCAGTCAAACGTGGGTTTAGACGTGCTTTTCTCACAATCCTGCAAGCTGTTCTGTCTGATATTTTTTTTGGTCTTCCAGATCTTGCTTTACTTTCCACTGTTCCTGATGACCGCCATTTCTTAATTACATTCTGAACAGAGGATATTGGCATTTGAAAACACTTTGCTATCTTCTTATAGCCTTCTCCTGCTTTGTGAGTGTCAACTATTTTCAGTTTCAGTTTTCTAGACAACTGCTTAGAAGAAGCCATGGTGCTGATTGTTGGGGCAAGGTCAGATGAGTCTGGGCATTTAAAACCTGAAGATTGACATCACCTGTTCTTTCCAGACGATGATTGAGAACAATCAAGAATTTTTGGTGTTGCTTTAAGCATTCAGTCACGAGAAATAAAAAGGGATCTAATTTTTCATTTGAGCTCCACAATTTTGCTGCTGCTATTTTAGACTTAACTATTAAGACGAACAAGGCAGCCAGGTTCAAGAAGTTCAAAACCCTCGGAAGTCTAAGAAGGAAGAGTTGAAAGAGGGAGCGATGCCGTCTGTCTTTAGCCAAGATTCTGGGAAAAACATAAATTGTGATGGATTGCAAGAAGTATAAACTCTCCATCAGTCAAGGTTGTTATATTATTCTAAAAACTTTCCTAATTTTAATTAAAAACAGCCCTTAGGAGCGTACATTATCTATAAAAATTACAGCAGCGTGTACATAATATGAGGTGTGCCCGACTCGCCCATGAAATAGACTCCCAAGATCAATGGCGGTAACAGCTATTGATCTCGCTGATTAAATACGTCTCAGTCATGAAGGTGGAATATACATCAAGCAGCAGAGTAGAAAGTTCAAGAAGGCGGGGGTGGGCTGAGACTTAGATTTGGCAACTCAACATTGACAAGTAAGTTGGGGGTCAGTGCGTGCAACGAAGATCAGTTATTACGCGTCATTATTATTTGCGTCATCATGGCGACACCTTGGCACTCAAGGAAAAAAGGCTCAGACATGACTAACACTTCTGCTAGGCACATTTTCATTCCACTCCTGCATGGGTTATCCATATATGGCAACCGCCTCCCTGGGGGGTGGTTGTTTCACATGCAGAGTATGTTCTTCATTTAGTTAGTAAAAAGGGGGTTTACACAGATATTACCAGTTGCTTAATTTGACCTGATTTCTCTCGCAGGCCTCGCCACTTCATCTCGACGGTTGTGCCAGCAGCAAGATGCTTTAATATGCTCATTTTCAGCTTTTAACTGGCTAATAGTTTTCAGACTGGGTCACTCTGAATTTAATCAGCTGTTAGTTGGTGCTTAGCCGTGGATGAGTGTAGCCCAAAGGGACGTAACTTTGAGGCAGGAGTGAAAGTCTTTAGTGAAACATCAGAATGCATGTCAGGACAAATAGGCTGGAGGGAAGTATTTTGTTGTAAGTCTTGATTCTCTTTTATGAATTTTTTTTTTTTACCTTTCAGGTCAGTTCCCTCCTTAAGTAAATTGATGTTTAGAATTTAGAACTCTTGGTGACCTTTCCAGGCTCTTATCTCTTGACTGTGAGGGGTATGTGGAGAGAATTGCTCATTGATGTAGTCCCAAGTTGGCTTCTGAGAATAGGGCCAATGTTGGTGCTGCCAAGTGAGTGGGTTTATGTAAACAGGCTGGTGCAGTAGAACAGTAGAGTGAAGACGCACCACACATAGAATAAGTTGTCTTATTTAATTCCCTGTGAACCATCTGAGCTCCCAGGAGACTGCATGTTACGGCATCTTGCCTTAAAAACTTTTTTCTTTTTGACAAAAGCCCAGACAAAAACAGGCGTTTTTTTCTAATGTCCTCACTTATTCATGACACACTTTATTTGTGTGCTACTGTATTGGCAGATAGCCTTTTTAGTAGCATTTGAGGGATAGATAGTATTTGAGGGGGAGGGGCGGAAATGTTTTTTTTCAAACTGCAAGAAATGAGATACATATTTTCTTTTTGTGGAACTGCAGGGATTTGTAAACAGAATGGTTCTTTCCCGGGCAATGAATAATAACGCCTCAGCAAACTTGAGAGACAAGGCCGTGACTCTCTAATGGACTGTGTAGTTATTACTGTATCACATCCAATAAATGCATCGGAGACACGAGTGCCATGCTGTACACTGTAATCAAATGTCGTTTGCAACCAGTTATTTCCTTATGTTAATGTCTGACCAATGACAGAATCATTTCCCAGCTAGCATTTGTCATTAATCATGTTTATATTTATTACCGTCACTATGATCCCCTTTTTTCCTTGTGTTGTTGGTATTAAAGACAACTTTAGCTTTTTAGTATTGCACTTCCAAAGTTGTGACAGATTAAAGAAGATTTGGTGCAGCAGTGTCCCGAGATATCCTGACTTTTAGCCTCTAATTACACTTCCAATACTGCAACTGGATAGAATCTTTTATCAGACCCACAACAAACTAAAATGTTTAGCCTTTCTTTTTCCAAGAGTGTGGGTTTACAGCTTTGCTAGCAGTTTTTTGAGGCTGTACTTAGGCCCAGCAGCTGCTCACATGCAGACATTTAGCAGGTACTATGGTTACCATGTTCACAACCTTAGTTGAGCTTGTAAGCATGTTTATTTTTGCTATTTCGCACTACACACAAAGTGCAGCTGGGGCAGATGGGAATGTAATTCGTTTTTCAGGTACGTAATCATAAAACTAAGTATTGGACAATAACATTTTTGACCTGATGATGGTAATAGGCTAAAGGTTAAATATTACAAAAGTTAGAAGTCCTCCTGAGGGGAAAGGAATGTCCCATTTTTACCCCAAATATGTTATGGCAATCCACCCAATATGTGTTAATCATTTCTATTAAAACCACAAAAGTCAACCTCATGGTGACGCTAGAGCACATGTGTCAAACTCAAGGCCTGTGGGCCAGATGTGGCCCGCCATGTCATTTTATGTGGCCCGCGAGAGCTTAAAAGTTTTGAGTGTCTAAAAATAAATACAAAAAAATAAATTAAGAGCGTGCTTCGACCAAAAACTACATTTCCCACAACGCCTTTCGACTACGCTAGCCGCGGCAGTGTCCATGCCAACAAGTGGAATTGAGATATAAATAATGATCCCAAAATGTCCAGAAAGAGAAAAGTTGATGTAGACGGAAGACTGTTTCAAGAAAGATGGGAAGGCGAATACTTTGTGCTTCAAGGAGAAAGACCAGTATGGCTTTTGTGTTACGAGGCGGTCACGATTGTCAAAGAGTACAATCTGCGTCAACATTTTGACACCAAACACGGAGCTACGTACGCTAAAGCTAGTCTTCAAGAAAAGCAACAAATTGCCCAAGAATTAAAAGGCAAACTGTGGTCGCAGCAGAGTTTGTTCATGAAATCCACAGCCAAAAACGAGGCCGCGGTGAAAGCTAGCTTCATTGTGGCTGAAGAAATTGGCCACGCTTCCAAGTCTTTTTCAGAGGGAGCGTTTTTGAAGCAGTCCATGCTGAAGGTCTGTGAGCAGGTGTGTCCCGACCAGTTACAGACTTTTAATGTCAGTTTATCAAGAAACACCATCGCCGACCGAGTGAAGGAACTAGCAGAAAATATTACAACACAGCTGGCCGAGGAGACACGCAGCTACACAGCTTTTTCATTAGCTGTTGATGAAAGCACAGATAACACGGACACAGCGCAGTTATCAATTTTTATTAGAGGCGTAAAGTCGGACCTCTCTATCACTGAGGAGCTGTTGGATGTGGCTGCAATGCATGGGACCACGACGGGACAGGACATTTTTGATGCGGAGGAGAAGTCCGTAAGTAAAAATGCATTGCAGTGGGAAAACTTGGTAGAATTAACTACAGACGGTGCACCGGCAATGTGTGGAGGAAAAGTGGGAAAATGCAAAAAATGAACTGTCACACGCCTCTGATAACGTATCATTGCATTATCCATCAAGAAGCTTTGTGTGGGAAGGTGCTGGGGATGGAGGACATTGTGACCACAGTCATGAAAACAGTGAACTTCATTCGGGCGCGTGGCCTGAATCACCGTCAATTCCAGCAGTTTTTGCTGGAGATGGGCTCGGAACACGGGGATGTGCTGTACCATACAGAAGTACGGTGGCTGAGTAGGAGCAAAGTCCTCAAGCAATTTTTTGAGCTCAGGGAAGACATTGCTCTTTTGCATTGCACTTGGAGTGTTCAAGGACAGGCAGCATCTCCTCATCAAAGACTAACCAAAAAACCAATATAGTTGTGAACTGAGTCAACCTTTATTTTGGTATTTTTAGTTGATTACATATTATTTATGTGTAGCTGCTGTTGTAATTATTTAATGTTTGCAGGTCTTATGTGTGTATGCAGACAAATTGTTTTCTATGCAACTATAATTGTCACTTGAATAAGTTATAATAAATAATGAGTTATTTAACATTAAGGAGTAGTTACATTTATTTTACATTACATTCAATTACATTTAGTTACATTTATAAGTTACATCTGGCCCTTTGAGGACAGCCATTATGCTGATGTGGCCCTCGGTGAAAATGAGTTTGACACCCCTGCGCTAGAGGAACATTCAGGGGACCGCCACAGCACTTATCAGGGTACATCATCTGGGAGCCATGAATTTTGTGAGAATCTATATTGTTGGCATTGATTATTGATGATGATACTTAAAACTGTTTGCTCTAGGGGAGGATCCCCAAAATATGTAAGATTCATCCTGTGGGAACCACCAATACCTAGATATCTTCACCAAATTTCATGGCAACACATTTAATAGTTTGTGAGACGTTTTACTACAGACTCTCTGGGGATCATGGGTGTATACATACTTGCACGGAAAGTCATTCAATGGTTTAGCTAATGTGGCTAAAAAATGTCTAGTGTCCAGTCCCGAGCCAAGATAACCCCTGATGACATCAACAGGGTTATTTTCTCAGACTTGACAAAGCCACAGAAGACATTACACAACTGTTTGTTGACATGTAAAACTGGTTTAATGCATCTATTTTCTGCACTTGCTAGTGTTATATTTTTAAATAATTTGGGTTCAGCTTTTCCACCCCAAAAAATCTGTGACTGATATTTTTGGATTTTTAATGTCCATGTTGGAAAATGTGCCTGTCAGGCACCTGTTGCGACTTCCCAACATACCTCTGAACAGCGGTCTGTCACATGCGAGCACACAGACACAGAAGGTATATTTCCTGCTGGTCTGCTGCAGTCAGTTTGCTGCAGAAAAGCAAGTTGAGCGCTGACAAATTAAAATTCCTCATCCGCACATTTCCTTTTAAACCGCATGCAGCAAATAAAGACACTTTCACTTTAAAGAAACAAAGAGAACCACCCGTGTACATACACACCGCAAATGTTGACTTTAACGAGGACGGAGGCTTTTATGGTTCAGCTCTAACCTCATAAAGAGTCATCCACACGGACGTGTAGTGCGCGTTCATGCTTCACTGCAATTGCATTATCCTAAGACGGTACACAACAAACCCTCGGCCCAGGCAAACATTTCATTTGTGTGTTTGTACTGGAGGTGCGATAATCCATTAAGGCTGAGGCTGCTGTAGCGGGGAGCGGGTGTCTCAGTGGCTGCAGCAGCTTTATTACTGAGTCAAATGGGATTCAACCAAGTGAGTTGGCGACCTGCTACGGACGGAAGGATTAATGTCATTAGGCAGGTGATAGATGGCTCAGAGTCAAAAAGTAATAACACAATAGATCATGAATAGATAATCATAGCAAGCTTTCTGTTGGCAAGTTAAGAAGTATAGATGTGAAAATCCCATTGATTTTCTCCATATGGACTTTGAGTCTTCCCCATAATGTCTAAACCATTTAAGGTAGGCTGACCATGAGCTACGAGACTGTGTAGATCCTGTAGAAATGACAAATTCCTATGATATCAGCCTGGTTTTGGGGAAAACATTTTATTCCCAAGTTCATGGAGAAGCACTACACTACCCACAATCCTAAGCGTAACAGCAACGTCTGTGATTGGTGGGCTTGTCACTATGGAAATGTTTACCACACCCGTATACCCGTGAAACACTAGTGAGCTGCTACCACTAAAGTCTGTTATTGTTTCTTTACACAGTAATGTAGCTTTGCTTTTTAACTGTTTTCAAAATGATTTTTGTGCAGAATCAAATGTGTTATGGTCACACATCATCTGGTAGCTGGCTGGCTTGGTTCCAGGCTTTACACTTGTTATAGAAGCATTGTCTTAAATGTCAATGTTGCAACTGAATGGCGAAAATCACTTCAGGAACCAGAGCTGTTAAAAAAAGTGGGCGGTCACTCTATTCCTAATATTGCAACGAATAAAAACAAACATTGGTAGATCAGTCAGGGTCATAATCAATTTTGTGAAAATGGATATTCACTATCAAACAGAGAGCAAAACCCAACAAAAAACGCCTATGAGACACCTATGAAAACTTCACAATGTGAATTTGAAAAAGGAGCAAGATGCTTGAGAGATGACACCAGGTCAAGCATGGATTGATTCATTAGATTTTTTTGTGATTGTGGTTTCGTTGCATCTTGCATGATGAAACAGGGAACGGAGCTCTGAAATCAAAGGGAAATTATGGATACAGTGAAGCACCGACGGCTACGCGGCGAGGAGAGGCAGCCAGAACAGATGGAGTAACTCGTTCTGATGGAATAGCAGACATGTATTGTCACTCCATTGTCAAAACAGCAGATGGAGGTGTGCTGCCAAGCAACAGTGAAGTGCATCAACAGCAATGAGAAAAAAAAACTCCATTAGAGCCATACGCAACAGGAAGTCCGCCATTTTGAATTGAAAGTTAGAAATTAGTGTGATTATGTTGTACTTTAAAACCAACTTCTCCGAGAGATTTCTTCCAATAAACTTCAAATTTGGTCTGTGTCATCTGAAGATGTTAAAGATGAAAAGTTATTAAAAGAAAAACTTTTTGTCATAGGGCATGGCCGTGGCAGGGCAGCCATTTTGTGCATTTTGCCATTGAAACAGGAAGCGGGTGTAACTTGAATGTACATTGTCCGATTGGCTCAAAACTTTTCAGGATTCACCAGTGTCCGACCCTGAAGACATAGACACGCAGATATTGGCTCAACGTCATAACGCCCCCTAGTGGCGACAGGAAGTAGGCCTAAAAGACAAGGTGCTATACTTTAACAAACTCCTTCTAGAGATTTCATCCGATTGACTTCAAATTTGGTCTGTACTATCTCATCACCTTACATATGAAAAGGTATTAAAAGAAAAAACTTTTCGTCAAACTTTGTGAGCGTTGCATGGCGGCCATTTTGAGTGTTAAGGAGAAAGTTGCTGGAACTACAGTATACATTGTTATATCTGCTTGCAATTTCACACAATCAACGTCTAGAGAGTCCAGGCATATACAGGCCAATATTGATGTTTTGGTCGTAGTGCGCCACGCTGGCAACAGGAAATCAGATTTATATGACAAACAACATCCGATTTACATGAAACTATATTGATGTGAATAATGTGTGGTCTACACGTGATCCTGAGCCGCCCCCTATACTTTAACCATGCCCACTTAATTAGCCCACACCCCACTTGAAGAGTGTTGTGTGATGTATCCTTGAACTGAGCAGAGAGTTCCGTTTTCATTGGTCATGGTTTGGCCTGCCCCCTTTTACAACTAATGAAGTCTTCGATTTAGAGTCTTGTGTGAGGTATCATTGAACTCAGCAGAGAGGTCCCTTTTCATTGGTGACAATTTGCAGTGTCTGAGTGCTGGCCCCAACCGTTCAAAACAACAATGGTAATGATTGACAGAGGGTTCATCCAAACACCTGATAGGTATTATTTTTAAACTACCTGCAGTGGTTTAACGGTTTCCAATAGAGGTGGGGAAAAACTATGAAAATCTTATGTAACCTGATTTGTTTTTGCAACCATTTATAAAATTGAATGTTTTCCCTGCAAAAGATATTTTTTATTTATGATTTTTACCAATGATTCTCCTAAATATTTACTGTTTATACAGTACCGTCGATGACTACATCATTTCTGTTTCCAGCAAAACAGAGCTAGAGCAGAGAATGCACAAAATCCGTCTTATGCTCTTGTTTACAAATGAAATAAATGTCAGACTGACTGACTTGTGATGAGCATTCTTC
The DNA here is from genome assembly GCA_029931835.1 of Etheostoma nigrum. Lineage (NCBI taxonomy): Eukaryota > Metazoa > Chordata > Actinopteri > Perciformes > Percidae > Etheostoma > Etheostoma nigrum. Next base: position 1,749,123 of record CM057238.1, read on the forward strand.
TTAGAAAACAATGTTTTTTCTCATGATATATTCTCTCTAGAAGTGTATTATACAATGTTGGTTTTTGTTAAAGAAGGAAATGAAAATTGCAGTAATCAATACAAATCCTATCGGCACCCATGTATCTTGAAATTGGGACAAAAGCATATTGTCCCAGCCCTAGTATCCAATGACAGCTTCTCATATGGTTCTGTGTAGCAAACCATCAGGTTACAGACAATACTTTCCTAAAAAGCACTTGTTTTTACTAAGATGAAGTTCTGATGATGCATACTGGCAGCTTAACCCTAACCCTTACAAATGAACCCACCCAATCTGCGTGGACTAGACGAATAGCATTAATTTACATCATACAATAGTTAGCCAGCATGCTGTGTGGGATTTTGTCGTTGAGTTTAGTCTCTGTGCCCTTAGTAAACACCCTGTGCCCTCTGAAGGTGTTTAGAATTCCACCGTTGAAGGAGGGGACTTTGATATTTTCAACATCTGCTGTAACCTTTACATGTTGCTTGCATGGCCACTGCTCTCCTCGAGCCGTGTGGGCTTGTCAGTCTACTTTTAGCTCTTCACTGAATAAAGCAAAGCTGTCAAGTGCAGGAGCTCAAGAAAGGAGACTGAAGGTGAGGGGGCTAACTGCAGGTATGTATGTGATGTATCAGAGGAGGGTGGGGTAGAAAAAAAAGGTAGGGACGAAGGAACAGAGAGAATGGAATGAACCGATGAATGAGAACACATGAAGATTGATGGATCGTGCTTTGATTTGTATTAAATAGCTAATTTTTGTATGTTAGAGGCTCCCTCAGCGCGACACCAGCTGAATAGATATCAGTTCATCTGTCTGTCGGCTTGTTTATCAGCTTGTTGGTTGGCCTGCTGTGTATTCCCTGATCGTCAGCGCCGCTGACGCTCCAGCCGAGCCAACTCTGATATGACACACTAGGTTAAAATCACTTCTCAGAATCACAGCAACAGAAGTAGGGGAAAACAGCGGTTTGCATATTTCTGTGTGTGGGTCTTCTAAGATGTTCTCTCGCAGCAAGGCGTTAAGTTGTATAATAGGTAATTATGACATTTATTTGAGTCGCCGTCGTCCCGGGAGGGAGCCCGTCAGTGTGTGTAAACCCATGGCGGCATGGAGGCACAAACCCCCACCCTCTTGGCTGTGGTCAAAATCTCCAAATCAGGTAAGTAGGTGGACCAAGAGTTACATATTGTTTTGTCAACTGCTAATTTCCCAACCTACCCGTCTAAGGCTACATTTACATTGCTACGTTTTGGTTTTCAAGCAGAGTTCTGGGCCAAAAGTGATCTCCGTGGACATATTTCAGCTCCAATCCAATCAATCAATGAAATGATGCTGTGTGCCAGAAAGCAAGCTCTATAACAGTTACTGAGTGTTATTCTTTCTGTGACATTACATTATTTATGATTACTCTCAAATGTATCATCTGGGTTCCCGTGTTATGACGGAAGATAGAGTAACCAGAGGGGTAAAAGGTTATATGACGCCACTGACAGGCAACAAAATAAAACATCCCGTGTCAGATATATATATACAGTGGGTACGGAAAGTATTCAGACCCCTTTAAATTTTTCACTCTTTGTTTCATTGCAGCCATTTTCCAAAAATCAAAAAAGTTCATTTTATTTCTCAGTAATGTACACTCAGCACCCCATCTTGGACAGAAAAAAACAGAAATGTAGAAATTTTTGCAAATTTATTAAAAAACAAAAACTGAAATATCACATGGTCATAAGTATTCAGACCCTTTGTTCAGTATTTAGTAGAAGCACCCTTTTGATCTAATACAGCCATGAGTCGTTTTGGGAAAGATGCAACAAGTTTTTCACATCTGGATTATATATATATATGTATAACAAAGGTATAGTCATTTTTAGACGTTTTAACGCAGAAATGTTACATATTGTATACCTTTAAACTTGTAATGGGGCTTTTTCATTTGGCAGTGTTGCGTTCAAGTACTTGCCTAGTTGCCTTCAATACGTCCTTCCCCACTTACCAAGCTGCTGATTGATTATGTCCCATCGTCCCCTTTTGGAGATGCTTCATCATCTGAGCCTATAACTGTTGTGTAAATGTTGGTGGACACTTTCTCCTATTGACAAAGTACCTCTGTGTTTTCTTCATATTTGTCATGTGCGTGCATAATTAGCTATGAAGCCACAGCAAGGGATCCACTTTTGTTCTAGGAGTTTGTCCGTCACACAGCGCTTCCCTTCATGCCCGGTTCCGTTTTAAAGGGCTACTTCTGTTGCCTGGAAGAAAGCACCGCCTTAAAGATTAAAGTGAGGGAACAAAGTCTTTGTACTATACAGTCTGAAACATGACTTGTCTGCACTCTTGCTATGCAAGATATGCACCGATGTGATTATTTTTAGGTATAAAGGACATTTTCCTGATCAGATGTGGGTGCACGGTGTGTACTGTCCCAACCCCGGGTTGTATGTGCTAGAATATTGTTGTCCCGCTTTAGCACATCACTGGTCCCACAAATATTTGTGCAATCCGTGGTTGGGTTTCCTGTACAACAAACTGAGCTAATCTCAAGAGACTTAAGAGTAAAGGTAAACAATATGCAGACATAAAAAAACAATCATTATTGTTGTTTCAAGGGGTAATTATCCTTTTATACCTAATTTTTTAGATTATTTTTTGGGCATTTTCTGCCTTTATTTTGAAAGGAAAGCTGAAGACATGAAAGGGGAGAGAAAGAGGGGGAATGACATGCAGCAAAAGGCCTGCAGGTCAGAGTCAAACCTGTATATATGGGCGCCCCTATTTTTTTTTGGGTTAAACATGTTCCCTTGGGTTGTGACCTGCTTGTTTATTACCGTCCCAAGACTTTCATATCTTGACATAGTAATTTACTAATTGGAGTGTGAAATTAGAGGGAGTCTTCGGTTATAAAATGCCATTGCACAAATAGGGAGCAGAGGATCAAAGATTTATGGTTCAAAAGTGCTGTGTTACCAGAAAAGAAAAAAAAAAAAACTCTGTGTAATTTTCATCTCCTCTTCCTATGCCCATATAGTCTCAACCCAATTCTCTTTTTCTTTTACAATCCCCATAATGATCGTAACAGGCCTCGGATCCCATAAATCAGAACAGTAGGGAAACTAAGTGTCTCATCATTATGCAGCCTCCACCTATCCGCTCAAAGAGCATCCTTGTAAGGCCCCCAGGACAGCAATGCCACTTGTTTAAAGCCAATCTCATTTCAGTGGGCTCTTCATCACTTTTTCCCCTCCTGTACCTAATGACGTCCCTGTGCCATATTATTGTCTTAAGTGAAATGGGGACGAGCTCAATTACTCTTCCGCTTGACTAATGGTGATGTCAAGTTGACTGAGTCTTTTTCAGCTGAGGTAATGTTGTTGTTGGCACATGCTCCCTAAAGAAGTTAAGAAGTCTTCCAGGAGACTTCTGTTGGCTTTCACCTTGGCAGGACTGGGGTTCAAGTGTGCATCTGTTCATGTCTGTAAATAGATAAAATCACAAAGCCATTCATTCATATTACATGACAACCTTGATCTGGTCACAGCTCAGTCCATTGGAAGAAGGTCAAGGTATTTTGGTGAATGAAGTATTCACATTCTTTATTTAAGTGAAGTACTAATACACTGTAAAAAGACTGTTACAAGTAAAAGTCCTGCATTTAAAATATTAAGTAAAAGTAAGTATGTAAGCAAATGCTTGCTTGTGGGAAATTGTTGGGTCCTTGTAAATTATAGAGTGCGTTCTAGACCTACTCTATCTGTAAAGTGTCTTGAGATAACGTTACATAATGTTACATTTCAGCTGGACTTGTAGGCTTCTATATTGTTGGGTAGTTTAATTTATAATAAAACACATTTCATAAACTACTTGCAGACCATCCTCACCCAGAAAACAGCTGTATAGGTTGATTGTGCAAGCAGGTTTTAACAAACCATATTAACATTTGCTGTTAAAGGGTACCTGCCGTTTTTTTCAACCTGGATGCAATTGCCCTATGATTTTGTGTCTAAGTGACTGATGCAAACAACAATCTTTGTATTAAGCAAGAACACTGCAGTCAGCAGCGGCGAAACAAGCTACAATGTAAGTTAAAAGGGCAATTGTCATGCGTGGTAATGGTAGTTACCCTTTAAGCGACTACATATAGTCACCATTGTAATTATCACAGGAGCAAACAGGAAAGTAAGTTGAAAAAGCAATGGTATGTCCACATGGGCATTTGTTTTTAAAGATAATTATTTGGGTTATTTTCAGCCTTTATTTTGATAGGACATCAGAAGACATAGGGGAGAGAGAGGGGGAACGACATGCCGCAAAGGGCCACAGGTCGGAGCCAAACCCGGGCCCACTGCGTCTGGGACAGCCGTAACAGGAACTAACATTTGTATTAATAATAGTTAAGATGATACAGTAAGAGATCATTAGATGAAAGCTCCTACTCTGGACTGGAGAAAATTGAAAATAATTCTTTACAAAACCCACAAGACTGCAGCTGGACCTCGGTTAAAGATTGGCCTTTGCTACGGCCCTGTGTGTCTGTGTTGGTGTAAGAAATATTTTTCTCTTTTATGCTTGTCCTGAAAAGAATGAAACAGTTCTTCCTTTCATAGCTGCACAAAGACTCAGATAAATATTTAAGAGGCAACAAAACTGGACTTTGTTTCTTTTTCTATTCTTCTATAAATGCCTCCCAGGGATATACAGGAACAGGTGCAGGCACATCTGGATAAGCTGTCCAAGTCAGGGTCTTAGATATGGGGGTAGGTGTCAGGAGTCAGCAGAGTGAGTCTGGTAAATCGTAAAAGGCTCTGTCAAGGAAAATGTGCGAGTGACTTTAGCTGCTAAGGTTGTGACTGGAAGAGGCTCAGGGGACAACTAAAACCCACTGCTGCCACTACTGCTGCTGTTCTCACGTACACACACAGTATGGGTTCTCTCTTCAAAACCAAAAACACAACTAAGACAATACAGTCCCTTCAACATGCAAACATTTCATCCACTCTAATGATGCAAATTTATGCTGTTAATTATTTCGGGCGGAATTGTAGCCTGGCTTAACGTTTTCACAAATGCAATGGGGACATCAGACTCAATAAAGTTAGGGTGGAGGGTGAGGGGGAAGACATTATTCAAGATTTCCTTTTTTCCGTTCCTTCTTTCATTCTTTTACATTTGCATTGACTCCATGAAATAAATTTGCATTTCCCATTTTGTAACATTCCTAATATGGGTGATATTGTTGTCTATGGCTATAGATTTTGGTATTGAAGAGTCCTCTTTAGATAATCTGTTTTAATTCAAGTCGTATTTAATAGGAAGCAGTAGACCGACATCCCTGAGTGCTTTGATTTCAGAATCTTTCTCTGTCATTGTAATCCTCAGCTGACACATTTTTGCCGGCTAAATATGATTCTTCATTTAAACCTCTGATATGGACATATAGGGACTCTAAATGGATGCATTAGCGTCATACCTAGTAACCTGTTCACTGGCGAATATGCTATTTTTGTCACAGTGTTCAAGAGTGCTTTCAACCAGGGCCACTTTCTTCTGATTGAATGTCTATTATGTTTAAGCTGTAGACCTCAGTCACCTATGTAGCACTGCTGAAATGTACCAAAAATAGCATCTATTACTGGCTAAGAGGCGGCTCATTTACTTATTACTTAGTCCAGATTAATTCCTAAAAGTTTCACTTTTCAGTCAAAAAACATTGTTTAATTGATTCAGAAAAGTACTGTTATTTTCATAATATGAAACAAAATGTTTAGCTATAGTAAGGCAAAAATGAAACTGCTTCAGGTGGCATTTAATGATGCATTCAGAATCATTGTCAAAGTGCCAAGATGGACAAGTACAAGTCATATGTTTGTGACTAGTAATGTTCCCACCTGTCATGCTGAATGGAGAAATTCTATGTACAAATGTATGTGTATGTGTGTTTAAGGAACTCGCCAACTTATTGGGACTTTCGCTAATTCACCGTTTCCCCCAGAGTTAGACAATTTCACTTCTCATCTCCGTGTGCTGTAACTATGTCTGACGCACCCAGCATTAGCTTAGCCTAGCAACGTTCCTGCAGGTAACTGGTTCCAACTAGCTACTGCTCCCAATAAGTGACAAAATAATGCCAACATGTTCCTATTTGCACGTTGTGATTTGTATAGTCCCAGGGTGTACAAATAACAAGGTGAGACACAGCCATATACTAACCGCATATTAACTGGGAACTATATTCTCAGAAAGGCAAAGCACTGCTACATCTGTTACTTGGGCGGAGTGATTACATAGACAGTTAAAGATCTCCGTGCGTGGTGTAATTGAGGCCCAATAAGTCGGCGTGTTCCTTTAAAGAGCTCATATTATGCTTTTTGGCTTTTTCCCTTTATTTATTGTGTTGTATATATTTTTGTGCATGCTATAGGTTTACAAAGTAAAGAAGCCTACTACTGGCTAGTAGTCCTTACCTAGGTACTGTCAGGGCCCTCATACTCTGCTTCTGACTGGCTAGTAGTCCTTACCTAGGTACTGTCAGGGCCCTCATACTCTGCATCTGACTGGCTAGTAGTCCTTACCTAGGTACTGTCAGGGCCCTCATACTCTGCTTCTGACTGGCTAGTAGTCCTTACCTAGGTACTGTCAGGGCCCTCATACTCTGCTTCTGACTGGCTAGTAGTCCTTACCTAGGTACTGTCAGGACCCTCATACTCTGCTTCTGACTGGCTAGTAGTCCTTACCTAGGTACTGTCAGGGCCCTCATACTCTGCTTCTGACTGGCTAGTAGTCCTTACCTAGGTACTGTCAGGGCCCTCATACTCTGCTTCTGACTGGCTAGTAGTCCTTACCTAGGTACTGTCAGGACCCTCATACTCTGCTTCTGACTGGCTAGTAGTCCTTACCTAGGTACTGTCAGGACCCTCATACTCTGCTCCTGACTGGCTAGTAGTCCTTACCTAGGTACTGTCAGGACCCTCATACTCTGCTTCTGACTGGCTAGTAGTCCTTACCTAGGCACTGAGCATGTGCAACACAAAGATAGAACAGAAGTGAGATGTCTCACTCTGTAGCTAAAACAGAGAGCTCAACACACAGGGTGAAAAGAGGAGCTGCTGCAATGAGCAATACAACAAAAATATGGTGTTTTTTTTTTTTAAACCACATAAACCTATTCTGGTACAACCTGTAAATACAATTATGAACCAGAAAATGTGCAGAATATGAGCGCTTTAAGGTAGCTATATGTCAAAAGGAGGTTATATAGTTAAATGTTAAAAGATGCTCTGACAGAAAATCATTAATTTACTAGAAGAGAATAACTTATAGATGCATTGTTGCATTTCAAGTGTTGTATCGGTAACTAAGTCTATTGGATGTATCGTGAAATGACGCAGGTAGATTTAATAATTACAAATTAATTACTAGAGAAAGTGAAAATAAAGAGAGGGGAAGACATGTAGCAAAGTGGATTACAACCTGGGCCTAGTCTGGCTATCCCCAGACCAAGCTCTATAGATCTGAGATTGAGCATTGGTCTGGGGAGTCTGCTCTGGATTTTCTCTGCACGAGAGGCGGGACCAATGGGCATAGTTCAAATGACTCTGTACGCAATTGGATAGTCCTTCAACCAATCAGACCAACGATCTGGGTGAAGTAGAAGCAACAGCTGGGGGGAGAAATCAAATCTCCCGCAGAGTGTGCGTGGTTTATCCAGTCTAGCCTGGGCAGACAGTAGGGCTGGATGTGAATATTTGAATATTTGTTTTTGAATGCCTGCGGCAAAAAGTCGAGTCCAATTCAACTTTGTAAAAAAATCAACCCGACGTCTGTCCATATTGCGGCTTGCGAGTCCCGTAAACTTACTATAACAGCGAACATCAGTGCCTCTATCACTGCTACGAGAAAAATACCGACGCTTTCAAAGCTCAAAAAATGGTGTTGGGTAAAACCCTTCAGCTGACAGTGGGTCTATTTGAACAGATCCACTTCCTCCTCTGCCCCTGTCTGAAAGGTGGTGTTGAACTTGAGCCAGAAAGGCTGCTCCGCTGCTGCAGTGCATTTCTCAACTCAATGCCTCTCCAGATGGCAGGTATTTTTAGTGCTTAGCTCCCATGTCCTGAGCTGCGACAGCTCTGCCGCGCTCCATCGGGCTGCAGCGGGCCCGCCCCGCCTAGGGTTCTTTAATGGACTTTAATTTGAAGCACATGATCAGAACAATTCAGACAGTAGCACAATGGAGACAATAGAGCTCCTTTCCATGCATTTGGGTTTAGCAATTCACAGCATAATTATTGCTAAGTAGAGAAAAATGATTGCCTAAAGGCCCAGGTTGAAGCAAGAGGCTTTACATTTTACAGAATCGGTGAGACCCAAGGTTTGGAAACATGTCGCCCTGGCTAAAATGAAAAGCATTGCTAACATTTTTCAATTCAATTCAATTTTATTTATAGTATCAAATCATAACAAAAGTGATTTCAAGACACTTTACAGATGCAGTAGGTCTAGATCACACTCTATAATTTACAAAGACCCAACAGTTTCAGTAATTCCCCCAAGAGCGAGCATTTAGTGAGACAGTGGTGAGGCTGACAGTAGGTCTATCAAGAGCCTGGGTCGGCGGTGTCTGATGGTGCCAGTTGGGGGTGTGATGAACAGTGGCAATGATAGTCACATCAATTTTTAATAAACTTCAGCAACAACAACCAATATGACAGACACATGTACCTTGGTTCTGGAGGAAAACAAGTTACCTATGTCTCACTGTCATCTGACACTCAGTGGTGGAATGTAACTATGTACACCGAGTGGAACACAATGTCTGGGAGTCTGTTGTGTTGGACTATAGATTTGTCTTGTTACCTAAAAGAATTTTAGTTACATGGTCCAATTTTAAATAATTTTGGTTTGAAAGAGAGAGACAGAGAGAGACAGAGAGAGCGAAAGAGAAGAGGTATGCAGCTCGCCAGTATCTGTATCTGAAGTCTCTTTATATAGACCTTAGTGGTTCCTAATACTGTATCTGAAGTCTCTTTTATATAGACCTTAGTGGTCCCCTACTACTGTATCTGAAGTCTCTTTTATATAGACCTTAGTGGTCCTTAATACTGTATCTGAAGTCTCTTTTATATAAACCTTAGTGGTCCCCTAATACTGTATCTGAAGTATCTTTTATATAGACCTTAGTGGTCCCTAATACTGTATCTGAAGTCTCTTTTATATAGACCTTAGTGGTCCCTTAATACTGTATCTGAAGTCTCTTTTATATAGACCTTAGTGGTCCCCTAATACTGTATCTGAAGTCTCTTTTATATAGACCTTAGTGGTCCCCTAATACTGTATCTGAAGTCTCTTTTATATAGACCTTAGTGGTCCCCTAATACTGTATCTGAAGTCTCTTTTATATAGGCCTTAGGGGTTCCCTAATACTGTATCTGAAGTCTCTTTATATAGACCTTAGTGGTCCCCTAATACTGTATCTGAAGTCTCTTTATATAGACCTTAGTGGTCCCCTAATACTGTATCTGAAGTCTCTTTGATATAGGCCTTAGTGGTCCCCTAATACTGTATCTGAAGTCTCTTTTATATAGGCCTTAGTGGTCCCCTAATACTGTATCTGAAGTCTCTTTTATATAGGCCTTAGTGGTCCCCTAATACTGTATTTGAAGTCTCTTTTATATAGACCTTAGTGGTCCCCTAATACTGTATTTGAAGTCTCTTTTATATAGGCCTTAGTGGTCCCCTAATACTGTATCTGAAGTCTCTTTTATATAGGCCTTAGTGGTCCCCTAATACTGGATCTGAAGTCTCTTTTATATAGGCCTTAGTGGTCCCCTAATACTGTATCTGAAGTCTCTTTTATATAGGCCTTAGTGGTCCCCTAATACTGTATCTGAAGTCTCTTTTATATAGGCCTTAGTGGTCCCCTAATACTGTATCTGAAGTCTCTTTTATATAGGCCTTAGTGGTTCCCTAATACTGTATCTGAAGTCTCTTTTATATAGACCTTAGTGGTTCCCTAATACTGTATCTGAAGTCTCTTTATATAGACCTTAGTGGTCCCTAATACTGTATCTGAAGTCTCTTTTATATAGACCTTAGTGGTCCCCTAATACTGTATCTGAAGTCTCTTTTATATAGGCCTTAGTGGTCCCCTAATACTGTATCTGAAGTCTCTTTATATAGACCTTAGTGGTTCCCTAATACTGTATCTGAAGTCTCTTTTATATAGACCTTAGTGGTTCCCTAATACTGTATCTGAAGTCTCTTTATATAGACCTTAGTGGTCCCTAATACTGTATCTGAAGTCTCTTTTATATAGACCTTAGTGGTCCCCTAATACTGTATCTGAAGTCTCTTTTATATAGGCCTTAGTGGTTCCCTAATACTGTATCTGAAGTCTCTTTATATAGACCTTAGTGGTTCCCTAATACTGTATCTGAAGTCTCTTTTATATAGGCCTTAGTGGTTCCCTAATACTGTATCTGAAGTCTCTTTATATAGACCTTAGTGGTCCCTAATACTGTATCTGAAGTCTCTTTTATATAGACCTTAGTGGTCCCCTAATACTGTATCTGAAGTCTCTTTTATATAGGCCTTAGTGGTCCCCTAATACTGTATCTGAAGTCTCTTTTATATAGGCCTTAGTGGTCCCCTAATACTGTATCTGAAGTCTCTTTTATATAGGCCTTAGTGGTCCCCTAATACTGTATCTGAAGTCTCTTTTATATAGGCCTTAGTGGTTCCCTAATACTGTATCTGAAGTCTCTTTTATATAGGCCTTAGTGGTCCCCTAATACTGGATCTGAAGTCTCTTTTATATAGGCCTTAGTGGTTCCCTAATACTGTATCTGAAGTCTCTTTTATATAGGCCTTAGTGGTTCCCTAATACTGTATCTGAAGTCTCTTTATATAGACCTTAGTGGTCCCTAATACTGTATCTGAAGTCTCTTTTATATAGACCTTAGTGGTCCCCTAATACTGTATCTGAAGTCTCTTTTATATAGGCCTTAGTGGTCCCCTAATACTGTATCTGAAGTCTCTTTTATATAGGCCTTAGTGGTCCCCTAATACTGTATCTGAAGTCTCTTTTATATAGGCCTTAGTGGTCCCCTAATACTGTATCTGAAGTCTCTTTTATATAGGCCTTAGTGGTCCCCTAATACTGTATCTGAAGTCTCTTTTATATAGGCCTTAGTGGTTCCCTAATACTGTATCTGAAGTCTCTTTATATAGACCTTAGTGGTCCCCTAATACTGTATCTGAAGTCTCTTTTATATAGGCCTTAGTGGTCCCCTAATACTGGATCTGAAGTCTCTTTTATATAGACCTTATTGGTCCCCTAATACTTATCACCCACAATGAGCTTTCCTTAGTATGTGCCCCTTCGGAGTCTGTAGATTTTGAGGAGGACAGATAGGGATGGGGCAAGGTGGAGGCTGGGGGTGTGGCCTTGACCAACTGCCACTTTACCTGTTTGAAAGCCATGATGTCTCTCTCTAATGGGGGGTCCAAATACTCTGGGCGGGCAGAGCAGAGAAAGGGGAGGTAACCAAAATTCGAGATCGGCCCATCTGAGCTTTCATTATTCTCAAAGGCAGAGCAGGATACCCAGGGCTCGGTTTACACCTATCACCATTTCTAAAAAGTGAAAAGTGAAATTTCATGCCATGCGAACTTTAATCATTTTCCTGGTGAGTGCCAGTGTCACTTTCTGATTACTTCAATATGGCTTCTGATTAGGGCTGCAACTAATAATTATTTTCATCTGCTTTCTGTTCTCCTGATTAAATGAATTCTTTTGTCCATAATATGTCGGTGTAGTTGTCCAACCCATCAAGTTATCACATGAAACACGAGCATTGGATGGAGTTTAGGCTCAAAAAATGACTGAGAGATTAATGAGTGTGTATTGTCAAACTACTTACTTGCATGTGTTGTTTCTGTCAGGGATGCATCGAATCCAGATTTTTAGGGATCGGACAACTACCGAATTCACTTGTTAGGATTTGGCCAAATCCTTCTCCCATCCTAAGTCTATTCACACAGTAAACACATTAATGAAGTCAACAATGTCCACATCAGTGTATTTTGCCATACCTGCAGTTGTTGCATTTTGGCTGCTGTCTGTAGATTCCTTCATGCACAACTCTTATTCTTTTGAATGTGTCATACGCAAATCTTGTAACAGTGGTGATGTTGTGTATTGTTTAGGGTCTTCGCCACCACGAGACAATCCCTGCATGCATTCCTGGTTTCTGTAGAGATACAGTGGCAAGCATACTCCTTCTGTTCTCTTATTCAACACAATCCAGACTGTTCATTTGCATAGCCCTTCCCTATACCTCCCTCTATATAGGATCATCTGTCCTGCTGTGTACTTTGCAGGCTCCATAAATTGCGGGGTATAAAACCAGTGCTCCTCTTCCCTCCCATATGGAATATGCCAAGGCAATGCCAACAGAAGCTGTTTGATTTACCGCACTGTACATAGATGCATCAAGAATTCATAGGCAACTTAATTAGGAGTTATAAAAGTGACTTATGGCAATTGTGTGGGACACAGAGGCCTATAATGTGGCAGTTATCATTTCCACAACTCCCCAGTCTTGATTCTTTTTCTCAGAACTTTCATGTATTGCTGGAGCTATTAGTGCTTTGATGTTAATGCACAAAGCTTTCTGGGTGGCAGAATGTTGCCGCTGCAATGCTGCAGAAGGAACCGTGCAAATGAAAAACAAGGCTGAAAAAACCTATGCTTTGCTTTCGGTTACTGCAGTGTGTCATGGAAAGGATTTACACACATTATCCAAACATCAGGGCAACAGCCATAATGAAATAGGACCCATATTTCAAAGCAAAGAAAGACTGTAGAAAACATTCTAGTTTATTCACCTTTTTCCTTTGAGTCAACTGTAAAGGAGGCCAGGGAGCTGCACCATCATAAGGGATATTTTGGAGGGGATTCCTTTATGTCCTAACCAATTACACCAAGCTACTTTGTAAGCGGTTCCACTGTCGCAGACTACGTTCCAATATCGTAAGGAAATCCTAACAGTTTTGCAAGAGTTGGCGCGCACTCTGGTTGTCTTAATCGTGTGGTGTAAGGTGGTCATAAACGTCAGTCCTCCGGGTCCTGCTGTCATTCATTTGCATGTACGGCAGAACAGAAAATCAAACTTTCCCTTAAAGTTACCAGCTAGCGGTAGCTAGTTAGCTTGGTTACATTTTTCAAAACTAGTCTAGTTGTAGTCTAACAATTTGTGACCCTGTAAGATCCCCGGTCTTTACACATTATGACAGTCTTTGACGTTAGATGTGAGATGATTGTCTTTAGATGAGAGATGGTGTCTGACTTTTCAAAGTCTGTACAAAGTATTCTAGTGTCTGGTAGACATAAGTTACTATGTTAGCAGTTAATACGAGGCGTTTACTTTACGGCGTTTATTAGAGTTTCAATTTCTTATCCTTTTACAAGCTTGGGGCAATTATTATTTTTATGGATGGAGCTATTTTTCTGACATGTGGACAGTGATTCAGAAGTCTGGAATGATAGGGGATAGTTTGGGTTTTATTTCTCCAGACTTTGAGATGTCCACCTCAACTTAACGTGCACAATTGTGTTGGAACTGCTTTACAAAAGAGAAATAGTCCCAGTAGAAAGTGCGGAAAGTCAGTTCTATTGATTATCTAAAGCAGAGTTCTGCAACGGGGGGGTCGTCAGAGTCACTCCAGGGGGGCTGCCAAGTTTTTTTTTGTTGCTAATTTGGTGAATTTTTGAATTTTATTCAAAAATTAAAATGTCTTAAAACATTCATTAATATGAAAGACTGTGCATTTCACATGTATGTTTAATATTTAAACGATATGGGTATATATAAATCCGATAAATATACAATACTGTATAAATAATGTATAAATATCCATCCATCAACCCAGTTTGATAAGCCGCTCAGCGTGATACTCTGTCTCCTTCAGCTTAGGGGCCCATGGCCTAAAAAACCTGGAAGACCCCGGATCTAGAATAAGAGGAACATGGTTTTTTGAGGGAGATGTTACGGTTGAATTTTTGAAATATATTTTTTTAATGATGTGTGCACACTTCTACACATATTCTATTCCTTTCCACTGTATTGTGGTGGAAGCAGAAATCTTAAAACAGATAACATCTATGGCTAAAAACACCCAAGATGAGAGAGAAAATTAGCTTTTTTTGTCGTATGGATGAATTTTCCCTTTAATTCAATCCAAATTACAACTTCAACTAAATTATATCACAAATCTGATACTTAAACACTATAATCAATGCCAGTTTAAAAAGTGACACTTCAGTTTCCAGCCTCCAGCAAAAGCCATGTTTGATTTTTTATTTAAAAGGGACAACACACAGATTTCGATTTCATCTGCATTTCCTAGCAGGGTTTGTTTCCCACTAGGAAAGCTCCAGGATTTACACATACCCTCTAATGACACGCAACAACATTATTTCCATCATATTTTGGATATATTTTGAATTGTTATTTGTCCGTAAACATAAACGTTGTTGTTTGTACTTTATTAAGTATTTATTAACATCTTCCATACACATTCAATCAGATAGTCTTCATACAATATTGTTTTCACAATAAAAGGAAAAAAAAATACATTCAAGTAAAACAAACCCACACAAAGAAGGAAAAAACTAACAACAAAATACTCACTAACAAAGACTGTCAAAAACAAAACAGCACCTCTTGTAATGGAATCCAATTAATCATTTCTCAGACACCTTTTTATTGCAATAGGCGTTTGATATATAAGAGGAAGTGAGCTTATACCTGGCTGCATTTGCCATTGTTCAATCTAGCTATTGAGTATTCAAAGGAAGCACATGTCTGTGGTAATTTTTTAATGCGATAATTTTTTACCAGGACATTATACGTTTTTCTACCGATTTCTTTCTTACAGTGTAGACGCACAATAAAACAAATTAGCATTAGCACAGACTAAGACTAAGCACTAGTAACGACAAAGACAAGCACAATGTTACACACACACGTGGTTTCCATTGCAGAATGGAACAGACAGTGTGAGAGTGGTGTGAGAGTGTGGATAGAGAACATTGTTGGGACCAAGAGTGATCAGATCCACATGGTGCATCTGGTAATGGTTGCAGATCCTGCGGGAACAGGGCGTTTGCAGGGTCACAGAACAGTCTCGCATAGGCTTCCTGTCACTAATTGGTTGCACAGGTCCAGCGCATTTCATCATCTGCTATGAGAATAATGGCCTGTCTCTCTGTCTCACTTTATCCCTCTCTTTCACTCCAGGCCTTTCATAGCTCACAGTGCAAGTCAAGGAAAATCAGGAACTATTGTGTTCTTATATTATTATGTAAGAACAGTCCATTTGTATTAGCCAGTGACAACTGGTAGATTTGGTAGATGGTGCAGAAGCAGTAGCTAGGGGTGTAATGATATAATGATCTGGAACAACTAATTGAATAATGCCATCAATGCATAGTGAGACTCGATAAATATCATAATTTTTAAGATTCAGCTTTATTTTGTTTTTGATTTAAAAGGGAACTACGTTTTTTTTTTTCAACCTGGACCCTATTTTCCTTTCTTTTTGTGACTGATGGGAACAACAATCTTTGACACTGGTCCAGTATTAAGCGAGATCGCTGCAGTCGGCAGTGAAGAAGCTACAATGTAAGTTAATAGGGCAATTGTCTAGCTTGTATTTACCTTCATAAAATGCTGGTTTTGCTGCTGCAGGCTCAGATTAATATCCTAAGTGTCTGACGTTATGGAAATTATCCCTTCAGAGATAGACCTTTAAAACCTCTTTGTGACCTTTCTGTTTAACCAGAAACAACTCTGAATTCGCTAGCGCTAAACCCACCAGACTCCATTTAAAAAACTGTACTTTTAGCGTGGATAGAGCCAACATATTTTCACATGTAAATCAGTAAACTATGTGTTTATTTCAACGAAAACTAGAGTTGTGATGGTTGGAAAAGTGGAAAGACAACCCAAAATGGCTTGTCATAGTAGTATTTTCTTTCTGTTGACTTTGAATGAAGTGTATTTAACTATGCTAAAATGATTGTTTATTTACATGGAATCTGGCGTGTTTATCAAATGCATTTTTGTTGATGTTTTTATGTTTTAAAAAAAAGGATCGTGTTCTTTAACAAAAAGGTTGACCTCCTGGCAAACCCTTTCCATAATGTTGTCAGACACTTAGAATATTAATCTGAGTCTGTCAGCGGCAAAACAAGCACTTTTGTGAAGGTAAGTACAAGCAGGGCTGTAGTATTCAAGTCCGGTCTTAGACTCGAGTCCGGACTCAAGAGCATTTTTCTATGGATTCGGACTTGTCTTGGACTTGGTAGTATTTGGACTCGGACTTGTCTCGGACTCGGCCACTGGTCTTGCCAAATATGGCTTTTGGTCTCGACCGAGTCCAGGTGTCTTTATTATGTTGATGATAATATTGGAGGGAAAGTAAAACACAGTTCAGGTGGGGATATTGTTCGGCTAGTTTAGACAGCTAGCTAACGCTACGCCAATGTTTGCTAACGTTAGAGCACCAGCGTTAGCCTAGCTTACTAGGTAAATAAAACGGCTGCCTTCGGAGTTTCCTATATCTGCGTCCACGTTGTCAACATAAGACCTGTGGCGTTAGTGCTCCTTTTGAGCCATCATTTTATTACATGAAATAAACTTTGCTCTTACGAGATGGGTGGGTTTTTGTTATAAAAAAAGCTAACTGGCTATAGTTAGCCCGTTTGTATGCTAGCGGACATTAACTAACGTTGCCGAGCCAGCTGTGTGTGTGTGTGTGTGTGTGTGTTCCCTAAACAACTTCTCCCTGATGGATTTATTTTACAATTCTGAAATTTGTCTCAAATAAAACAAACATATGTTAAATTACACTCTGTTCATTGTTGTTTAACCAAACTTTAATGTTTTCTGAAAATACATGTATGTCCTATTAACCCACGTCCAAATAACAATAGAATACAATATTTTTTAGGGAAGCCATAAACAAACCATAGGGCTACACTCTGTAATACTGCTCACTTCATTTTTACACTACATCTGGAGAGAAGCTATGTTGTAATTTAATTGTTCAAATGCTCAGTACTAGTACCTACTGTAGCAGTAGCAGTTCTAATGCTCAGTACTAGTACCTACTGTAGCAGTAGCAGTTCTAATGCTCAGTACTAGTACCTACTGTAGCAGTAGCAGTTCTAATGTTCAGTACTAGTACCTACTGTAGCAGTAGTAGTTCTAATGTTCAGTACTAGTACCTACTGTAGCAGTAGTAGTTCTAATGCTCAGTACTAGTACCTACTGTAGCAGTAGCAGTTCTATTGCTCAGTACTAGTACCTATTGTAGCAGTAGCAGTTCTAATGCTCAGTACTAGTACCTACTGTAGCAGTAGCAGTTTTATTGCTCAGTACTAGTACCTACTGTAGCGGTAGCAGTTCTAATGCTCAGTACTAGTACCTACTGTAGCAGTAGCAGTTCTAATGCTCAGTACTAGTACCTACTGTAGTAGTATTGTCTATGTAGCTATTATGAGTTATCACCATATGATATCAAGGGGAATGGCTATACTCATAAATCCTGGGTGTTCTGACACTGTTTTTGCTTTTATATCAACAAATAACCCAAATTGATTGTCTTGATACTGTCATGCATAAGGCCTTTTTTTTCTGTCCTGGACTCGGTATTGACTCGGACTCGAACCTCTTTGGACTCGGTCTTGACTCAGATTCAAACCTCTTTGTACTCGGTCTTGACTTGGACTTGACTAGTCCTGGTCTCTGACTTGTCTTGGACTCGACAAAGGTGGTCTTGACTACAGCCCTAAGTACAAGCTGGACAATTGTAGCTTGTTTTGCCGCTGCCGACTACACTTAGACACAAAAACACAGGAAAATAGGATCCAGGTTCAACAAAAAATTATCCTTTAAAGTTATCCTTTAAATGTCTGGTAGAATAAAATTGTCAAATCATATTTTAGTTCTTGATATAAGTGGAACTGATTGTGTTAAATGGGCATATGATATTGATTGCAGACCCCTGAATTGAATTGTTTTTTTTGGGTGGTATCAGCATATCTGTATCGTGGTCCAAAGAATCAATATAATATTATATCATAATCAAACTTTTGATTTAATCCCCAAGTAGAGTGTACTATTTTGCAGGAGGAAACTAGCAGCACGGTCAGAGAGGACATTGAAAACCCATGTCATTTTGTCCACTGGGAACTCCTTTTCTAATTAATTCCAATGGTAGAATGCCGCTATAGCGCTGTCATCTTTTATTCTGATTCATATTTCATTTTGAGCAAAAGTGCACTTACACGAGGGTTTAAGTAGTTGAATGGCAACAGCAAATCCAGTACTATATGTCATGTCCTTTAATCTTTGAGTAGACATTTTTTCTATTTATTTTTCTAACTTTATATTTTTATCTAAGTTTGTTTTTGTTTTTTGGCCCATGGCGTCAACCAAAAGTGTAGACAAGGGAAAACCCAAGGCATGAATTAAAGGCATTTTGAAAACTAAATGTTAAGTGCTTTGGGTTTTTCCTTGATGCCTCTTACAGTGCGTTTACATGCTTAGCAAAATAACCGGGTCATGTCAGTTCTCCTTGTATATATGATTTGGGAAGAATGGAAAGAATGACGGGAGTAACTCTACCTCCGGTACAGTAAGTGGCGCTCTGCCATTGCAAAATTGGCTTTTTCTTCCCGTTGACCTATGTCAAAATTACGACGGGCCACTACATTAGTAAAAACTTAAGGTTTCATTCACACACTCTTGTCTCAGCGTAGGAAAGCACAGTGCTCTCGCCAGATGACAACGTTATATCTGTAACTAGTGTAGGGTGGACTTAGCAAGCTAACTTTGTTAGCTAACTAGCGTTAGCCAGCGGCCACAGCGGGAGCAGCTTGGTCCGTCCACTTTTTTGCCGAGACACTGCGTTGACAGCCCCAGAGATAATAATAATAATAATGACAAATTTTATTTGTTATGCACTTTACATTTAAGACCAACCAAAATCGGTTTAGTCATCTCTCGATATCCACTGCTGCCTCGCTGGGGAGTAAAACAGATGATTTGCTTGTTTACATGGTGTTTGAGAAATCGATGTATTGCCTTAACCCAAGTATAATCATCGTTTTTTTTTAAACTGCATGTGAACACACTGTTGGATTTATTCACACCCTCTGCCATAGAGTCTTTTGTAACACCAGTTCCAAGAAGCTCTCTAGTCCTTCTGTTCTTCATAAATCAAAAGTGTGTTGTAATGCCCGAAAATTGCATTTCAAATTCTGTATCGATGCATAACTACTAAACTAAGAGCTTATTACGCCTATAAGCCTTCAGCCTGAGATAAGGAAGCTGACTCATGTGGGGGGATGGCCTGTTCGACTCCAGGATGTTTTTTGTTTTTTTTGTACCTGAGCCTTGGCATGTATTATCATTCAGTTATTCTACTGTCTTAGAAAGATTGCATCGAGCATGTAATGTACAACAAAAAATATTCTTCTGAGAGTTGTTTCTGTTTCACCTGATTTGAATGGAGCATTACACTGGGAACACAATGCAGAGCCTGATTGTGCGCCTGGCCTTTCACACCAGATGTGTATTTCTACGCGCCGGTCACAAAGCAATCCTCTCTCTCTCTCTCTCTTCTCTCTCTCTCTCTCTCTCTCTCTCTCTCTCTCTCTCTCTGATAGAAAGAGACGGGATGAGTGGGGAAAACTGGCAATCTCTCTCTCCGTATGTCTCACTGTGAGAAGTCAAGGTGTTTTATTTTGAAATGTGCTTTATTTTTGTAAAGAATCCGGCTGCACTATAGATAGATAGATATTTATTGATCCCAATTAAAATGGGGAAATTATAGTGTTGCAGCAGCAAAAGCACAGAATATAAATATAAATGAAATACTAGGATACAATATAAATACATACATACATACAATATACATAAAATAATAATAGTAATAATATACAAGAACAAATATTTGTTAACATGGGCGCTGAAATAATAACAGCTATATGCTTATGCCTCTGTTTCCACAGTGTCTTTAGACACAAATGTACATTTGTAGGGTGTGATTTTTGGAAAAAGCCAAGGGGGGATGTTTTTTGATCATGCTCAACAAAATAAAACATTCAAGAATGAAATCCTTCCAGTAACATGGATATAGAGCCACCTGGCCACATTTTTTCATGGACTTCCATACTCAGTGTAAATAATCTCAACAGAAGTGGTGTCAACAGAAAACAGCGTGGTGTCAACATAAAACCCAGGAATTTCAAGCCGGACTAGTCGTTTTGGTGTCTAATATTAACTGTCAGCGCCGCATGCCGCTCACTTTTTCTGGCTAAATGCCACTACCATGGCCCCTGAAAGCACCGTCATCTGGCTGATTACGTTGCTTTTGTTCATTTTAGTCTTCTGTTTGGGCTGGTCATTATGGCAGCTGAATAGCCAACTGATATATTCTGTACATATATTCAAACTAATCACCTGAAGAGAGGAGGGAAAGTGTTATCATCCACCTTTTCAAGCAGTTGATTATAATATAGAGAGCCAACAAGGATACAATGTGTGTTTGGGATGAACAAAAAAACAACAACATTAGGCTACATCAAGATAAAGTTAAAAAATAAAGGAAAAGTAGCAGATAACAAAACATCACGTTGATAGTGTTACAAAGGCTCTTACAGGTTGTGACAGTCTAGAGGTTGGGGTGCTGGGACACATGTCAGGGTGACACACCAGCCATAACAACAGTACAACAACATAATAACAGCCATAATATGGGGTTAGGGTTACTTACCAGGGGTGTAGATGATTGTTGTGTGTGTTATTGATGAAGTAATGCATGTATTTTATAGCTAATAGTTGAAGATCATTTCTCCATTGTTATGTGTTCTATAAAGAGGTCTATATCCATCTTGAGATGTTTAGTTGTGTTCTGCTTTTTTCCAGTTTGAAAGGACTGTCTTGTTAGCGACAGTTAGAGTGATGAGTACTATTTTAATAATGTGGTTGGGAGGTGTGATTGATGATAGCTCACCTAACAAGCCGAGTAGTTCAGGATGAGGGACAATGATTCCTTTCCAAAATTGTAGTACGGGTCAGTAGTGCCAGATTGCATGGATGTAATCGTCTCGTGTTAAAGGGGCAGAGTGAGCTATTACTTGAATCTGAGAGGCCCATTTGGTGCATTCTTTTGAGTGATGTGTGTTTTAGTTGGCCTTGTACTGTTTGAGTTGGAAGCTGGGTTTATGTGTCACAGAGAATGTGTTTGTGCAGATTTTGGTCCAGGAGTTGTTTTTAAGGGATATGAATAAATATTTATCTCATTTTGCAGTAGGAAGAGATATTGTCTGAGGTTGACGAAAATGTCATGGTAAGCCAATTAGATATAGAGTTGGGCGGGTGTTCGAAAGCACACATAGTCGGACACACAACAAACAACACAAGCAAGTCAACGAGAGACAGGTATGGCGAGCCCAAATGAGAGGCAATAAATATAAAAATTTCCAAAAGATCTACTGTGTTATTTGTATGAAACCACTATATGAACATAATATCTACATACATGGCATTTGCTAGTGTAGGCTAGTCTCACTTTTTCCCCTATTACAACATTAAAATAGTTTAGATTTGTGTACATTGTTTCTGTTAATCATGTATTATATTAAGTGGCTTTCTTTCTTTTTGTTTTGACAAAAATTGCCAGTAACAGTGCTACAGATTTATGTTGTCAGTGACCAAACCACATAATAGTTGACTTCAAGCTTAAAAATAAGGTCATTGAGGCGTACTACAGTGTACTAGTGACAATTATTTGCAGCCCCTAGTTTCTATTAGTTGTTGTTGGAAAGATGGTTTGCCAAGAATGTCTAAAAAGAAAAAGAACTCCGCAGGGAAGCCATCTGGGCCCGTTGCTTTATTGAGTGCTTTGTGAAATTTGTCTGGTGTAAATGGTTTCTCTGGGTCTTGGTCTTCTGTTAATGTAGGCAGGCTTTTAGTAATGTATTTATATCATTGAGGTTTGGTTCATTGTTTGATGGCTATATACTTAGTTTTTTGTGTCTTCTTGTGAGATAAGCGTCTTTCCCACTGACTTTTATTTTCTAGCTGAGAAATTTTATTTTTGATGAAATTGATTTGTGAGAAATTCCTATGATGTATTATTATATTCAAAATGCTTTTAGTTGCTGGATTTAATAACAATGTCTAATTTATGTCAGACAGCTCTAATTTATATTTACATTAAAAGTATTTTCTAACTCTTTTTTAGTTCTAGATTCAGCTGTCTCTGTTCTCTTCTTCTTGTAAAATGAGTAAGATTATTTCCCCCTGTATGACTGTTTTTGCAGTGTTCCAGATTAATGTTGGTGAGCTGACTAGAGAGACACAATGTTGTTGAAAAACACATCTCTTGGAGTCTTAATGGCACAGAATAGAAGGTATAATCATCAACTAAAGGCATGACTCTGTCAGCATTCCCCTTGCTCACTCCCTACATTTGAGTAATAACCTATATTTTATTTTAGCTAATGCATAAAACGACAATCTGTATCAGTGCTTTACAAAAAGCTTCAGCATAATATTTTCCTAACCTTATGATATAATAAGAAACGCTTCACTAAAAGTATGCTCTGTGTGTGAAGCACACCACCTCACACACATCAACTATGATAAAAACAACTGAGGTCAGGCTATATATATATATATATATATATATATATATATATATACATACATACATACACATGGGGCATTTTAGGCAGCATATTATGAAATTATGGGGCAGCATATTATGGAGCATTTTAGACTGGTCTAGAAGCAAGGACATTGTGGTTAATGGACAGTGTCTTAACCCCTAACCAGAGGTGCCCAAGCTAAATCAACTGAAAATCTGCTGAAGAAGATTTTTTTTTGGTTATAGAATAACGTCACAATCTAATAGTGTGTCTCAATTTCAGTAAGTGTAATTACATGTACATTGGGCAAACTTGTGTAAAGCATACACTTTGATAGGGTAGTGTTGTCTCAAATTGCACAAGGCTGCACTAAGTACTCAAAGTAGCAAGTGTAAAACTAAACTAAATTCTAAGTTTTTATTTGTTTTTGTTCTGGAAAAAGGTTGTCAATGAATATTTTTGATAGTTTCCATTAAAGAAAAACGCTGGTCTTGGTGTTAACCCTACACTAGTCTCCCTTTGCCAGACCCTCCACATGCTGGTTACTGGTTACTCCACACAGCATTCTGGGATGGGAGAAGAAAATGCTCTGGTTTATTGGTATATCTTTAAAACAATCAGAATTGTCTTGGACGACGTTAAAATAGTTGTGTGAGAGAAAACTCTGATTGGACAGATAGTCTAGCTAGCTGTCTGGATTAACCTGCAGAGATCTGAGGAGCAGGTAACCATAGTCCTCAGAAATCAACTGGAGGTTAGAACGCCAACACAAAGACAGATGAAGGAAACAAACATTGGCAAAAATACATGCATCCGGGGAACGGAATGTCCGTCGGCAAAGGAGCAATCCCGGAAGTCGAACATCGTGGATATTGACTGACCCTATACAAATCTGGCTCTTTACAAACTACTAAAAAAGTCCACTTATTGCATTTCACAGCACCTTTAGCTGAATGTCCAGCATTACCTGCAACCTGATGCACGAGTCAGTTCAACCCAAATGTTTTCTAAACCTACCATCAGCATGAATAAATTAATTTAACCAGCCTCCCGTCCCCTCCCCCCCCCCCGGTACCCTCGGCTGTCACCATCGGTGGCGTGGCAGCCTTTTGATTTATCGAAGTGAGTGGGAAACTATGAAGCTTACTTTGTGACAGCCCAGAAGCTTTAAAATATAAGATGTCATTGAACTGATGAATGGAGAGAGAAGAGGATGAGCTTGCCCGCTGGCGTCATATGTCACTGTCCAAAGTGATGAGGGACCCTGCCCGCCGCCCTGTTATACCGACCCAAAGGCTCCAGTGGGGAAGCTTTCAATAAAGTGGCTGGAAGAATAAGAAATTACATATTGTGTATGTGTACTGCATATTATACTTTGTTAAACTTATTTTCTGTGCTGTATTACTTAATCAGAACCAGATTATTGCTACAACCTGCCTATGGATGTTGCTGTAGCCTACATGTTGGGAGAAAACTGGAAAACTGTCATTTCTAAATGAAAGAAACACACCTGCTGACATAGATAGATTTTCCCTTGCGACGCTGACAAATACATTTGAGTAATGTGTATCCTTTTATCTGAGTAAGTGTCAGATTTGCTGTGATAAGAGGCAACAAGTAGGAACATTAGCATAGAGCTCAACAGCAACTCACCGTGCTGCGTGGGAACAACAATGTGAAACTGTGACTACAACATCAATCAATACAGTGTTAGGAAATGCACCCCGGTTATTAATTGTTTGCCCGAGCACCAGAAAATGCAATTAATACACTGAAATTGGGCCACTAGCTACATACTGTACACCTTCATGCCAGCTGAGCTATATATCATTCCTTGCATTCATGCAGTGGTGGAAGAAGTATTCATATGCAATAACACTGCTTAACATCTGTGCTGCTACTATTTATTCATTATTACTGTTCACCATTACAACTCCTTAATTATGTTATTACTGTGTCATAAAAATTCCTTTAACTATGTAAATACCATGCATATCCACACTCCTTATATTTCTTTATTTATATTTCTACTCTATTTATATACTTTGTGCAACTGTAACATAGAATTTCCCTTCGGGGGTTTAATAAAGTATTTCTGATTCTGATTCATATCCTTAAATTACTTTAGTAAAGTACTAATACCACACTGTGAACATACTCTGTCAGAAATAGTGGCTGTTGTTAGTGGTCCCCCGCACTCATTTTATAACCAGAGGGGATTGTAACTAGTAGCTAAAGCAGTCAGATGAATGTAGTGGAGTAAAAAGTAAGTAGAAGTAGAAAATGCCATGAAAAGGAAAGAGTCAAGTGAAGTACCACAAATTTGTACTTTAGTACAGTAATGGAGTAAATGGAGTAAGTTACATCCCACCACTAATTCCGCACGGCCTTGGTTTTGATTGGTGGTTGAGGAGGCAGTTTTATGTTACGGCACGCTGAAACCTACCCGAATCGCACCAAATTATTTGATGATCAAGCTAAAAGTGTTCACATTAATGTCACATCTATTTCAGTTTTAATGCATTCTTGCCATTATGTGCTTTGTCTGTTTATAGCTCTAATTTGTAATGGCAGAAAGAGGAATAAAAATGCCTATACATGTGACAATATGTTAGCTTAAATGGCCAGTTAGTAATGATAATAGCACCTCATCGCTCTGTCGGCCTATCTCCCCGATAATGCTTTATAGCCCCAGAATAAACTCCACACTGGGATTACCCAGCCATGTCTCAAACTTGCTTGTCACTGTTACGGCTTTTAAATCAGCCAGACTAATTAGAAGCTGGACCAATGTAGAAACATGCATTCATCTTGCTAACAAGACCGACTCTCTCCCCCACAGTTGTACAGTTCATTGGACTTTGGAAGAAAATGGCAGCTCATCCACGAACGCGTCACGCCAAACAGATTCTACTGGTGAGTCAACCCTTTTTTTCCTTATTCGCCTTTTCTCTTTTGACTCTGCACCTCTTCTCCGAAGTTTCCTTTACTTAAAAATGCAGAAACTGTTGTGTGCTCGTGTTCTGTGCGACTGAGCGAGTGATATTGACGGCGTAGAACAAGGTGTGTGAGGGAGTGGTGTTGCTGCTGAAATTCTGCACATTATCTCCTTCTTGATACAATCAGGCAGAGATTAATCTCCTCCTTCAGAAGACACTTTGCATTCCGCGTCCGAGGGCACGTCGCACTCCACTTCATTTCATCACATCACATCCTGCTCATATAAGGCATACTGCGCATAAATATAGTGATAAAAGGAAAGTATGGAGGTAAATATGGTGCAAAATGCAAGAGCTTGTAGACTTGCTGAGTGCGATGTGAGAACATTCAGCATGGAAATCTGAACTTGTATGTTAACATTTTCACTTGATATATATGTACTGTGTATATATATATATATATATATATATATATATATATATATATAGTATATATACACACACACATGTGTGAGCTTAATTTGAAGTCACAGAAAGAAGACACAAAAGCTTGTAAAAAGAAATGAACTTGTAAATTGAAAGTTTCACTCATAAAACATATTCACACACCCATCTTCTGAATTGACTTTAAATTCACATGTGTGGGTGCATATTTTTATACAAGTTAACATAAAAGTTCAGTTTTTTGTGCTACAAGTGCTCACATCAACCATATATTACCTTCATAACAGAGGGAGGTGGTTTTCTACAGATGCATTACACGCAGATACAGAAGCGTATGTATAGTATGAGGGGCTATGACTTATAATGGAACCCGGGACGTCCCTGTCACTGCTCATCCAGTCACGTCTGCTGCTCGCTCCCCCTGCAGTGTGCCTGCTAGGTCAGAAAGTGCACACTCATCACAAATGTAGGCCCGGATCTATTCCAGCTCATTGCCCCTCTCCCCCTCTCTGAGGTGACTGGTGTATGCTACAGATTGCCGGTGGCTATATCCACGCTAACTTGCATAAATCTGGAGCTACTTCCGTGCCATCGCGGTATAATCCTAAATAATGTGCACAATCCATCGCTGGCTTCGCCTTTCGCCGCCAAAGCCCCTTCAAGGACATCTAAACACGGGATGGGCCTTTAGCAATGGCCAGGCAGGCCTCCAGTTGGCTGCATTTAGACAATGGCATCGTGTGCCTCCAAGGGATATGAAATATCGCCACAATGCTGCATCCATGCAGTCTAATCCACAAGCTGTGAAATGAGCAAGAAAGAAAGATTTTACCCAGAGATGTACTCACAGACCCTGCACCACCCTGTCAACGATAAGGAGACTGTATATGTCTTTGTATTGTTGCATTTTGCTGGAAGGGAGCAAGCAGAGAGATGCTGTGAATGTGCTTGCCATAAGTTGGAATGTAGAATATGGGGAAAGCATTCCTGTACTCTCCAGACTCTAACACAGGTACAGTAGCTATAGCAGGAGCAGAATGCCTCTGCCAGATTCTTGTCCCTTTTTCTGTTTCCACTGTGTCCACCCTTCAACTGCACTGACAACATTCTGGTATTTCTTTGTGCCTTTTTTCCCTTTACATCCCTTTCTATTAATTAACGTTATGGTTATGTGTTCTTCCCCGGTCTGTCATTCTCTACAAGGTCTGTCTCCGGGCTCGACAAGGAGCTAGATCTGGTCCACATGGAGGCACATACGCCAGATGGAAGTGAGTGTCTTCTACACACATATGCAGATCAAAGAAGAGGAGAAAAGTTGTCTCCAGGGAAAGAGCACTGGCCCGCCCCACCAATAAACCCAGAGCAAGATTCTTGCTTAAAATGGCCTTTCTTCTCTTCCCTTTCCTGAATGTCGGCTCCATAATTCCAAATGGCAGCACCACCAAGGTCTGCCAAAGGGGATATAAGTGAAACTGTTAATGCCATTCCATAATGTCGGAGCGGCAGTCTTATATTTCAGCATCGTTTTTTTTCTCATAAACCGTGGTATGATTGACAGGCCAAAATGCTTGTTTGTGATATCCACACATGATAAGAATACATATGGTGTTACAAAGAGACGCAATTTAGTCCGAGAATCATGAAGATGTCAGGCTGCACAGACAGTGTCTTCTGGGTGCCACTTTAGTTACCATTCAATGATGCTCTCAATAATAAATCATGTATGTTTTATAGATAAGGTCTTGCTTACAGCTCTACATACTATATGAGAAGCATGCAGATGTAATTTCATGCTTTCTGAATGTCTTCCTATGTGACAGATGTGCAGTATGTCACATGCAGAGCTCCGATGTGCACAGAAGCTAACAGGAACTACCCATTCCCTGGATACATCGACATCAGCTCTTTGGTGGTTCAAGATGACTACATATTCATACAGGTAGAGTTCTAAAGAGCTAGGCTTCCCTAATTCTTGGTACATGATGAATTATGCTATGTAGACATTATCAACCCTGAGTAAAATGTGTCCATAACTAGCTTATCTGTTTTGTATGAGATGTGGGTGTGTATTATATAATTATTATGTTATTTCTCATTAATTATGATGAGTTTTGAGTTTCTAAGTGACCACAATAGAGTGGAAAGACTTAGTAAAGCTAAAGTTTTGGGGCTCTACTTAAATGTAAAGGAGATTCAGAATAACACAAGCATCCAGTTGGATAGTTTTCTGGCCACCTGAAAATGCCTGTCCAACATTTAATTCCAGTATTCACTCAATGTCTTCTGTATTGATTTGCTGTGCTAGCTCCACAGAAACATTTCAGGGCCTTTAGCGATTACCAACCTCTTACACAGTATTTTTACATCTAAAAAATTGGTCAGGTACAACTTCAAAAGATGGTCTACATACTCTCACTCTGTTAACGTGTCAACAAACCGCATGGCTCTACAAACCAGACAGCGGAACGTGTACACAGTGCGATGCGGCTACCAGCGTCGGGTATTACATTTCTTCACTTCCACACGTCACATCACATAATTATGCATGTGAAATAGAAGGTGACATAGTTCTGTTTGTTCCATAAAGTTAAAATAACTCTCCTTTTATTTTTATTTTGAAAGGGGACACAAAGTCCTGTGTCTTCCGGGTAAAAGTCCTGTCCATCTGCCTCCTTGCTAACTAAAATGGCCACTAGAAGGCCACCTCACAAAAAAGGTACATATGGGTCGTAATTGCTGCTCGGACAAACGACCCACGGGGTCTATTTTAGGGGGAGGACAGTCTCTGATGTTTGTAGATACTTAACCAGCTGTGTTGGTCATGTAGATTATGGTGTGTCACAGCTTTCTTGCTGGAAATGTTTTTTTTATAGAGGTCTATGAGAGCAGTCAGACTTCACAGTACAATGGACTAAAAGATGTCTGAGTTGGCGGTCATTGACCAGATTCTTTCACATCACACATTCATATTCAAAACATTGCTGAAGCATATTCATTATTAGACCATCTTGTAGCTTTATTGATTCTATTTTTTACCTCTAGGAGGCAAAGGTTTCATATCAATTTTATCAAAACAATATCGCTATGTAAAACTCATTTAACTTTAAACTCCAATGAACATTTGTAATTTGTTTTTCTGTGAAGCCAATCTAGTTTTAATATTCAGTCTAGCCAGTGCCCAGTGTGTCATATTAATCATAATTTGTGCGATGGAAAAATCTGAAATGGCAATATCCTGATTTCCAAGTAGCACGGATGCAATTCATGGGCTTTATTTTAATTTTCTCTACAGCATGAATATTATTTACTTTGACAATGTGTAAATGAGGTTTCATGCATTTAAAGTCAACAGGAAAAGTCATGGCTAGTCCACACAAAGCTTCCAATTTTATTTAAATTCACCTTTAAAAATTGTTCTGGTGCATTTTGTTGGTTAAAGGTGTTTTCAGCATTTGTGTTCAGGAAAAAATTATTGGGATTGGTTTTTGGTTACCTCTTCACCTCTTCAAATGTATCTACTTCCAAAGTTGGCTATTGACCAACGTACGTTGGAGCATACAAGACTAACTTCACTGTTTTCAGAGCTTGCTGCTCCTCAACTTAAAGCCTCTACACACAGGGATGTTTTTTGTGTGCTATTAATTTGCACTTCAATATCATTTTTTTCAAGCTGTTTTTGTCATGAATACTTTCACACAGAATGTGAATGATTTTTAAGCAGTGATAAGGCAACGTTATTGTTCTAAGTAACAAGGTTGATTGTTCTGAGCAACCAGGACATGCTAGCTTGTTGAAAAGTGGGTTAAATTACTGTAATGTCTGTAATGTCTGTCTGTCTGTCTAAATAATGCTGCAACGTTTTGGCGAGGGAAAAAACTAGCATGGCCATTTTCAAAGGAGTCCCATGACCTCTTACCCAAAGATATGTCAATGAAAATGGGTTCTATGGGTACCCACAAGTCTCCTCTTTATGCCAATCCCTTGCAATTTGAGGCAAA
Organism: Etheostoma nigrum; assembly: GCA_029931835.1. NCBI lineage: Eukaryota > Metazoa > Chordata > Actinopteri > Perciformes > Percidae > Etheostoma > Etheostoma nigrum. The sequence goes on from CM057238.1 coordinate 1,779,249, forward strand.
AACTGTGCAGTGTTTCTCATGCAGTTATTTTCTAAAATGGTGTATTTGAATATCTCTGCATACTGGAGTTGCATGAATTGGTTCTGACTAGACACAAGATTCTTGTGGGAAATTGTATTCAATGAGCCAAAACATATTCATCTTTGATGATGCTAGTGCCCTAAGTAGCCATTTCATTGTAGTGAGACCGTTTTTGAAACTTGATCTCGCTCGTCTAAAATGATCTGTTGTCACCACGAGGATAAAAACAGCTTCAAGGCAAAATAGTGACACAGAAATTAATAAATGTATCGGAGGAAAACACACTTCCAAGAAAATAAAGGTAATTGACTCAAAAACAACTCTCCCATAATTTAAGAAAACAACTGTTCACTAAATTGACCTCAAGTCATTCCACTGAGGGCATCCGAAAGACTTTTGTCTTTTTTTTCCAAGCTGTCCTCACTTAGCAGAAGAAGCTGCTAGATCATATACACCTGAAGCTCGCCTCTCTAATTGGAACATTCCAATACACAGCACAATGCAGGGGTGGCTCAGGTGAGTAGACAGTCTAGGCTTAACACAGCCAAAATACCTCTAGTTATAAAGCTAGACATTCACAGAATATTCTATATACTGTATATGTATACTGTACATATGATAACACTACACAGACACGTAGGTAACAAAAGACATATTTGGTGTATTGATGTATGTAGCTATAGCATATGAATCACCGCAGTATTAGATGTTAAATATGTACACAAGAAAGCTACGGAATTACTATGGGGAATTGAAGAGTGGCTAGGTTAACAGAGGATTTGAAACCCATGTGATAATCAACCAAACATACTAACACTCTAAACAACATTTAAGGTCAGTCTTTGAGAGATGAAATAGGTAGCGCCTTGCTACCGTGACGACAGCCATGTGGTCCGAAACAGAGACCTAGTGCATTCAAAGGATGTATGGCCTTCCTAGGTACTATTGACATTAACTGAGTTTCCAGAATTGAATGTCATAAGTTTTTGATTTCAAATCACAGCATTGATTTTTCTAAGGTGTTCCTCAAGGTCTTGGTGTCTTAATGTGCTAATCTAGCGGGATTTCGGACCATTTTGACTAATTCTTGAGAGTAGTTAAAAATAGTTCACTTCTGCACCAAATCTGTGTAACAAATGGTATCAACATGAAAATTGTGGAAACAACTTGAAACATAATAGAGTATAAGAATGGGCGTCATGACTTCAAGCATGGATTCATTCGTACCCCATGAACTATCAGTAATGTACAAGGATTAATTATTGCATGAACAACACGTTAATAAATGCATCAATTAAGGTATTTCAATCATCATGATTTCTGTGTACATATATTCGGACGAATTGTAGTGTTGACAGTAGTCATGATTAACTAATCATTACTGCATCATGTTTGTGTCTCTTCAAATAAAGTGCTGACTTGGCCCAACTTTAACACTGATAAATAAGATATGATTAATGGTGGCATACAATTGAATGTATTAGTAATGAGGTCACTACACTGACAAAAAAAACTGTATATTGCAGATGTATTTTTATAGTTTTGTATTGCTTTATTTACAACAACATAAGGCACTAAAACAGTAATGCCTAAAAACAATGCTCATCCAAGTAGGATATATATGAATTTTACTTTTTAACTAACTTCCAAGAGTCTGTACACCTGAACTTTGAAGTCCAAAATGATGATTTAATTTGCATTTATAATGCAATGTGATGCCTAAATATACAGAAGCATTGACTTTATTTGAGGGGTCCCAAAGACGATTTTCTGCCTTCCAATGATGAGGAATTCTAAGTAATGACAACAGTCAGCCTGTCCACATGTTACAAGCCTTCCGTGACCGTGCACTGACCCCATCCCTTCTTCACAATGTTGCTAGTAGCCAAGGAGGACAAGGAGAATTAAAAAAAACATGATGGACGCCCCAGAAGAGGATTTTATTGAACATAGTCATACTGAGAAATACAGAGAGAGTTGTGTAGAGCTGATAGTCTTAATTAGTTTTGTAGCAACTCATGTAATGGACATTCATTCATTTTTAAAGGTTACGCACTAAAACTTTAAGTTATGCATGAGATACTATTCATCCATGTACGTTACTTTTTTTTCATGCATGAAATCATGCATCAATTGATAATCGATCATTCATGTACTCATCTAAAGTTCCTAGCTTTCAGATGATGTATACCACTTTTATGTGGCACCTCCATGCTACCACCCGACGGTCTACAACCACCCCGTCCTACTGCGCCAAATGTACTTCACTTAATACGTTATTAAGGGGATTATGCCTTTTATAAATGTTAGCAGTTGTAGTCGTAGTAGCAGTTGTAATGGTGCTCTGCCAGCTGTTTGATACCACTAAATGTTATTATTCAGAAGAGAACATGGATTTTTCAGACGCCGAGGCGTCCAAGTCCTTCCTCTAGAAGCCTTGCTGGCCTTGGCAGCACATTAGACACAGAAATAGAGTTGTTCCCCAACGATCCTTCAATCCTGTTTGACCTCTCCGAAGTCTTTCAAGTAAACTCACAAGCACTCAACCTAAACCACCTCTTAAATCCTAGCACCTCCACATTTTAACACGTATGCGTCACAGACGAAAGATCCTGAACGAGATGGGGGAAAAAAATCAATCATACCAATTCCTCTTAAAGTTCAAACTGCCTCTGGTTACCCCGACATTGATCTCCTGTTCCTTCACTTGATTGCACGTGGGACTATTCTGCAGTGCACACTGCTTGCCGGCTATATTTCCTATCAGAGCTTGTTTTCTGTCTTCTGAACCACCCAGAGCACTTACAAGATGGGTAAAAAGAGTCAGCCCTGACATACATTAATACTGATATTGCTTCTCTTCAGCATTAAGACACAAGATTGATTTGAAGGTTTTCCTCTAATGAATTTCATGTCATAACGATAAGAGGGAAAAGTGTGATATGCAGCTGGGGTCTCACTTTACTCACTGTGTGTGTGTGTGTGTGTGTGTGTGTGTATATAAAGTTCTTAGCTTCCATGGCCTCGAGGCTAATGACAGTTCTCCAACACCCACCAGCTCTGTGTTGTTCTTGCTGCATAAGCTAACAACTAACAGCTTGGATTGTTTGCAAATGGTCTAGACCATTATGGACGATTTTTTTTTTCTTAGCCTGCGAACGAGGCTTGCTTAAGCAACTTCAACATTTCTCTTGACAAAGAATAATGAGACTATTGATTGTTCCACGAGATATTTACCAAAGTCCACTTTGAAACCACAAACCATCATTGACACCTAGAGAGCATCCTCTGAATGCAAGCCAGGGGATCACTTTAAATGGCCAAGTGCAAAAAAAATAAAAAATAAAACCTGTGTATCCTGCAGCACCTTGAAAACCAGCAGGACAAAGAGAGATAGAGGGTTATGTGTAAGCTTTCACTTTGATTGATTAGAGAAAATACAATATGGTGTCAGTGATACACATGATACAAGGTGTCCCCTGCATGCGAGCTTCATCACTACAGCACTAAGAGAAATAGTGAAAGAGAAATATAAAACCAAAGCTCATCATAATAGAGGGAAACACTGTGGGTAATATTCAATGTATTATAATAATTTTACTCTCTATGTTCTAGGTTCCTACATCAGGACGAGCCTCCTATTATGTGTCCTACAAGAGAGACTCATTTATTCAAATCAAACTACCCAAATATTCGCTGCCTAAGGTAAGATGCAGCACAATTAGGCTGACTCCCATTTTTTACATCTTACCCCTTACCCTCTACCCCGTGGCCCTTGAAACCAAGGGGTAAGGGCTTGGGGTGAAGACATACCCCTATGAAATGGGACACCACTTGGTTACATCACCATACAGTATTGATCACACACTTCTAAGATGCAGTCTGCCAGTGTGTCTATGTTAATTGCGTGAGTTTTGAAAACAGTGTCATATATGCATGTATATATTTTAGTTATTTCATGTTCACTTTGGTGGTGGTGGTGCAGATGTTATTATATGTACTGTATTATATGTACTGTGTAGTACTTAGGTCTGTTTGCAATACATATGTGTATACACACACGATGTGATTTATATCTGTTTCATTTATCACCATTTTGAATGACATTCAAAAACATTTTGTTAACAAAAATCTGTCTTTATTGCCCTATAAATTAAACATAACAGGAAAAAAACATTACATAAAATATATTATATTACAGAACCATTATCAACTTTTCGAAGGCACTCAAATGTATAAAACTAAAAAAAAGACACACAAGACCACAAACAAATAAATAAACTACAGCTGTTCTGATATTCCAGACCAGTCTGATGCCTGTTGGCCAGTAACCTTTCCCTCACATTTTTTTATCATAACCAACAACAATGTGCATGAACAGGAATTAGTTATAATGATTACAATAATACAGTACCAATACAATAATAAATGGGTACAACATAAATACATGATTTAAGAAACGTCTGCTCGTTTTCAGCCTCAAAGTGGATCAGCTTCTGTGTCCTCCTGCGTCCCTGTGTGATACGGGACAGTATAAAGCACATAGCAATGTCTCCAAAGCAAGTAGTGTTGTGCACTGATATCAAATAAAATTATCTGCTAATGGTTAAAATTGTACACATGCATACAGTCCATTCAAGGCAGAGAAATACTGGACTGTCATCAATGTAACGTAACGTTAGCAGTTAGCAATTAATGTTAGCATAAAAAAGCTAGCGGTTTTTAAAAAGTGTCAGTTAAGAATATGGTTGCACGTATATATGTGCAGGACTGTATAATGTAAATGTGCTGTATTTATATAGCATTTTTCTAGTCTTTACGACTACTCAAAGCACTTTTACATCATACAGGATACCATTCACCATTCACACACATTCATACACTGTGGCAGAGGCTGCCATACAAGGTGCCACCTGCTCATCAGATAAACACTGCACACACATTCACACTCCGATGCGCATTGTATAGAGCACAAAACAAAACTTTCGTAATTTTAAATCAATTATTTTAGCCAAAATACTTGTGTTATGTGTCTCTCTGCTCGATGCAGCAGCCATTGTTGCTTGTTGCGCAATGCATGTATAAACCCAAGGTTTCAAGTAAGCTTGAGTCCTCACTCAGTTCCAAGGGCCATTTACCCCTTCATCTACCCCTAGCTCTAGGTCAAAATGAGTATTGGGACAGCCCTTAGTCTAGGGTGACTAGACGTCCCCAGTTTCCAGAGAGGTTTTAGAAAGCTGTATTTTACCATGCTAAAATCACAGATTATTTACATGGAGTCTGGTGGGTTTAGCGAACGCAATTTCGTGGACTTTTATGTTTTAAAAAAGGATCTTAATCTTTAACAGAAAGGTCGACCTCCTTAGAAATCCTTTCCATATTGTTGTCAGACACTTAGAATATTAATCTGTAATAGTCTGTCAGTAGCAAAACGAGCACTTTTATGAACGTAAATACAAGCTGGACAATTGTCCTATTAATTTACACTGTAGCTTGTTTCTCTGCTGCCGACTGCAGCGATCTCGTTTAATACTGCATCATGTCAAAGGAAAATATGTCAAGAGTTTTTATTGTAGGCTATCCAATACTCAATGAGCTGTTGCAGAAACAAGCCTGAAGTAATAAAGCAAAAGCTGTCAAATAAATGTAGTTCAGTAAACATGACAACATTATGAAATATTGGGACTTTTTATCTTGAAATATTGGGTCTTTTTATCTTGAAATATTAAGACTTTTAATTTTTAAATATTAGGACTTTCTATCTTGAAATATGAGGACATTTTATCTTGAAACATTCCCCTCTGAGGTGTAGTGGAGTGGAGTATGAAGTAGCAGCAGGGGTGAGTCTAGGATCAGACCTTTGTGGGGCGGCTCAGCCCCTAATGAGAACAGCTCTAGGTCTAGTGTCCCCGTTTTAAGTTATACAGATAAAAACATGACATGTTTTGGAGGTACATACGCCTCTGAGCTGAAAATGTCCCCGGATTTTGTCTGAGAAATCTGGTCACCTTACCTTAGTCTCCCGTGAACGCGCAAAACCTAAGGGAAGGAGTAGGGGTAGGGGTGAGATAGAGAAATGAGATTAAGCCTTAGCCTGACAAGTATTTCTACTAGGGATGTCCCAATCCGGATCGCAATTTTTTGATAAGAGCCGATTTGGGCATTAATACCTTACTCCAATCATCACAGTGACCAGTGTCCATCCAGAGTGTCTCGTAGCTTGCCAGCCCTCGGCAACAAGTAAAAAAGTCTATCTTTCTTAGTCATCCGTTTTACAGAAGCAGATTACTCCTATTCTCCACACTTCTACTGTGATTCCACCAGGAAATCACCCCACATACAGGCTGTTATTCTCTGGAGCCAACATCTGTAAACACAAGAAGAAGATCAACGATCAACTATTAAGCTCAAGAGGCGTTACTAAGTTTAGTTTTTGCTGTCCAGCGGGGAATTTTAATTTTTGATTGGGGGTTTCCTGGGATCTTAGTCTATATTGACGACAAATCACTTTCGGTGTTGTTCTGCTGCTGCTGAATTCTGAGGACTATGGTACCTGGTCCTCAGATCTGTGCAGGGTAAATCCAGACAGCTAGCTAGACTATCTGTCCAATCTGAGGACTATGGTTACCTGGTCCTCAGGTCTCTGCAGGGTAAATCCAGACAGCTAGCTAGACTATCTGTCCAATCTGAGGACTATGGTTACCTGGTCCTCAGATCTCTGCAGGGTAAATCCAGACAGCTAGCTAGACTATCTGTCCAATCTGAGGACTATGGTTACCTGGTCCTCAGGTCTCTGTAGGGTAAATCCAGACAGCTAGCTAGACTATCTGTCCAATCTGAGGACTATGGTTACCTGGTCCTCAGATCTCTGCAGGGTAAATCCAGACAGCTAGCTAGACTATCTGTCCAATCTGAGGACTATGGTTACCTGGTCCTCAGGTCTCTGCAGGGTAAATCCAGACAGCTAGCTAGATTATCTGTCCAATCTGAGGACTATGGTTACCTGGTCCTCAGGTCTCTGCAGGGTAAATCCAGACAGCTAGCTAGACTATCTGTCCAATCTGAGGACTATGCTACCTGGTCCTCAGATCTGTGCAGGGTAAATCCAGACAGCTAGCTAGACTATCTGTCCAATCTGAGGACTATGGTTACCTGGTCCTCAGGTCTCTGCAGGGTAAATCCAGACAGCTAGCTAGACTATCTGTCCAATCTGAGGACTATGGTTACCTGGTCCTCAGATCTCTGCAGGGTAAATCCAGACAGCTAGCTAGACTAAGGTGACCAGATTTCTCAGACAAAATCCGGGGACATTTTCAGCTCAGAAGCGTAAATACGTCCAAAACAAGTCGTGTTTTTATCTTTGTAAACTTAAAACGGGGACACTGCCCCAGGGGCGTCACTAGACCTAGAGCTGCAATGGGGCACAAAATCTTGCCTGTTTTAACATGTAAATGCATTAATCTGGTGCACTTTGAAAAGAAATTCAGAGATTAGACTTGATTACTTTTGTATCTATGGATGGAAATACTTGTGCTGTAGCTTGAACTATTTTATACTTCAGAATTTTAACCATGCACACACAGCATTTTACATATACGCAGTTATTGCCTCATCATGGCCTTGCCGTAGAAATGGAAATTCTTTCAATATATTGTCATTAACCTGACATTTTCTTTTCTTGGAGAGAGACATTATTGCATCTGGTCTTTCAAGCTTTCCTCGCTGTAGGCTTTGCACTTTTAACTTTTTCTTGTCCTCCTCTGTTCACTTGTATTCCTTTTCTTTTATTTCTTCACTCTTCTCTCCCTGTCCTTTCTTGCTCTTATCTATTTAACTAGTCTTCCTGTCCTGTCTTCCACCTGTCCATCCTTTCCACTCCCTACAAGGACCAAAGCAGAACAATCTGACTGATTTTGTGAACTAATTACTGTTAGTCCTCAATAAATATCATGTTAAATAAATAGCATGTTAAGTATGTTAAACAATGACATTTGTGGCTCTGGAAAGAAACAAGTAACATTGTAAAACCTACCATATACAATGCATAGGAATTATAGCAAAAATAACAATAAACCTACTATTAATTACATTATCTTAATGCAGTGTAACTACTTCAGCATGTAAATAATGTACCTAAAATACAAACGTGAGCAAGGGTGTTCATCAATCGCTATTATATCGAATCAACAGCCAGATGCAATTTAGTTAACATCTAAGTAACTAGCTACATTGTTAAGTTAACTTAACAATGTAGCTAGCAGGTGAAGAATAGCAGTTAAAGAATATAAACAGTGTTTGTATTATTCACTTGCTAGCTAAATTGTTAAGTTAACTAGTGATTTTCGTTGTTTCAAACAACGAAAATCACTAGTTAACTTAAATCTGCAAGAACTATAGACCAATACAATAACTGACAACATAAGTTACGACTTACGGTTATCAAGGTACGCACACACAAGATCTCAACTGGCTATCGTCCAGAACTTTTTTTCTTTCTCTCCTTTTTCCGCCGGGTGGCGATTGTGGCTGCTTGTGGTGTTAAGCGCGTGTCCGCGCTATTCACTAACATGCACTCTAACAATCACTGTTGATAGACAGCCTTTTGTACACCCAGTGAAAATCGGGGACATTTCCGGGGACAGCTCCAGCCGGGGACAGATCATCAAAATCGGGGACTGTCCCCGGAAATCGGGGACGTCTGGTCACCCTAAGCTAGACTATCTGTCCAATCTGAGGACTATGGTTACCTGGTCCTCAGGTCTCTGCAGGGTAAATCCAGACAGCTAGCTAGATTATCTGTCCAATCTGAGGACTATGGTTACCTGGTCCTCAGGTCTCTGCAGGGTAAATCCAGACAGCTAGCTAGACTATCTGTCCAATCTGAGGACTATGCTACCTGGTCCTCAGATCTGTGCAGGGTAAATCCAGACAGCTAGCTAGACTATCTGTCCAATCTGAGGACTATGGTTACCTGGTCCTCAGGTCTCTGCAGGGTAAATCCAGACAGCTAGCTAGACTATCTGTCCAATCTGAGGACTATGGTTACCTGGTCCTCAGATCTCTGCAGGGTAAATCCAGACAGCTAGCTAGACTATCTGTCCAATCTGAGTTTTCTCTTGCATGACCAATTTACTCTGTGTTGAGTTTAGCGCCACCCAAGATGATTTTGATTGGTTTAAAGAAATGCCAATTAACCAGAGCACGTTTTTTACCAATCCAAGAATGTTGTGTGGACTAGCCAGCCCCTCCTCCAATGCAATGTGAGATCCTAAAAAGAACTTTTTTGGTGTTCAGAGAAAGATTTCAGATTCATTTGCTGCAAGTTAGATGTATTAAGCTTTAAGACATATTTTAGTTACTTTATTTACTTAATATTTTTGTAAACAAAAAAGCGGTGTGCAGCTCAATTATCTGAGCAAATACAAGTATTGAATTGGTATTCCATGTAGGCATATATTCAATATTTAAAAAAAAAATCCGATCAGGACCAGGGGCCCAAAAAGCCTATTGGGGCAGCCCTAATTTTTATAATTTTATATATAATTTTGTATATTTTTCTTAATTTTAGTTTTTGACTCGTAGAAATCTGTTTTAGTTCCATAACCCAGATTTAATGAATCATAGTCTCAATAAAGTATTCCCATTCCTATCCCTGAAAGCTTTTGAATGTGTGACATTTGTTAAAAAATTCATTGAGCCACAGGCATATGTTTTCCCTTAAAAAGCTAAAATTCACACTTCTAGTCGTCAGAGTGAGCCCCTTAGTGGGCTATACATTACAGTATGTCATCAACCATTTGTATTCACACCGCAGCATTGATGTCATGACCAGTCCCACAGGGTCAGCATGTTCTAATCCGTCACCTCTCCGCTACCAGTCATAACTCCTCTTAATCTCTCCCTGCTCCCTGATAGGATTTACACATTGTCAGCACTGATGAGAAGCAGGTCTTTGCGGCGGTGCAGGAGTGGAACCAAAACGACACCTATAACCTCTACCTGTCTGACACCAGAGGGATCTACTTTACCTTGGCCATGGAAAATGTCAAGACCACTAGGGGCATCGGAGGGAACCAGATGCTGGATCTGTACGAGGTAGGCACCTGATGCAATTGGTCATACAGGAAGGTTTTTATTGATTGAATATAGGAAGTTATAACTTTCACTTCTTTAAACTATAGCGCATAGTTTCTGTCACCCCCATGAGGAATTCTAAGTAATGACACTGTTGTTGCCTCCACATGATACAAGCCTTCCGTGACACCCCCCCCCCCCACACACACACACATGGTTTTTCATACCCCGTTCTATCAATCCCAAGTTGATTAACATGTCCTTTAAAAGGTCCACCAATTGTAGATATCAAGATTAGTTTTCTAGCCTGTGATAATAATAATAATAATAATAATAATAATAATAATAATTATTATTATTATTATTATAATAATAATAATAGTGTTGTATAATGTCTTCAGTGGCTCTGAAGGAGCTTTTTGAAGTCTGAGAAAATAACCCTCCAAGATGTCACCAGGCTACACATTTTTAACATGTGTGCATTTTGCATGGCCAAAGTAGTATCAAGTAGTATCTCACAGAAAGTTAGAATATCATATATTATATCATAATATATATATATATCTCTAATAATATATATATATATATATATATATATATATATATATATATATATATATATATATATATATATGCAATTATGACTTTTTGGTCATAATTGCAATAACCGTGTTTGGAGGAAGAAGAATGATGAGTACCATCCCAAGAACACCATCCCTACTGTGAAGCATGGGGGGGTAGCATCATGCTTTGGGGGTGTTTTTCTGCACATGGGACAGGGCGACTGCACTGTATTAAGGAGAGGATGACCGGGGCCATGTATTGCGAGATTTTGGGGAACAACCTCCTTCCCTCAGTTAGAGCATTGAAGATGGGTCGAGGCTGGGTCTTCCAACATGACAATGACCCGAAGCACACAGCCAGGATAACCAAGGAGTGGCTCTGGAAGAAGCAGATCAAGGTTCTGGTGTGGCCTAGCCAGTCTCCAGACCTAAACCCAATAGAGAATCTTTGGAGGGAGCTCCAACTCCGTGTTTCTCAGCGACAGCCCAGAAACCTGACTGATGTAGAGAAGATCTGTGTGGAGGAGTGGGCCAAAATCCCTTCTGCAGTGTGTCAAACCTGGTGAAAAACTACAGGAAACATTTGACCTCTGGAATTGCAAACAAAGGCTACAGTACCAAATATTAACGTTGATTTTCTTATTTACTTATATACTTATTTGCAGCTGTATCATACAAGTAAATAGTTAAAAAATCAATCATTGTGATTTCTGGATTATTTTTTCTTTTTAATTATGTCTCTCACAGTGGACATGCACCTACGATGACAATTTCAGACTCCTCCATGATTTCTAAGTGGGAGAACATGCAAAATAGCAGCGTGTTCAAATACTTATTTTCCTCACTGTGTGTATATATACAGTATATAACATATATTATTCTTTCTCTTGTCCACCTCTTACTTGGATGCAATACTTAACTGCATGGCATACTCCTTTAATGCAGGGACGAACACTAGACAAAAGATCTGAGTTATGAATGTTTAATGTAATATAGAACTGTCACATTTCTGCTGGTCAGAGTTCTGAAGGGTGGATCTGAGTTTATGTCACACTACATGATTTGCATATACCTACAGTACTTGTTTGTTTGGTTTTTTATTGAAGAATGCACTGATGGTGATGTATTTCTGAGTGATATGCACTGGTACTCATTACATGACATTATACAAAAAACCTTCAATATCTAATTCTGTTAGTTTTTTTTGAAAATGGATAAATGATCATTTTGAATAATTGGTCAGCCCTAATGTGATGGTCTAGTTGTAATAGTTACATTTATTGTAAAAGTGTGTTTATTAGTAATTAGTAACCCTGCATCAATTGATTGTTGACAATGTTGGGGCAGCGCAACAAGCTGCAAACACAACACTAGCATATTTTCACCTTACATTAATTATGGTGCACGTGTTAGCAAACAAATGCCTAGTTACATATTCAGTAGGCATTAAACATTAACATTTTTCTTTACCTTTACTTGCAGGATTTTTATACATATTTAAAGAGCATGGTTGGAGGGAGCCTAAGATTTTCATTGCCAACAATTGCTTTTCTGTAACCGCTGTGCAAACGACAATACATGTTACATGAGTTATGTTTCTGTTCACCTGATGTCAAATATTCACTCCTTCAATTTTTTTCCTGAGGGAAAAACTGGCTGGTAAGTTGCTAAATGCGCCACAAGGTTCCCTAGTTAGATGCTCACGTCTGTTAACATTAAAATATTGATGAGTGCAGCTCCAATTCAATTTAGTTTATATAGCGCCAAATTACAACAGTTATCTCATTGCGCTTTTCATAAAAGAGCAGGTCTTGACCGTACTCTGGGATGTTATTTACAGAAACCTAACAATTCCCACCAAGAACGAGCACTAGGCGACAGAGGCAAGGAAAAACTTCCTTTAAGAGGCAGAAACCTCGAGCAGAACCATGGCTCAGGGTGGGCGGTCATCTGCCTCGACCAGTTGGGGGTGAGAGAAAGAGACAGAGAAAGACAGAGAGAGCGAGAGACATGGAGAACTGTAGCAGAGGGTGTCGAGTAGGAACATGGAGGCAGCAGGTGACTCCAACCACAGATCCAGAGCCAGAAACACCTGCAGGAAGCGATAGGAGAAGAGAGGGGAGGGGCGAGAGAGCACAAGACTACGGGAAAGGGAAGAAGTTGAGTTAGTAACATCTAAGTCAGAGGGTAATGACTTGGCCGCAGTTAGTTTAAAAAAGCAACTGCAGTCACTCAGACAGATTTGTGTTGTGTGTTTTACCAACACATTCTCACTCCCAGGAAGCCATGCTTGGTCAGCTGAGATATGAAAGAGCACAGAGAGGAGGGAAGACATGCAGGAAACTGTCATGTCAAAATCGAACCCTGGACCTTCTGGGTTGAGGAATAGACCACTACATATGTTTGCCCGCTCTACAAACTGAGCTCTACCCGGCCACCAAAGTCTAGCATCTAGCCCTTTGCTTTTATTTTCAGAAGCGCTTGGTCGGGACTTTTGGCGTCACTTTTTGTTGCTTTGGGGAAATGGAAATGGATTTTTCTTATACTGTATATTTCTAGTCTTAACGACTACTGTGCATTGGCACAGGAATGGGACAGTTAGGGTTAGGAAAAGATGGTGGGTGGGGTTAAACATGTAGGTTTCAGTGACAAGAACGGGACACAAACCCTGGTCTCCTGGGTAACAATCCTGTGTTTGACCCATCCACCACCCCAACCAACCTCCTTAAGCGGATTTTCGGTCTTTCATTCTACTCTCTACTGTTGTCCCTCTTAACATTACATCAGATGCTGAAGGGGGATTTTTTCATTGGTATCTGACGCTGAGAGCCACTGACAAAGCATCCGCATTTTACAAGTTGGAAGTTAGGTTGGTTTTACATATACGTCCACAGAGTTTGTGTTGCACTTACTTGTCTTACTTGGTTAGGTTTGCATTATAGGCAGCGCTCGTCTATCTTGCTGACAGCTGACATATGCGGCATAAAGACCATGCTCAATGGGGCTCGCTGCCATGCACCCCTGGACTTGTAATGACCTTGCTAGCTTGCTGGCTAGCTGTATGTGTTTGCATTAGCATTCATAGCAGGAAGGTAGATTTCCCTCCGTCTACACTCCCTGGTGAACCCAGTTTATCACTCCTACACTGGCAGGTGTGGCTGTGAGAGTGAAGGAAGTGAGATATTGGCCAGCAGCGGTGGCAGCAGTGCGGTAATTAACAATGCCATTACCTCTACTGAACAGCGTGTGGGTGTGTGTGTGTGTGTGTGTGTGTGCGCAACTCCTATTACCATGCGGCTGTAAAAGCATTTCGCCGTGCAGCATGAGACGATAAGGCGTTTTTTTAATTGCATTTGTCACGCGGTCAAGGGCTCCGTTCTTGATAAGAAACCTAAACAAGAGATAGATGATACACTGCTGTCTCTGATAAATCAGAGCCATTACACAGGGTTAGATATACGTTATGGAACTCAACCCATTTATTGCTGTAAGACCCTGACAAACTGCACTTCACAGGCCTAATGTTGCAGAGAGAAGACACAGCTCCAGATCCAGACCAGAGGGGAGACAGCACCGTGTGTGAAAGTTGTTTTTTGTTCTTCTACATAGGAGTCGTGTCTTTTCCCGAGGGCCCCTCTTCTTTGAATCCTCCTCCCAAAAAAACAATTATGCCGTTTCCACACAGAAAATTGCACAATTATCTTCTAAATGAGAAGGAATATTTTTATTATCAATCCGATTGGATAAGGGCAAATTCTGTAATCATGAGCCTTTGTTGTGCAAACTCATTTTCTGTTGACATCAGGGCTCTACATCAGCCGCTAAATGTCGCTGCAATCTCAGAAGCAAGAGCTGCCACCTGCTCTCCGACAATTATTCACTGTATCAACAATCATTTATCTCTCTCTCGAGTCACTAGAAACAGCTCGGAATGATTGATTGAAGACATGAAGTGGATTGTTGTCAGTAAAGAGTATTAGATGATCTGGATAATTCTTTATTTTTTTTGTCATTGTAGGCCTTTAGTTTTGACAGGTCAGCTTAGACTTGAAAAAGGAGAGAGGGGGGAAATGACATGCAGCAAAGGTCCGGCGGCTGCCGCGCCAAGGACTGGACTACCCGGGCACCCAGATCTGGATCATTCTGATACTCAAAAAGATGTTGTTCTTCATGTTTGTGTGTTTTTCTTGCTAGCACGCTTGAACCCACAAAGCTGCAATTTAACAAATGAGCCATTTAATATAATGCAAAATACTAAATTGCTTCACATGAAATAACTAGCAATTCCCTGCTGTTCCATTAAGACGCTCCATTGTTCTAAATAGCAGTGTTTTCAGATTGGCAGCCATGTTTTAAGTCACTGAACACTTAAAAATATATACGCACAGGCCTACTCCTCATGTGATCATTCCATTCAGGAAAAAAATAACTGAGCTGGAAATTAGCTAAACTGTTCAAATGTCCATATTCTGCTCATTTTCAGGTTCTGTATTTAGAGGTTGGACCAGAATAGGTTTATGTGGTTTCATTGTTAGAAAACACCATATTGTTGTTGTACTGCACATTGCTGCAGCAACTTTTTTTCACCATGTGTGTTGAGCTCTCTGTTTTAGCTACAAAGTGAGTGTGAGTCAGAAGCAGAGTATGAGGGCCCTGACAGTACCTAAGTAAGGACTATTAGCCAATCAGAAGCAGAGTATGAGGGCCTGACAGTACCTAGGTAAGGACTACTAGCCAGTCAGGAGCAGAGTATGAGGGCCCTGAGTACCTAGGTAAGGACTACTAGCCAGTCAGAAGCAGAGTATGAGGGCGGGCATTGACAGTACCTAGGTAAGGACTACTAGCCAGTCAGAAGCAGAGTATGAGGGCCCTGACAGTACCAAGGTAAGGACTACTAGCCAGTCAGAAGCAGAGTATGAGGGCCCTGACAGTACCAAGGTAAGGACTACTAGCCAGTCAGAAGCAGAGTATGAGGGCTCTGACAGTACCTAGGTAAGGACTACTAGCCAGTCAGAAGCAGAGTATGAGGATATGCCCTGACAGTACATAGGTAAGGACTACTAGCCAGTCAGAAGCAGAGTATGAGGGCTCTGACAGTACCTAGGTAAGGACTACTAGCCAGTCAGAAACAGAGTATGAGGGCGGGCCCTGACAGTACCTAGGTAAGGACTACTAGCCAGTCAGAAGCAGAGTATGAGGGCCCTGACAGTACCTAGGTAAGGACTACTAGCCAGTCAGAAGCAGAGTATGAGGGCCCTGACAGTACCTAGGTAAGGACTACTAGCCAGTCAGAAGCAGAGTATGAGGACCCTGACAGTACCTAGGTAAGGACTACTAGCCAGTCAGAAGCAGAGTATGAGGGCGTGCCCTGACAGTACCTAGATAAGGACTACTAGCCAGTCAGAAGCAGTATGAGGGCATGCCACGCTAGCAGCTAGGCGAGCATTATAACGTGTGTTACAAAGTGACACATGTTACTGTACTGTAAGTGTTAAGTGTATTATTTACATTGCAATATAAATTAAAACATATCTTAATTAATTAATTAATTAATTAATATTTCTTTATATTTTTCATTTGTAATTTTACACCTTCTGTACACAACATGGTGTTATAATGTGCCGCAGCATGTGATCAGGGACAAGGAACACCCAGCTGCTTTACTAATCTCTGCTACCATCACTGACGCCATCAGTACCATCAGTTTATTTTTCAATGTTTTTCCACACAGACACAGAGGACAGGACAGAGGACACAGAGGACAACACTTCTTTTTCACGCCTACCACCAATTGTTCTAAACACACATATTGATTGATCTGAAACTGACACAGCTCCGGACTCCGTTGACTTAGTCCAATTATAATAAAATAAGGAAGACACTGATGGGTGCAGGCAGGGGTAAATGCTAGATCAGATCTGCTAGACGTGTCAACGTAGTAAGGTTTAGTGAAGAGTGGGGATTGGTTGGGTTTAGGGTAAGAATGTTAGGCTAAGCCAATCAGAGGCAGATTAAGGCAACAATAAGGTGGGCCACGAGGCACGTCCTATGACGTTGCCACATCTGGATCCGATCTGAAGTCTCTTTTATATAGACCTTAGTGGTACCCCAATACATGTATCATGGAGGGGTCTGAAATTGTCATCGTAGGTGCATGTCCACTGTGAGAGACATAATCTAAAAAAAAAATCCAGAAATCACAATGTATGATTTTTAAACTATTTATTTGTATGATACAGCTGCAAATAAGTATTTGAACACCTGTCTATCAGCTAGAATTCTGACCCTCAAAGACCTGTTAGTCTGCCTTCAAAATGTCCACCTCCACTCCATTTATTATCCTAAATTAGATACAGTAAGCACCTGTTTGAAGTCGTTAGCTGCATAAAGACACCTGTCCACCCCATACAATCAGTAAGAATCCAACTACTAACATGGCCAAGACCAAAGAGCTGTCCAAAGACACTAGAGACAAAATTGTACACATCCACAAGGCTGGAAAGGGCTACGGGGAAATTGTCCAAGCAGCTTGGTGAAAAAAGGTCCACTGTTGGAGCAATCATTAGAAAATGGAAGAAGCTAAACATGACTGTCAATCTCCCTCGGACTGGGGGTCCATGCAAGATCTCACCTCGTGGGGTCTCAATGATCCTAAGAAAGGTGAGAAATCAGCCCAGAACTACACGGGAGGAGCTGGTCAATGACCTGAAAGACCTGAAAATAGAACTTTTTGGTCATAATTCCACTAACCGTGTTTGGAGGAAGAAGAATGATGAGTACCATCCCAAGAACACCATCCCTACTGTGAAGCATGGGGGTGGTAGCATCATGCTTTGGGGGTGGTTTTCTGCACATGGGACAGGGCGACTGCACTGTACTAAGGAGAGGATGACCGGGGCCATGTATTGCGAGATTTTGGGGAACAACCTCCTTCCCTCAGTTAGATCATTGAAGATGGGTTGAGGCTGGGTCTTCCAACATGACAATGACCCGAAGCACACAGCCAGGATAACCAAGGAGTGGCTCTGTAAGAAGCATATCAAGGTTCTGGCGTGGCCTAGCCAGTCTCCAGACCTAAACCCAATAGAGAATCTTTGGAGGGAGCTCAAACTCCGTGTTTCTCAGCAACAGCCCAGAAACCTGACTGATCTAGAGAAGATCTGTGTGGAGGAGTGGGCCAAAATCCCTTCTGCAGTGTGTCAAACCTGGTGAAAAACTACAGGAAACGTTTGACTTCTGTCATTGCAAACAAAGGCTAATGTACCAAATATTAACATTGATCTTCTCAGGTGTTCAAATACTTATTTGCAGCTGTATCATACAAATAAATAGTTAAAAAATCATACATTGTGATTTCTGGATTTTTTTTTAGATTATGTCTCTCACAGTGGACATGCACCTACGATGACAATTTCAGACCCCTCCAGGATTTTTAAGTGGGAGAACTTGCAAAATAGCAGGGTGTTCAAATACTTATTTTCCTCACTGTATATACAGTATAACAATTACATGCAACCGTTACATTTTTATTACATTATCTGATCATCACTATACATTTATAGTATTTAGATCTGTGAAGCACTGTTCCCCGAAGTGTGCCCATATGTTTTATAGTGCATTAGGCATTATGTATTAAGGTGTTTTTTACTCTTAACCATCTGCCTGAGTGTCTGAAATTAGATTTTATTATATTTTATAATTTAAAAGAATTTAAAATAAAAGTCCAAAATTCACTCTCCCTTTAGCTTTGTTTTTATTTCTGTCTCTATGTGAAAAAACTTAAATTGAATGAAAAATTAAATAATAAATGGAAGAGTTTGCCCGTG
The DNA here is from genome assembly GCA_029931835.1 of Etheostoma nigrum. NCBI lineage: Eukaryota > Metazoa > Chordata > Actinopteri > Perciformes > Percidae > Etheostoma > Etheostoma nigrum. Next base: position 1,797,733 of record CM057238.1, read on the forward strand.
TCCACCGCGAGTACATTGTGGTCAGAGTTAGGACTCATGTGTCATTGATGGTAGCAGAGATTATTAAAAGCAGCTGGGTGTTTGCTGTCCCTGATCACATGCTGCAGAACAATCTCCCTGCTCCATCCTCCTCTTTTTCATTTCCACTCTGTTGGCATTCAGCAAATGGCAGGATTGACGCACAAATCCGGAAAATCACCAGTTCTCAAAATGTTGGGAGTATTCCTTTAAATACTGCACCGCTAAGAGTAATCTATGCTGTAGAATAGAGATCTATGCTTTTGCCCTTCACTTTGTTGTTGAGAAAGTAGAGCGTGGTAGGTGTGTGAGTGATGGATAGAAAGAAGTGTGGTGGTGGGGGTATATGCTTTTCCTTGTGTGTGTTTTTGTGTGTGTGTGTGTGCCCATGTGATAGAGTAGGTTGGAGGCAATGACTAATGACTGCAGTGATTGACAGGATGGGTTGGATAAAAAAGGGAGGACCGTTGTTAGCCGCATCCATCCTGAGCGCCATGTTTCTATGACAGTGTCAAATTCGCTGCCTATTAGTGCCACTTATACAGACGTGCTCCCTTCAGGGGGGAGCTCTTTACTCTGGCAACCATTTGGTGTGACTCTGTCCATATCCATTGCATATCACACTTAGTGATAGTTGTGGGATATGCCTACAACCTGAGAGACAACTAGTGTCTGTATGAGGGGTTTTCTGTATAAAAGTGCAGTGCCTGTTGACAACGGGCACATTGCTCGGCCTGTGGACTTCCTGCATGCAGTTTTTTTTTCCAGAACCGGTCATCTTTAAACTCCACAATGTGCTTCCTTGGGTCCTGAGCAATTCACCTGCCATAACATAGTTACGTCGTTACTAGTCTGTCTCTGCGACGTTCCACTTTGCTCTGGTGTTGCTGGAAATCCGCCGGGTGAATGTGTTTTTGTCGGTGTCCGTTTCGTTCCGCTTCCTTTGTGTTGACTTTCTAACCTCCGTTCTAACGTTGAAGAAATGCTAATAAACCAGAGCATGTTATTCTCCCAGACGGAGGGTCTGGTAATGCGAGACTACGTCTACTACCCAAATTGCAGCAACTTGCGGTCAGAAACAATGCCGAAATACATTCTGGTTCACGGGAAAAAATCCAGGAGCAGACTATACCATTGGGCAAGATAGGCATCTGTCTATGGGCCAAAGGTAACAGCTATAGATGTATTATGGTGTTCTAACTCACCTCTAACTGAACCCCAAAATACCTTACAGAAGCCCCCCGCAAAGCACTTCAAACTATGCACTACATTTACCTGAGAGAGAGACAGGTTGCTGTTGCAGATTTTATTCAACAAGGGAGAAAGCTAACGTAGCCTTAATGTTGTCAGAGTTAGCTTTGACTTCATATATTACCTTCTAATAGCTGTATTCTCAGTAACATGACAATAAACCACTAAAAAGGTATGTACAGCACCGTTTATAATAATGAATGAATGAATTCAATTTTAATAGTAGTATAGAGAAAGAATGACAGCTCTAGTATGTACAATATGGAGAACAAGTATTTGATACACTGCTGATTTTGCAGGTTTTCCTACTTACAAAGCATGTAGACGTCTGTAATTTTTTATCATAGGTACTCTTCAACTGTGAGAGCCGGACTTCTTATTGGTTGGTAGGTGATCAAATACTTTAATTTAATTAATTAATTATTTAAAAATAATACAATGTGATTTCCTGGATTTTTGTTTTAGATTCCGTCTCTCACTTGCTTTGTCAGTAGGAAAACCTGGAAAATCGACAGTGTATCAAATACTTGTTCTTCCCATTGTAAGTGTTTGGGGAGATTCGACTAACTGTGAGAAAGCAGACATGGTGTCACTTTTTAACACATATTATTATAGGTTGGATTTCTGAGACGTGTAAGGATATAATTACAGATAGCACTTAGCACAGAATAAGAAAAAAACAGCCGACTCTGCCAAACTGTCAAACGCAGCGAGAAAGGATGAGCACACCATTTGCATTTAACTGAGCTTGAATTGTGAAGATCGCTGCCTTAATACACAGTATGCCCTTTCTGATGAGTGCACTGGGTATGATTTTTCATCTGCAACGGAGGACTAAACTGTTACGGGAGAGGTAAATACAGTATGAAATGCACCCTGGCTGTTTGCATTAAGAGGGTAAAGATGAGATTTCACCAGTTGTGTGTCTGTGTTCGCCAGGTGGCAGGAATTAAAGGCATGTTGATTGCTAACAAGAGGCAAGACAACCAGGTCAAGACCTACGTGACCTACAACAAAGGCCGGGACTGGAGGCTGCTGCAGGCTCCTGCAGCTAACTTGGATGGAAATGAAATCCACTGCATACTTGTGAGTACTGCACATTTACTGTAGCTAATCTTTAAAAAGAGATGCAAGCAAAAGAGGAATAGAGAATTCTTTTTTGGGGCATTTCGGCCTTTTGTGGACAGGACAGTTAGATATAAAAGGGCTACTGCAATATACATCCAATATATTTGTACGTCTGCTCTACCAACTGAGCCACACAAAATGTAGAACTCAGAATGAACTGTATCACTTTGTAATAAAGGGTTTTAAAGGGAGAGATTTGTGCCTGATCGCCGCCTGGATGTTCATACCAGACAAGTATTTCTCCACGGCAGTCAGGTTTAGAGTTACATTTTATTTGCTTTATTTTGTAAAAGATCCGGTTGCACTGTGACCTTCCTGTGGTAAAGATTGGATAACACGGGTGCCAAAATGAAAATTTTTCAATTCATGAGGCTTCACGTGCTGTGTTTCTGGCATTAGAAGAAGAAGACATGCTTTTACATATCTCACAAGGGGGGAATTATTATCAATTATAACTTACAGCTTTATTGATTGATAATGCTATACAGATCACATTTATCAAGGAATTATTATCATGTCCCTTTTTTTCTTGTTTGTATTCCAGTAAAATGTTCATTATGTATTATATAGCAAGTCAAGGTGCTACATAAATTTAAACAAGCCGTCAGGTACTGTAATATACTGTACAGTATATCGGTAATGGGTGCCATCACAGTGCCGTTACAGTCATTTCCCAGGTAAAAACAGGTAAAAATCCATAAATCTTAATGAGCAATGCAGTAACCTCATCATAAACACCTGGTGTGGCATCGCTTATGAGCTTGGCTTGTGTGGAGCTTAAAGTGAGCAAGCAATGGCTCACACCAAGCTGAAGACACCCTTCTTATTCTTAGAGAGACAGACAATATGAGAAAAATAATGTGTTCTTGAAATATTAAAGCATGTAAACACTTTTTAGTAGAAACCCAAAATACAAATATGAATCTGAACAAGAGCATGACATGGGACCTTTACACTTACATTGATAAACAAAAATTCAGGTCAATTTTGCTTTTTACTGCAACATAATGTGGTAAATATAATATTAGTCTTTATAGATCCCATGGCATGAAAATTTCACTTTTATGAGGTTTTTAACATTAACATGCATTCCCCCATCCTGCCTATGGTCCCCCAGTGGCTAGAAATAGTGATAGGTGTAAACCGAACCCTGGGTATCCTGCTCTGACTTTGAGGAAATGAAAGCTCAGATGGGCCAATCTGGTTACCTCCCCTTTCTCTGCTTTGGCCGCCCAGAGAATTTGGCCCCCCCATGAGAGAGAGACATCATGGCTTTCAAACAAGCCCCCCCGTTCTCTCTACTAACCTAGCTCTGGGGAGTCATTCCCTGGAGTCCTTATGTTCTTTTTCCCCCAGCATGTTTCCTCGGATCAGGGAGGCTCCAAAACCATGGTTGCAGCCGTCGCCATGGTCCAGCTACACGTTCCCTTCTGCGATGCCATGTTACATCCTGCCACGATGTGCGGTGCCCAGCTACGTCCTGCTGTGCCTTGTAATGCCGCACAGTGCCCTGCTATGCCACAAACTACTACAAAGAACTACTACAAACTACTTTGTTTTGTGACTGTTATTGCCACTCTTCATTCTAACCCCAACCGGTTGTCAGACACCGCCTACCAAGAGCCTGGGTCTGGGCCTGGATCTGGGTCTGGGTCTGGGTCTGTCCGAGGTTTCTTCCCAAAGGGGAGTTTTTGGCTCTAGTGGCTGTAATTCTGCACCAAGGCTGAATTTTGGGAAAGAGACTTCAGATACAGTATTAAGGACCACTAAGGTCTATATAAAAGAGACTTCAGATACAGTATTAGGGGACCACTAAGGTCTATATAATAGAGACTTCGGATACAGTATTAGGGGACCACTAAGGTCTATATAAAAGAGACTTTAGATACCGTATTAGGGACCACTAAGGTCTATATAAAAGAGACTTCAGATACAGTATTAGGGGACCACTAAGGTCTATATAAAAGAGACTTCAGATACAGTATTAGGGACCACTAAGGTCTATATAAAATAGACTTCAGATACAGTATTAGGGGACCACTAAGGTCTATATAAAAGCACCCAAAAAGCACCATGTCATGGACCTTTACTTTAGACGTTTTTTAAATGATAAACACAAATTGTGCTTTAAAAAAAGCCAGATGAGTTGCTACACTGGCAGATCCAGAAACACAGCATGTCTCGTTCCACAGCCTCTCTCCAACTATTACTAACAGGGTGACTGTTAGGGAGAATCATGTTTGAGGCATTAGGAGGACTTCATGCCTGTCTAAGAGGTGGCTCCGGGGTTGTGTGGTGTGTCTTACAGGTTCCCTGTGATTGTGCACTCATGTGACATTTTAATTACTGCGTAGATTGCTTTGATTACCCTGTCCTGTCCCACTGCCTTGATCTTCTCACACCAGTGACACGCCGTCTGCTGCAAAGATGAACGCAGACACGATTTTCTTTGCTCTGTAAACAAATGTAATTGTCTTCTGCTGTATGCATCCCAGAGAGACTTGGCTTCTTACTTTAATGCCAATTCTATCTCTCTTTGTGTTAATGACAGATTAAATGTAATTAGCAAAAATGTATGAAGGCACGTGTAATACTCTTTGGAAGACTAATGAATCTGGCTTGTTTTGTAACGGGTTTGTTTTTGTTCTATAATTTTGTACTGACCCATCATTAATTATTCCCAATTTCACAGCCACAATTATGATTCATTTATATCACAACTGTAAATAAGATTCAACATAATACAGGACATCATATTTAGGCTTTCCACATGAATATGTTTTTGTTTTGACTTAACATTTTACTTTATTTTTCTTCTTCCCGTGCAGCCGTTTTGTTCACTCCATCTCCAACTGCAAATGTCAGAGAACCCTTACTTGTCAGGAACAATCTCCACCAAGAGTTCTGCGCCGGGGATCCTAGTTGCCACGGGTAAGACAGAAGACACAGTACAACCACTTAAAGTCTGAGAGTGTGAGCAGAGTTGGGAGGTGAGAATTTCTGTTAGATCCTTCCGCTCCCACGCGCAAAAGCCGCTCTGCTCAATATCGCTCACCTTGGCTCAAAAAAGAAGAAAAAACAAACCAGCTTTGTATTTCTCAGATGCACGGCACCCACTCTCCCTTCATGCCCAGGGCTTTTCTGGCGAAAAAGTCCGCCAGATAACAGGCACCAGCACCATAAAGAGGAAGGGTGGGCGCCATTCGACTGCATGTACTGTGCTGCAGGAACACAGACATGTGCTTGGGCATGATTCAAACTCATGGTGTAAGCGGTAAAGCGAAATTGAAGCGGGGGAAGATAAGGCGACGCTCCAAAAAGTTTCTAAAATCCGTTGTGCGCTCCATTCAAAATCCTCTTGCTCGCGCTCCTCTTACATGCTCGACTTGACCTTAACTTATTTCAAAATGTTTCTTGTTTGTGATTTGCATTTTAAATTGTCATACTGTGATCCTCCCAGTCAGCGACTAGACAGTTGTGACCCCTCCATGCCCTCTCACTCACTCAGCTTCTGTCTCAGTGATTCTTTAAGCTACACTGGGCACAGTGCTGGCAACATTGCACTGCTGGATCTCCACTTCTTTCTACAGGCAAATATGGCGTGTCTCACAAATCCACCTCTTTTAATCAGTTAACCCAGCTATTAATGCATATGTGAGAAAATATGTGTTGTGTTGTGTTGTGTTGTGTGTGCCTTTAAGTGTAAGCTTTTGAAAGAGTTCAAGCAAAGAAAAAGAGAGGAGAATATAGCTGTGATAACACCAGGGGTGGTGTCAGCAGAAAAAAGTCTGCATTTTGCTGTGTGTGTGTGTGTGTGTGTGTGTGTGTGTGTGTGTGTGTGTGTGTGTGTTGATGCCTGAGTGTGTGTTTGTCTTTGTATCTGTCTGTTTTGTCTTTGGTGTGTGAGAATGCTGAACAAACATACATCACCACTGCTATGCCTGCACAGTGTGTCTTTGTGGGTCTGTGTGTTGCTGGAGAGCCTTTGCTTTGCTTTGGCACCGCGATTCACTTTGCCCGCTGCGCCTTTTAAGACGTCAGCTGGTGCAGAGATCATCTCACCCACACGACAAACACTATCCAGATCAAACACATGCCTATTTACTGAGCCGTGGCCAAGATAGTGCAGATCAACGGAAGGAGTCAGTTCAACTTGGTGCACACTCACAGGAAAAAAGCTTTGGAAACTGGCAGAGCGAAGGAGGCGGCCGCTCTCCTGCACATATCACACTATGAATCCGGAATGATGCAGGTCTCCATATCCATTAACATAGAGTTTTCTCTGTATTATTCCAATGAAGAGAAGACGGCAAACTGGTTCGGGGAATCAAGCCAGAGGAATGGATTAACCACAGACGTGGTGTGGTTGGCAGCGTGTATTTAAAACACATGGTCCTTCTGTGTGATTTGCAATTTTGTTGTTTTTTCTGTTGTTTTTTCATGTCCACTGCAGGAAACATCGGAGCAGAGCTGTCTTACAACAACGTTGGCATGTATATATCGTCTGATGCTGGCAATAGCTGGAGACAGGTGACCCTCGCATGAGATCTAGCCAATTGACAGACTTGTGTAACAGTGTGCCATAACAGCTACTGGCTTTCAGATGTATTTTGTATCAGGGTGTCCTGTCATACAACCCAAATGACACTTTGCTTAGCGCCAGCCCGATACACCGCCACAACAAGCTTTCCACTCCAACGAGGCACATGGGTAGTTTACAAAAGACCCTTTCTTTTGACATTTTGAGATGCCACACTGTGTAGGGTGGTCCTATTTAGATTTCCAAAAAAGCGGACACCTCGGCCGGCCTCCAGGCACAAATTCAGACAGGCTTCTCAGAGGTTAATGAATATTTATATTTTTTTTTTCCTTAAATGTAAAATGCTAATGCCACAAAGTAATAGGCAACATAGTCTACCTATAAAATAGCATAGCCTGCTAAGGATATGCTAACTGCTGGCCTTGGAAGTAATGCTAGGTTACTATTGTGGGTTAATGGGCTTTAAGCTAGTTAGCTTACATTAGCTTACAGCTAATGGGCTGTAAGCTAACTAGCATTAACTATTTTAAAAAGAAAGTATCTAAAGCCTGCTGAGAAAGTTACTATTCGCTAGATCCTAATTTTCATATATTTGTTATTATTTTGATAGGGACAGAGCACATAAATAAATAAAGTAAATACAAGTATAAAAAATATGTAAACATGCCAGAGTTAGCAAGAATGCTAATTTACATCTGTAGCCCCATATCTGGTATGTCACTACATAACTCTTTACATATTTACGAGATAAATTAAATCCATTTAAGTTAATTATAAAGTACCCTAACTAGCTTTAGCATTAGCTGTTGTTTGTTTTAAGATGCTATCATCTTATCAATAAGTTCTGTCTCTAATTGAAGCAAATGTCAGTTGGTAATCTCACAGTTTCTTGTACATTATGAATGTAATATTTTGCCTGTTACATCAATATAATAACAGTTCATTTTTGCATGTGTCTGTTCAGATTTTTGAAGAGGAGCACAATGTGTGGTTTCTGGACAAAGGAGGAGCCCTCATTGCTGTCAAACAGCCATCTGTGCCAACCAGACACTTGTGGTATGTCCATTAAGAGAACCTTTTTGGACACTTGTCCTTTCTACAATTGCTTCCCTAATTTCCTACCGCTATTCTTAGGTTAATTCAACCCTTATGGTCCAAATAAATGAGCAGTTAGATTATATATGTGACACTTGATCCATTTAGCAATTCACTTTGAAAAGCCATAGGCAGTCTAATTTGAGAATTTTTTTTTTCAAGCCACTTATCATTAACAGCCAGCCGCCTGAGCCCCCCCTTTTAGTGTTTTCATTAACACATTGCCTTCCTCTTACCAAATCGGTGGCCTACGTTTTGCCTCAGTGCAGGCTAATCCAAGTGAGACCAGATCTGTTCTCCAGTCGTTTTTGCCACAATTCTGAAATTAGTTTTAGAGCCATTGAAGTGTAGCCTGCTGGGTTTTTCCTCCCAACCAATTTAAGTGTGATGGTAGAGGAAGAAAAATAACTAAATAAAAAAAGTCAGATAGAAAGAAGTCTTTGAAGCTCCACAGCCACCGTACAGCACCTATGGAACAGTATTGCTTTATCAGTTGCTCAGTTAAACACTTCCCCTGACTGATTCTCATAATAGGTGAATAGGTTTTTCTGCTGTCAGTACTTTTAGTGGAATAAAAGGCAACATGGGAGGTGTGTGTGTGTGTGTGTGTGTGTGGGGGGGGGGGGGGGGGTTCTTTCTCTCAAGCACAGGCCTCAGCAGTGTTTCAACCCATGTCACAGTCAGGTGCTCCTAGTTGTTCTCACTTCAGCACCGATGTTGATCCACTGTCAAAATCAATAGAGCCCGGGCCCCCGATGATGAAAGCTGTCCAATTGTTGTTTTTTCCTGTCTCCTTCTTCCTCTGCAGTTTTGTAGTTCAACATGAAACAGTTCTATTCTGGTCTGGGGTTTTTTGCAGACTTTACCCAAGACCCATGCCATCGCTCTTTTTCCTTTTTTTAGCATGTGGTCTGAAAACAGTTGTGTATCTTTGCATTGACAACCAGACAGTGTGTCCTTTAAATATCCCTTTATGCTCCTTGATATGCACTTGATACGTGATATTTACCCAAACCTACAGTAGCTAATTGCACCGAGACTCAGAGACTCATCTGGTGAGACAAGCCAGTCATTGTGATCCCCACCTAAATCCCCCCATGAGCAGGCTCTAATAGAGAGCGTCTGTTTCCGTGCCGTCGTTGTTGCTAGGTTTGTGATGGAAATGCATTCTTACACACACAAACACACACACACAGGGTCAGCTTTGACGAGGGGAGGCAGTGGACCCAACACAGCTTCTCCTTGGTGCCTTTGTTCGTTGATGGAGTCTTGGTGGAGGCTGGGGCCGAGAACCAGATCATGACGTAAGTCTCCAAACATTTTTGTGTCCCTAAAAGGGACAAATGTTAAAACGTGTTGAAATATCTGTCTTTTGAGGGGTTATTATGGGCTGAGTGAAAGGAGATTGGTATTTTCTCGATTGTGTTCAGCTCTCAAAAAAGCTAGAAGGATGGAGGACCTTTAAAGCCCATGTTGCAGGTTTAATTTTGCAACGAATTTGTGCAATTTACTTGTTGGTAATAAATAGTTTAACTTTTATCCATTGTATTTGATGGTGTTGGATATCGCAAAACTGAATATAATACAAAAAGTAGGCACTATTTTACAGTGTTTTTGCAATGATCCTTTTTTTGCCCAAAATGCATTGCATGGCGTCACGTTGGGGAGAAAATAGAGCAACCTGCGTTGTCTTTGCCACTGGTCTGGCTTAATACATAATATGGCTTTTGGTCTTTTAATATTAACAGTCTATGGTCTCGCCTGATCAGGGGAAATGGCTATAATGGCCCAAAATGATTGCCTTGATACTGTCATAAGAAGTTTTTACAGCCTGCCTGTATGCAGTGAACTGGTGTTGTCTAGGGATAAGTAGCCTTTCATATGACTCAGTCTAAAAGGAATGGTAAAGTAAATATAAACAATTAAAATACTAGTGCGTGCTGGCTCGGAGGGGACCATGATCCCGTCTGAAATGTCACAAACGGATTTAAGCTTCGTCAGATCTGCTGATCGCGGGGCGAGCTCCTCGACCGGCGGCTCACTCCCCTACAGCACCCGTTCTCCACCCACTCACTCCCCTACAGCACCCGTTCTCCACCCACTCACTCCCCTACAGCACCCGCTCTCCACTACAGCTTTGCCACCACACACACAAGCACCTGCCAAACACACCGACACATTTTTACCAGAGAAAGAGGTAAAGACTTAGAAATAACACTAGGGGGATGCCTTATATCCCTATATCTAATTAAGTGTACCAATACTGATCTGAACTAACGACATGATCACTGTCACTAGACGTTCACTCGGTGCTATTCACTGACAGTAAAAAGTAAAGTCATTGTATACACTGCTGCGTTGCTAAAATAAAGGAGATAAATGAAGGAGACTTCCCCACAATCTTGACAATTCCTCATTTGCCCTCTCACATCTGGCAGGTTGGTAATTATTTGGCTGCTGGCCTTTCCTCCTCCTCCTCCTCCTCTTCCTCCTCTTCCACATCCCAGTCAGTCTCCGTAGTTCTAGTGCCAGGCTGAGACTTCGCTCCCCAACGTGACGTCATCGCCGAATTGACTTCATAAACCCGCGAATACCAAAAATGACCAAAAACTAACTTTTAACACTATTTGGAGACATTTTTAAAAATGATATACATATCTTGAGTGTTTTTTGTACCCAATAATCAACAGTGGTGGTTAACCTGCAACATGGGCTTTAAGGAAAGCTCATGGTATTTAGTCCTTATTAAAGTGCTCATATTATGCTTTTTGGCTTTTTCCATTTCCTTTATTGTGTTATATATCTTTTTTGTGCATGTTATAGGTTTACTAAGCCCCCCCCCCCCAAAGGGACTTACCATCTTACCATCTCTAACAGAAAACACTGTTCACCAACTGCTCCAAACAGCATTATTGTAGTCTAGCCTTTACTTCAGAGACAAACTTGCATTACTTTGTAACACACGTTATAATAATCACCTAGCTGCTAGTGTGGCACGCCGTCATACTCTGCTACGGACTGGCTAGTAGTCCTTACCTAGCTACTGAGCATGTAGTAGCACACAGTAAGTCCCTAGACGACTAATGCTAACCATTGGGCCATTATGCTGCTAGCATTAGTTAGTCACAGTTTAAAAAAGCATTTTTTATTTCTTGAGTTTAAAAACTCAGTTCACATGAGGATTGTGTGGGTGTGCTTTGATCTGATTGGATTGACAGGGATCAAATCACGCCCTAACTGTCATCACATTTAGATTCAGATATTGCTGCATTGATTTCAAGTAATCTGATCATTTGCCTCCGCAGATTTTTTGGACACTTCAGCCATCGTTCTGAATGGCAGCTTATCAAGATAGACTACAAGTCCATTTTTAGCAGGAAATGCACAGATGAAGACTATGAAACCTGGCACCTGCACAACCAGGTAAGAAATATGAAAACATCATATATGAATTTTATCCGCTGACGATATTAAAGTGCATGCCATAAAAACCAATAGCAGTCAGAGTAGTCGAGGTGTTTGTTGTGCCAACAGGGTGAGCCCTGCGTGATGGGGCAAAAACAGATGTACATGAAGCGCAGGCCTGGAAACTACTGCATGCTGGGAAAGGACTACTCCAAAATCCTCTCAGCTGAGTCCTGTATTTGCCGAGCTCATGACTTTGAATGGTAAGATGATGTGTGCCTTTGTACAAAAGCTCCTTTGTTCGTAATCGTCGAGGGGGATTATGTTTCCCTCCATTGTCTTCTAAAGGAGAGCATCATTAACAACAGTGTGCGTTCTCCAACACTGCCACACATATAGAAGCACACAATGTTCATTCATCTTTGTAGGCTTTTTCAAGTTGTTCGTACTTTAATTATTTCTATTGGGAAGCTGCCAAATTTCAGCCTGTTCTCACTCCCAACTTGTCAAATATGGCAGCGCAGTCAGTGGCCCTGAGCGTCTGATACTGGCATGGGCGTACATTTCATCTAACAGATGGGGGCGACATTAAATATAACATTTCTTAAGAGCAACTATTGAAGGGGGACACAAATAATACAGCCAGATTTGTTCTTGTTGGAGGATATGTGTAGATATGGAACTCCAGTAAGTGATTCAAAGCTATTTTAGTCACTTTTAACATCGGATGATGTGATTCTTTTCTCTAATACTGCTGAACTGAGAACACAACCCCCTAGGAAAAAAGATAACTAATTAACTAAATTAGTAAAGTTTAACAACTTAATGTTTCACTCTGGCCACATGAGTGACAACTTTGTTAAGCTCATTTGCTGTAACTAGTAAAAGCATGTTGGGTGGAAGTAACACAATAACGTTGGCTAATTAACTATCCATCAAGCTTCAAAACAAGCTAAGTCACTTTCTAAACTACTAACACAGAGGATTTTTTTTTTGTCATGTCAGCCAACCTACTTTTTGTATCAAAAAGTAGGTTGGCTGTTATTCACTTCATCCAATGAATTCAAGTGAATAACAGCCAACCTTTTTGACACAAATGGCTCCCAGTGGACTTCTGTGTGTAGGTACCATTAAAGGTTCCATGACATGGTGCTCTTTGGATGCTTTTATATAGACCTTAGTGGTCCCCTAATACTGTACCTGAAGTCTCTTTTGTATAGGCCTTGGTGGTCTTGGTGGCCTTAACAAGCCATGATGTCTCTCTCTCATGGGTGGACCAAATTCTCTGGGCGGGGAAAGCAGAGAAAGGGGAAATCTGAGCTTTCACTTTCTCAAAGGAAGAGCAGGATACCCAGGGCTCGGTTTACACCTGTCACCATTTCTAGCCACTTGGGGGACCATAGGCAGGATGGGGGAACGCATATTAATGTTAAAAAAAACAACTCATAAAGTGAATTTTTATGCCATGGGACCTTTAACATAAAGGACGGGAAATGTGTCTAAACATAAAACACATTTTGTTGGCCCTTGTTGTTATTGTTTACTAATTACATAATTATTTGAACTATATAATATTTACGTTACACAGCATGGTTTTAATAATATTTTTAGGAGGGACTAGCCCTCAGATGGGGTGGGTCCTGACCCCCCGTGATTCCCACCTATGAATACCAGCACCCTTCAGCGTCTGTATGGGACGCACCGGGCTCTCAGAGCAATTGCTTGACCGCAGACGCTGTAAGATGACGTAGTATGAAGAGCGGCAATAGTAGGGAGTAGCATTAAAAAACTGAAACTCCGCGTAAGGAGGTAGGTTGTGGTGGTGGGTGGGTCAAGAGACGTGTGTGACTTTAGACTACTTTTACACATGGACGTCTATTTTCATAATTTCCCCCTCTCCGGTTTCAAAAATAACATCTTGCACAGTTTTCAGTTTTCAGAAAAGTGTTCTGCTGTCAAGACTATGCCAAACCTGTAGGTGGCAGTGTAACGAGAAGCTGGAGCCCACGTTAACAGGGCCTTAGTTACATTACAAACCTACCTCTTTTAACCCCAACCATGATCTTTTCATAACAAGTGGTTTTACGTAATTTGGTTTAAATTTGCAACATTCACCACGTGTTTCCCATTGTTTAAAACAGCAACCATTATATGCATGGGTACCCAGTGTGCTGACAAGTGAAAGTGCAAGTATGTGAAGAACATAGTTTTGTTTGAATTTACATCCGGACTGTCCTGCATAATGAAAAGTAAGCATTAAAAAAAGAAGAAGGGTTCCCAGAGCATTAAAAAGATGATTACAATGTGTCAAGTGCATCCACCTCTTCCACTTCTATGCTCTCTAGGTTACATACATTTACCCAACATACATTCTTCAGGTACAAACAACTCACTCATAATACCTCCACCCTTTAACTTTATAAGCTGAATTTGGTATAAATATAATGGACAGATTAGAAAAGACAAAGATGTTATTAGCGCTACTTTCTTTTCCTAATGGTATTTATTACTTAAGCCAGTGAGCGTATACAGAGCTATTTGGATGGATTGACTTGATGAATGTATGCTCTTGCAGAAGTAATGCAGAGATGCTATGTTTTCAGCAGAGCAATGAACTGGTTTGCATCACAGCAACACAGTAGTAACAAGTTTGAGGTCACTTTTGGTTGAAAAAATATGTAAACCGTAACAGTGCATAAACCGAAGCATGCAGCCCGAGGCCAATGTTCATTTGAGTGGAATCCTTTGCATATACTACTCATGTGTCTCATTAATTTACTCTATTTGCTGTGTGTTTTCCAATAATCTGACTGTTTCGCACAATTTGCCCATAATGTCTGTCTCTTTTGTGTCTATCTGCGAGCTCGCTATGCTCGTAATTCTGTTGAGATGATATGGGTGGGTGTAAATAGTTTTGATATTTATGCAAATGCTAAACACTTGTATTTTTGTTATCTCGTCATGACAGGACACAGGAAAAACAACATCAGCATTCAGCACTTTGTGTTTGTAGAGTGCCAAATGCAACTATATACAGTATACTGTACTCTACTATACTGTATATCTAAAGTTTCTTTGACTTTCTTTTCTTACCTAGCTGGCAGTGAATTATTTGAAGCATGCCTAAATTTTAAAATGACGATTTTAAAAAACATATATATGCAGAAATACGAATATGTACGTAATATGAGGTGTGAAGAGTTTGGCTGCCACATGATGAACAGCATAGCTTACTTATGCAAAGCTTATTTGCTTACCATAAAGACTGAAAATGGGGTAACGACTAGCATGGTTTTCTAAGTGAAAGAGCCAATTCAAAGAGAGATGTGATTTTTAATAATATGAAAAGATTGAATAACAATCTCAATTATGGCTTCCAGATCTTAACACAATCTGTTTTCTTCAAAAGTATCTTTTACCTCGGAAGCTATACATACAGTATGCCCCTGTGCAACCAATCTTCCTTGACAACTTGTTAATGAATAGTTCACACTGTGGTAATCACGGAGTCAAAGTAGACTAGTCAGCCACTGGCTTTTTGGTTTTGTTTATTTGTTCTGGCTTGGTGATTAATTGATAAATCAATACCATGACTATTATTAGAATGGACACTTGCTTACGTTGCTTTGTTAGATGTAAATCATGTTCTGATTGGAAACACTAGCAGGAAAGTGAGAGTTCATTAGCCCTGTGTATGTTAACAAACCACAGACCAGGGTGTTTTCCCATTCACACTTCTTCACACTGCTGTGACACATTTGTCAACTGTGGCCTTCAATATATCAATACATAATAATGTTGGTGCATCTCTGTGCCAGACAGTCCACTGGTCAGCAATTATAAAGAGGTAGATAAGTAAACTGGAAATGTCCTTTCCATTTGGATGTGCTTTGTTGTCTGACAGTGATTATGGATATGAGCGGCGCGGCGACGGGAACTGCCGGCCTGCCTTCTGGTTCAACCCCTCCACTGTCTCCAGAAGCTGCAGCCAGGGTCAAAACTACCTCAACAGCACAGGGTGAGGACTGTGTGATTTATGTTTCACATACATTATTGGGAATTTGCTGTCTCTTGGATGCTCAAACATGGCTTTAGAGCAGATACCAGATTTAAAATGATTAGCAGTGCAAAACGGAATGATGTTCTGTGCAGCAAGAAGGGGCTGCTGGCAATCACTTTATCTGATCTACCAGTCAAACCCGTTGGAAAGAATGTTGATCATTTCCTATCGCTTCCCAATTGATTAGATCATTGCTAATCTGTTTGTCTGTCAACTCAAGTGAACTTATTTCAATATGCAGATTTACTAGCACATCCCTAATGTTAAAATGATTACCACTGCAGTACACCTTGAAGGTTTAGACACTTGTGATGATAAGTTCTTAATACTAAAGTATAGACTATAAAAATGAATGGACGTTGCATCAGTGACGTCACCCATTGGTTGGTGGACTGCCATTTTGAAGCTGGCAGTTTGTCCATCCATCCATCCATCTTCATCCGCTTATCCGGAGTCGGGTCGCGGGGGTAGCAGCTCCAGTAAGGGACCCCAAACTTCCCTTTCCCGAGCCACATCAACCAGCTCCGACTGGGGGATCCCGAGGCGTTCCCAGGCCAGGTTGGAGATATAATATCTCCACCTAGTCCTGGGTCTTCCCCGAGGCCTCCTCCCAGCTGGACCAGGAGGCATCCTTACCAGATGCCCGAACCACCTCAACTGGCTCCTTTCGACGCAAAAGAGCAGCGGCTCTACTCCGAGCTCCTCTCGGATGACTGAGCTTCTTTCACCCTATCTCTAAGGGAGACGCCAGCCACCCTCCTGAGGAAACCCATTTCGGCCGCATGTACCCTGGATCTCGTTCTTTCGGTCATGACCCAGCCTTCATGACCATAGGTGAGGGTAGGAACGAAAATTGCCCGATAGATCGAGAGCTTTGCCTTCTGGCTCAGCTCTCTTTTCGTCACAACGGTGCGATACACGGAATGTAATACCGCACCGGCTGCTCCGATTCTCCGACCAATCTCACGCTCCATGGTCCCCTCACTCGCGAACAAGACCCCAAGGTACTTAAACTCCTTCACTTGGGGTAAAGACTCACTCCCCACCTGAAGAAAGCACTCCATCGGTTTCCTGGTGAGAACCAGGGCCTCAGATTTAGAGGTGCTGATCCTCATCCCAGCCGCTTCACACTCGGCTGCGAACCGATCCAGTGAGTGCTGAAGGTCACAGACCGATGACGCCATCAGGACCACATCATCCGCAATAAGCAGCGATGAGATCCCGAGCCCACCGAACTGCAACCCCTCCCCGCCCCGACTACGCCTCGATATCCTGTCCATAAATATTACAAACAGGATTGGTGACAAAGCGCAGCCCTGGCGGAGGCCAACCCTCCCCTGGAACGAGTCCGACTTACTGCCGAGAAGCCGGACACAGCTCTCGCTTTGGTCATACAGAGATTGGATGGCCCTGAGAAGGGACCCCCTCACCCCATACTCCCGCAGCACCTCCCACAATTTCTCCCGGGGGACCCGGTCATACGCCTTCTCCAGATCCACAAAACACATGTAGACTGGTTGGGCATACTCCCAGGCCCCATCCAAGATCCTTGCGAGAGTGAAGATCTGATCCGTTGTTCCACGGCCAGGACGGAATCCGCATTGTTCCTCTTCAATCCGAGGTTCGACTATCGGCCGAACCCTCCTTTCCAGCACCTTGGAGTAGACTTTACCAGGGAGGCTGAGAAGTGTGATACCCCTGTAATTGGCACACGCCCTCTGGTCCCCCTTTTTGAAGAGGGGAACCACCACCCCCGGTCTGCCACTCCTTAGGCACCGTCCCAGGCTTCCACGCAATGTTGAAGAGGCGTGTCAACCAAGACATCCCCTCCACACCCAGAGCCTTCAGCATTTCTGGACGAATCTCGTCAATCCCTGGGGCTTTGTTGCTGTGGAGTTGTTTGACTACCTCAGCGACTTCCACCAGGGAAATTGACGACAATCCCCCATCATCCTCCAGCTCTGCCTCTACCACAGAGGGCGTGTCAGCTGGATTTAGGAGTTCCTCAAAGTGCTCCTTCCACCGCTCTATTACCTCCCCAGTTGAGGTCAACAACGTCCCATCCTTACTGTATACAGCTTGGATGATTCCTCGCTTCCCCCTCCTGAGGTGGCGAACGGTTTTCCAGAAGCACCTTGGTGCCGACCGAAAGTCCTTCTCCATGTCTTCTCCGAACTTCTCCCACACCCGCTGCTTTGCCTCTGTCACGGCAAAGGCTGCAGCCCTTCGGGTTCGTCGGTACCCTGCAACTGCCTCCAGAGTCCTCCGAGACAACGTATCCCGGAAAGACTCCTTCTTCAGTCGGACGGCTTCCCTGACCACCGGTGTCCACCAGGGTGTTCGCGGGTTACCGCCCCTTGAGGCACCTAAAACCCTAAGACCACAGCTCACCGCCGCAGCTTTAGCAATGGAAACTTTGAACATTGTCCACTCAGGTTCAATGCCCCCAGCTTCCACAGGGATGCCCGAAAAGCTCCGCCGGAGGTGTGAGTTGAAAGTCCGTCAGACAGGGGCCTCCTCCAGACGTTCCCAGTTTACCCGCACTACCCGTTTGGGCTTACCAGGTCTGTCCAGAGTCTTCCCCCACCCCCTGACCCAACCCACCACCAGATGGTGATCAGTTGACAGCTCTGCCCCTCTCTTCACCCGAATGGCTGGCAGTTTGTAGTTTTTCCATTGACAGTTTCGGTGGCTAAATGCTAACGAGGGAGAAGTCACTGATTTTTAACACTTCTGACACAAGTCATCCAGCGGAGCAGACCTCCGGATTCTAGTGCCATTCACCTGCATGTACTGCTGTAATTACCTTACATGTAATTGCCTAACTTACCAGCTAATACTAGCTTTGGTTGACAAGGTGCTACCAACCACTGAATAAGACATTTTTAGGCAACCAAAATGTTCCAATCAACTTTGATAAAGTGATAAGACAGTGAGAAGGTCAGAGTTTAAGATGAAAAGATGAGCAACACTCCAAAAACAAGTTCAGCATTGCTAGGCCTGATTGAGAGGTCGGCATGTAGCCACGCCTCTAAAGCATCCCCTGCTTTATCTTCAATTTGAAAATAAATTGAACCATAATTTGCAAAAATAACATCATGTTTTTTTGACGAAGACTTGAATTAGACCGTTAACTCATTATGAAAATTTATATTGACTAAATAAATCAAGTGAGAAGTGGGGCCATCTTTTTGGAGCCAGTGGAGTTGCTGGACATGAGATAGAATGCAGGATTAAGGAAAATCTGCATTGCTTGACTTTCCAGGCCCTATAGTCGCCACTGTATTAAACACATATGCTGTTGTATCTGTGGTGTAAGAAGTTACTTTCATTCCATTTTCTCTTTTTTGCCAGCAAGATGTCTCCTGTGTTAGTTTTGAGGCTCCCCAAAGGGATAGACACCTTTCAAAGCTTAATCGCAGTGGGAGGTTGTATTCAGTAGTGCTATGATTAAGTTTTCAAGGTGTCTCAGGCTCAGTTGTCATCTATGTTTTTTTTTTTTGTTTTTTTTCAATAACACTGTTTCTGAATCACAAGCTCTTGAAGCATCTGGGGGATTCATTAGAAAAACTATGAAATGTGTAGATTGTAGAGTAGATTCAACTAGAAAAGGATAACATTGAATTAAGTTTGAAAGAAGTAAATATCATTTTTTGGATCTCTTCCAAAGTTACCGTAAAGTGGTGTTGAACAACTGCACTAAAGGAGTTAAAGAACTGTACACGGCCAGAAAGCAGCCGTGCCCCAACAGGCCTCCTAAAGGACTCACGCTGACAACCAAAGACGGCAAACTCACCGCCAACCTGGGCAGCAACGTCACCTTCCTGGTTCATCTAGATGAGGTGAGAACACAAGCAACACGGTTCCTTCACTAGTCTATCTGAAAACCCTTTCCTTTTCCCTCAGGCAAAGATTAATTTAGTTGATTTTAACTAAAAGCTGCATTAATTGATTTTTTTAAAAACAATGTTCGTACAATAACAACCAGCAGACAAATTCCTTTGAAAATGATTAATATGACTAATAAATATTATTTATAATATTATATTATAAACTCTATTTAGTTTTGGTCTCCACCATCACCTGAGGGAAATATATGGCTTTGTAAACACTTTGAATTTCCTTCTTGTTGAAATGTGCAATACAAATAAAATTGCCTTGCCTCTGTATGCTCACCAACTTTGTCTCTCTGCTGTTTGGTGCTATGAAGGGAGTGCACAGTTGATTTTACAAGGCTTTCTGATGAAAACCGATGGCATCGCTCTTTTGCTAAAAACAGCTGCCACATCTGGAAATAATGTTGATGAGAGCTATAAGACTGAACCAAAACAGGGATAACAGGGATCTGAAGTAAGCTAAAATGCTCCGTAGAGTTGAGGGGATCTGCAGAGTGAGGTAATGATTCTCTGAGGGTTAGTCACAATAATTGATCTGATTGATTATTTTTAGCAGTGGTTATATAATATTTGGTAGTGCAGCTTTAAATCTTTTTTTAAATGTATGTGTTTCACCATCAGGGAAAATGCCAAACTATTCATATTCTTTTAAGCAGAACTCACCCAGTCAGACATCAGTATTAGCTGTGTTCACATCCGATTTAGAGAAACACCATTTCTGTCTCTTGGGAATATTTCTGCCAGTGAAAGTCAACACCCTTTCTGTCATCCCTCTTGGCTCAATTTTGGGTCCACTCTTGTTCAGTTTGTACTTGTTCACAGTGTCTAAAAACCCTGCATATGTTATCGTAATTACGCTTGTGACACACAGTTATACTGTACCTATCCTGTGTTCACATCCGACCTAGAGAAGCACCATTTCTGTCTTTTGGCAATATTTCTGCCAGGGAAAGTCAACATCCTTTCTCGCATCCCTCTTGGCTCAATTCTGGATCCACTGTTGTTCAGTTTGTACTTGTTTACAGTGTCTAGAAACTCTGCATATGTTATCGTAATTACGCTTCTGACACACAGTTCTACCTATCCTTGTCCCCTGGATTCATAATTAATAATAATTTTTTGGTTTACATCAAAAAATGCTTAAATGTTTAAAATGTACATAAAATAAAAGTCAGCGTGTTACTGCAAAGCAAGAAATGAGACCAAAGGTGCTGCATGGAAGTAAGTTTAAAGGTGTATATTTAAACATTGAGGGAAAAGTTTACAGAACCCTGAAGCATGATTTCTAGGAAAGTAACTATACCTACAAATGCTTTCAAAGGCATCTTTGTTCAGAGCTAGGACTGCCAGGCACCCTGGTCACTAGGAAACTGCCTCAGGTTTTTCTGAAAAAAAAAAATTAATAATTGGTCCATTGATATGCTTTGGAGCATTAGCAACAAAAGGGTTTTCTAGCACTGCAACAGCTCAAGGTACGTGCAGGTCCCTGGGGATCTTGTTGAGGTCTAGTTGTCGTAATACTGTTTGATGAGTTGAGGAATCGAGGTCTGTTTTTTTAATTAAGAGGAAGATTGTCTGAAAGGAAAGGGGGGGTGGCGGAGGGTGCTGGGTAGCAGAACGATATGACAAAAGAGAAGGGTGGGGTAAAGAGTCATTGTGGCATCAACGCTGTTTGAGAAAATTCTGAAGATGAATTCAAAGGTTAATTTATATTCATGAAGCCTGCAATGGCTGTTTTTCTTGGGAAAAGCAAATGCCCTTTAATATTGATTGTGTAGAGAAGACTATGTGGTACATATCCACATTTAAAAAGGAACAAAAAAACATACACATTTTGGGATATGATAAGATCAAGATTTCCTGCTTAGAACTGTATTTGTATTGTTTGAGAAACCTGTTATGCAACACAATAATTACAACTACAGATGGCATTTGTAAAAGCCGCTGACTTTTCACTAAAAGCCAGTTGCAGAGAAATGATTGGCTTGTGACTAAATGACATCAACCAAATCTCAACAACAAAACAAGTTATGAAGAATTTCTGCCATATTTCCATATTTGGCTTCAAAGGACACAGGGGATTTAAGACACTTGCCTTTCAACTATATTTTCTCTCTGCCAGTTAAAATGGTTTGTTGTCTACAATGCGCAATATTATATGAGTGTGGTGGTAGAAAGATCATTTATATAGGAATATAGCATTTTTTGAATGGCATGTCTGAAATGCATGAGCTTATATATATTTTTAATTCACATAACAATGTTAGTTTGTTGCATGTCAACAAACTAACTGAAAGGAACAGTTAATTGTTGCACCTGTGGCTCATGGAAAATGCCCAGAAACTCTACTCTCCTTGGAGGCTTACAAAAACAAACACTTGAGTCTGGTTCTTTTTCAAATCAACAAGTACAACAGTTCAGATCAGATGGTGACACAGATTGAGCACTGACTTCCCTCTTGGTTCAGTGTTGTCATGAATCAGATTTGGCTTCACTTTGGCTGGCACTGCTTAACTAATTAAAGCTTTGCCAGCTCAGTGCTTAAGTTGGAGAGTGAAAGCAAGTTTCCTTTTTTTCGTACTGTCATCAAAGAGACATTATTTTGATTTCCACAGAAAAATTCAAGAGATTTTTCTGCAGTTATTTCAGATTTTGAATTGTCCCCATTAGGTAGGAAATCTTCAAAGAATGTATGTATAACTATTGAATTGAATGAACCCCAAATTGCTCCAGATGGCTGTGCCATCAATGTGCAAGTGTATGTGTGAATGTTTATTCTTTCCTTCCTGATGAGAAGATGGCACCTGCCTTCAGTGTATGAATGAATGTGTGAATGGGTGAATGATGGCTTGTATTATATATATTATGTCTTATAGTGGTCACTAAGGCTAGTAAAGCACTGCAATGCATCCATCCATCCATCTTCATCCGCTTATCCGGAGTCGGGTCGCGGGGGTAGCAGCTCCAGTAAGGGACCCCAAACTTCCCTTTCCCGAGCCACCTCAACCAGCTCCGACTGGGGGATCCCGAGGCGTTCCCAGGCCAGGTTGGAGATATAATCTCTCCACCTAGTCCTGGGTCTTCCCCGAGGCCTCCTCCCAGCTGGACGTGCCTGGAACACCTCCCTAGGGAGGCGCCCAGGAGGCATCCTTACCAGATGCCCGAACCACCTCAACTGGCTCCTTTCGACGCGAAGGAGCAGCGGCTCTACTCCGAGCTCCTCTCGGATGACTGAGCTTCTCACCCTATCTCTAAGGGAGACGCCAGCCACCCTCCTGAGGAAACCCATTTCGGCCGCTTGTACCCTGGATCTCGTTCTTTCGGTCATGACCCAGCCTTCATGACCATAGGTGAGGGTAGGAACGAAAATTGCCCGGTAGATCGAGAGCTTTGCCTTCTGGCTCAGCTCTCTTTTCGTCACAACGGTGCGATACACAGAATGTAATACCGCACCGGCTGCTCCGATTCTCCGACCAATCTCACGCTCCATGGTCCCCTCACTCGCGAACAAGACCCCAAGGTACTTTAACTCCTTCACTTGGGGTAAGGACTCACTCCCCACCTGAAGAAAGCACTCCATCGGTTTCCTGCTGAGAACCATGGCCTCAGATTTAGAGGTGCTGATCCTCATCCCAGCCGCTTCACACTCGGCGGCGAACCGATCCAGTGAGTGCTGAAGGTCACAAACCGATGATGCCATCAGGACCACATCATCTGCAAAAAGCAGCGACGAGATCCCGAGCCCACCGAACTGCAACCCCTCCTCGCCCCGACTACGCCTCGATATCCTGTCCATACATATTACAAACAGGATTGGTGACAAAGCGCAGCCCTGGCGGAGGCCAACCCTCACCTGGAACGAGTCCGACTTACTGCCGAGAACCCGGACACAGCTCTCGCTTTGGTCATACAGAGATTGGATGGCCCTGAGAAGGGACCCCCTCACCCCATACTCCCGCAGCACCTCCCACAATTTCTCCCGGGGGACCCAGTCATACGCCTTCTCCAGATCCACAAAACACATGTAGACTGGTTGGGCATACTCCCAGGCCCCCTCCAAGATCCTTGCGAGAGTGAAGATCTGATCCGTTGTTCCACGGCCAGGACGGAATCCGCATTGTTCCTCTTCAATCCGAGGTTCGACTATCGGCCGAACCCTCCTTTCCAGCACCTTGGAGTAGACTTTACCAGGGAGGCTGAGAAGTGTGATACCCCTGTAATTGGCACACACCCTCTGGTCCCCCTTTTTGAAGAGGGGAACCACCTCCCCGGTCTGCCACTCCTTAGGCACCGTCCCAGACTTCCACGCAATGTTGAAGAGGCGTGTCAACCAAGACATCCCCTCCACACCCAGAGCCTTCAGCATTTCTGGACGGATCTCATCAATCCCTGGGGCTTTGCCGCTGTGGAGTTGTTTGACTACCTCAGCGACTTCCACCAGGGAAATTGACGACAATCCCCCATCATCCTCCAGCTCTGCCTCTACCACAGAGGGCGTGCAATGCAGTCCATTGTTATTTCGGTCACAGTGTTTTGATCTTGATAAAGTTCCCATGTGTGTTCCCCATGTTCAAAAATCACCAAATGGGGTAGAAGTTTAAAAGACACACACATAATATAATCTCCTTGTGAGCTGCCTAACAATAGTTTTGTCAGTTTGAATTTTTATCACACTCTAGTCACATTTGGGAGAAAATGTTCTACAGTTGTTCTTGCTCATGTTCATCTTTTTGTGAAACTTATTTCTGCCCCAGTGGAAAAGCTAGATGAAATTCTTCTGCAAACGAACATTGTGATCGAACATGACAGGCGCAACCACTGAGGATTCCAACCTAAAATATTAACAGAAGTGCTCATTTTAAAACTCTGTGCTGCCGTAATATTAGAGAGACTTGCCATGACTTGTCCTCAAGAGTTAGGTAATAAGAGAAACATAGAAGTAAAGCATTCCAGGTATAAAATCCAGGTTAAAAAAAAAGCTGGAGGAGGGTCTGGCGAGTCCACAAAGCATTCCTGGATGGGAGAAAAACATGCTCTGGTTTATTGGCATTTCTTTAAATCAATTGCAATCATCTTGGGCGGCGCTAAACTCAGCACATAGACACTGTAAAATAGATTGGAGAGATAGACTAGCTAGCTGTCTGGATTTACCTTGCAGAGATCTGAGGAGCAGTTAACTAGAGTGCTCAGAAATCCACCGGATTTCAGAACTCCAACACAAGGGAATTGGAAGTTAATGGAAATAAATGCATCCAGCAGAATTCCCTGCGACACCAGAGCAATCTTCTATCTTCAGATTTTCTATGTGCCCCCTCCCCGCATCCACGGCTATCATTCTAAAACAACTGGGTATCTACACGAAAAGAGAAACATTTTTGTTGGTTTGTGTTTCTATCCACGTAAGAAATGTAAGTGAATAATGATAAATGAATCCTTTTTCTAGACCTGGCCTTAATTCACACCATTTTCACCAAAGACGAGTCAGAGTTGAGTCACCATTACCTGAGTTTGAGTCCACGTTGAGTCATCAAGATTGAGTCTGTGTTGAATTACATTTCTCCACTATGGCACCTATAAAGAGCTGATATACGTGGCCGGGTTGGCTCAGTTGGAAGAGCAGGTGCACATCTACTGTATGTACTGATTTATGCCTTGATGCAGAGGTCCAGGGTTCAAGTCCGACCTTTGATTATTTCCTGCAACTCTCCCCTTTCTCACATAGCTATCCTGTCCATTAAACGTGGAAATAATCTTTAAAAAAAGAGCTGTTATACTAATAAATGAGGGTCTCCATTAAACAAAAAATGACACTGCTGTCACGAATGCAAAGGGAGTTAATTTACTGACTTTTTTCTAAACAACATTTAGCGCTGCTCTTTCCAGCATTGCATGTAAAATCTGTGTAGGCAAATTTCCCAATCTGGGGTGCATGCCCCTGTATTTCCCAAATGTGAACATGTAGTAGGGAGCCCGCAGACCATGCACTACAGTTGCATATTACTTATCAATTCTTTTGTTACAAGAGTAGTGAAAGAGAAAGTATCCCAAAGACGATGGAATGGGCATTAACAGTTACAAATAAACAAGAAGCTTCTCAAGACATGGTGTCATCTTTTGTTGGTGAAGTAAAGGGTGTGACCCCCAAAGGAACCAGCCCTTTATGGAACTTCTCCCCAAGCTGCTTTCCGGACAGTCTTGGAGCTCGAAACAGGAATTTGTATACAGGAATTTGTTTTATGAATGCTCAAGTCTAATTTTATATTTCCAAGTCCAAGTACAAGTCACGAGTCTTGAGTGGGACTTGAATCCAGAAAATAGAGACTCAAGTCCAAGTCCAGTGCTCGAGTACTCCAGCACTGTACACTATGTATTTACTTGTATTTTGTATTATATATTATATTCATAGGACAAATCTATCTGTAAAATTTTGTTTAAAATAGTATTCATTTCTATATTTATTCAGTACATACCTATGTCCTGCACTCATGGAACCATTGTATGTCCTGCACTTACTGCTATTGCACTTCTGGTTAGACCTAAACTGCATTTTGTTGCCTTGTACCTGTGTAATGACAATAAAGTTGAATCTAATCTAATCTAATCTAATTTAGTTTGATATATATACAATTTGCAGTTCTTAGACAGAATGAAGAATTGAGCCCTGCACATGTAATATGACAAACATTTCATCCCAGAAAGTCTTGAATTCATAAAAATTAAATATTGTAATGTTTATTGTTTGATTTTTAAATAAAAGGATTTTATTTATTTGAGCCATTTCCCAATGCACAAATGTATGACAGTTTGGTTAGTAACTAAATGTATCTTGAATTCTGAACAAAACGTGCAAAATCAATTTGAATATTAAAATTGAACAATAAACTGACCTATAGAGGCTAAAAGGCTCCTTAGGGCTGAGGGGTTGGTTGATATGTGACAACTTTCACATTACACAATGCCATTTGAATCTTTGCAAAAAATATTTAAATAGTAATAAAATATATGAATTAAGTAAATGCATTTCATTCAAAGCATTTTTATTCTTATTCATACTGTTAGAATGTTTTTTTCTGTCCATGGAACGTGTCATTAAAGCTCTTGGTCATAGAAAAAATACATTCTTTCTAATCTTGCAGTTTGCTAAATGTTACAGTGCATACATTGACCTTCAGTGTCGGGAAACAACCCAAATTCATGCTCTGTCTAATAAACCAAAATTACTTTGCAGACTTATTCACAGCTGCTTTTGTCAACCATCACATTGATATTGTGGTTTCAGATTCAACACACACATGAACAAATGCCGGCTTGTGTATATCCAACCCTTTACAACCCTTACAACAGTCCTTACATTGTGAACCAACACCAATGTCCCAGCACCAAGCCATGCTGTTTTTGGGTCAGCTCAGCCCTGGGAGATACATGCACACAAAGAATGACATTTAGAGAGACTGGTCGGCATCAGTCTCATGCAGATAAGTGAATCCCATTGTGGCTGATTTAGAGCGCATACGTGAACACAGAATGGACAGCAGACACAGAGAAGAGCTGAGTGACATTGGCGCCACCAAGACGGCGTCTTGTTTGCATGCCAGTTCATTACAGCTCTGAACAATGCCTGTAATGTCCGGCCCTGTTCTTAGCTGTTTTCTAATTCTCACCAGCCACTTATCAAAGATATCATTTTGCAGGCAGAGTGACATGAAATATCCTCGAAAGTGTCAACCAGCCAACCCCCCCACCTCTGTTATTACACACTCGGAAGCACACAAAGAAAGGAACTCAAGTAGCAAAGGATGGAAGGAGCGAAAGTGCACGAGAGAGAAAATGAACAATAGGTGTATTTGTTTTGGTGTTATTGTGCGTTTTGGAAAAGTCTGAATGCAAATGCAGTGTTACAAATGAAGATCCCAATAGCATTGCGCTACAATGTGCCAAGGGGAGGCTGGGAATTTGCCTTCGCAGGCCTCGGTTGATGTGCGCAGATTTGGTCGCTGTAGCAGCTGGGCCACCAACACTGATGTGTGTGCTGATCCTCAGAAGGTGCCAGATGTGATTCCCAGAGGAACCGGTGCAGGCAGCTGAAGACCTACACACCATGCAAAGTCAAACATGGTGGGGTGGGGGCCCAAACACAGATGCACATTTGCTGACATCATACTGACACACTTTCAACATTCCCCCTCTACTTCCTTTCTGACACAGAAACCATGAACCTGTTTTGGTTTTGAACGCTTAGGGTTAGGGTTATACATGCCATCAACATTGTAATAAGGTGGCAGGCACAAAACCGACTTAGTAATGTTAAAAAAAGATTATGGTTTGGGTTAAAATCAGATGTTACTTCACTTGTGAAGTACACCCTGTAACGCCCTGCAGTGCCCTGCTATGCCACAAACTACAACTAACAATACCATTTCTAGTCATAGTTCCATTATCTTTATTGTGACCGTTATTACCCCATACCGGCCCCGTCAGACACCACCTACCAAGAGCCTGGGTATGTCCGAGGTTTAATCCTAAAAGGGATTTGTAAATTACAAGTGTGTGGTTTAGACCTACTCTATCTGAAATGTGTCTTGATATAACTCTTATGATTTGATACTATGCATATAATATAATTGAATTGAACGTGACGCTGAACATGAAGTTCATAAAAAAAATTTAAAAAAGTTCACTTTTATTTTCAAATGGTTCCCGCACCCTGATCTCTTGGGTGAAAGTCCTGTGTTTTGACCCATCAACCCCCCTAACCGTCCTGAGAAACCTGTTTTTGATACTTAGTATACTTTTTGCTTTGCCGCCATCATAACTACCACGGCCACTAGAGGGCACCGCCACTAGAAACGTATAGATGAGTCGTCATTTCTTTAAAGATTCTTTTGGGGCTTTTATTGCCTTTATTTATAGGACAGATAAGATCATGAAAGGGGGATAACATGCAGCAAACCTGCGGCTGCAGCTACAAGGACTGAGCCTCTGTCCTTGGGGCACACACTACCAGGTGAGCCTTGATGTCCCCAAGCACAAGTTAATCTGATACTTATGCTAATTTTGTTTATTTTATTATAGTGAATAGAAAAAATATATATATATTCTGCATGAAAAAAACAAAGTATGTGAGCGTTTTTTGTGGGACTCAATCTTAACATGAATTAAGCAATAGAAAACAATTTCAGACACAGCAAAAATGATCTGACTAGCAGCCAGATCATTATAAATCAAAGTTGACAGTAATCATTATTTAACTTATTATTTTAACTTTACTTCTAAACAAACCAGCTGTCTCCCATGACTCTGCCAACAAAGTTGCAGGATTTTGCCCAATTTTATTAATGAATCAATCAAGCTGTTTATTTGCTTAATTTCTCCTAAAAAAGATTTTCAACGCCTGTTTTATGAAACAAATTATCTCCTGCATAAGACATAATTACTAACTGTGTTATATAATTATATAGAAATAAAAATTAACATACGTTTGCAAAGAGTGCCAGCATATCATTTAAATACAGAAGAATCATACTGATTGATTAGAAAACTACATGTATTCACTTCTCATATGTTTCAAGCATAGGTGCCGATACCGTGGGTGCTCCGGAGCTCAAGCACCGACTGAAAATACTCTGCACCCACGTGTGCCAGACTGTCAGTAGGCTACATTCATTTAAAATGAAACGTTGCTGTTGGTGCTAAGTGGAGCGTCCATCATAGTGTGATTGGTTGGCTATCCACCAATCACAGTGTCTCTCGGATGAAAAAACCCTCTTTACTGACCCACCATCTATCCCCCCTCTATGCAGTGCATACATGTACATTAGGTAATCAGAGTAAGACTATCTATCTGTATTTGTGAGACGTGGCGCTGTCCTGAGTTGAAAGGAAGCCTACTTTACGGCTTTATTATTAAGTTATTAGGTGTGTGTGTTTGTGTCGGCCGTTGTCTATTTCCTAAGGTTCTGAAATGTATAATAGATGTACAGGACTAAGTTGAGACATGGCTTTCATTTGTATTTTTTCAACTTTGGAATATATAACTGTAAAATTAGCTGCTCAACAACAGTAATATACCCAACCTTTGTTTGAAATGCAGTGAGGCTAAAGGGACATGTGTCTGGGAGTGTGACAAAGTTAAAGCTTTCTGGAGGAAGTTGATTAGTAACACCATGTAAATCTTGTCTGGGAACATTCCACTTGACCTTAAAGCCCAGTTCAGACCAAAGTTTCACAACAAGACTAAACTGTAGAACGTTGCAGGGAAAAGTTTCAGCCGGCCCGTCTCAGCTCAACTCAAAACAGCTGATGGATCCTCTGCGGCTCATCTGTTCAAGTCACAAAGGCTGGTTTTAGAACATAAGAGACTTCTCCTGATTCAACAGCCAAAAGAAAAGTCTGGTCCAGTCTCCAGAGGCTGGTTTTAGAACGTAAGAGACGTCTCATGCTCCTCAGATCTCTGCAGGGTAAATCCAGACAGATAGCTAGTCTATCTGTCCAATCTGAGTTTTATGTTGGACAACTAAAAACAACCTTTGAACGTACACGTTAACCAAAAAAAGTTCCTTACCGAGGCTTTTTTGCAACGGCACCATGGCTTTGTCCAGAGCTTAGTGCCGCCAAAGATGATTGTGATTGGTTTAAAGAAATGCCAATAAACCAGAGCACGTTTTCTCCCATCCCGGAATTCTAGCCAGACCGTCATCCATAATTTTTCAGTTTTTTTTTTCTTCCTTCAAACAAAGCAGTTTTTTTTAGCTTTTCATTGTGCAGTTAATTGTTAATGAATTGATAAGGTTTCCACTGCTGTTGGTTATGGTAAGAGTGAAATTTATTTTAAAACATGTTAATTCATTATCAGAAGCTAAATATGGGCGTGTGCTGTTGTGCTTACCTTTGTGTGTCTAACAAGCCTAGTGTGTCTGTGCTGTGCACGAGCCTAGTCATATTTTACTAATGTGGTGTTAAAATTCAATAAAATGAAAGTTTTTGTTGGTCAATGGTGCGATCACTTTCTGCTACCACAAGATTTGTGTTTTCAGGCAAGAATTTACCTGAAAACACCTCCCTGTAAGACCAGCACGCCCATGGGTGCAAAGATAGACGCATGACGTGCATTGGCTAAAGATACTTGCGTTGGGCGCCAAGTGTAAGGTAGCACCCATAGAGTTTATCTGCGTCTAAATTTGGCCCTGCTGTGCTGTGTTTCAGGGTGACTCTATGCGCACCAACATCCAGCTGGATTTCGGCGATGGCACAGCTGTGTCCTACTCCAACCTGAGCTGGACCGAGGAGGGGATCAAACACGTGTACAAGTCTGCCGGAATATTCCGTGTCACAGCGTTGGCAGACAACACGTTGGGTTCTGACGCCACAACTCTCTTCCTGCATGTCACATGTAAGTGCTGCTTCTGCTACAATTATGAACCTGAAAATGAGCTAAATGTGGGCGCTTTAAGAAAAAGGCAAACATTAAACTCAAAGATACCATGTGTTTTCTTTTAATTTGTTATGTTGCCTAGCTCCAGGTGCTAAAATATGTTGCACTAATATGTTGCCAAACTGTTGATCCATGCTAAACCCATTGGAAGTGAACTGCACTGACCTGTACACAGTATTATGTAATATAGCATTAACACAAGACAACTTTTGGGAGAAAGGTCATAACAAAGTTGCTTCTGCAAGGTTTCAGAGATGGGCAAGGTGGGCAGAGACTGAGAACTGGGCCTGTAAGGTCACTGTGACTGAGTTATCTGAGGATAAAACAGAAGAACAATGGCTTATTCTAAAGTGGATTATAACAGCACACATCAAAATTATTCTCAGAGCGTCATGCTTACCACCATCAAATGGCAATAAAATAGTGTATCATTTGAAGGGAATCATACAAGATCCTTTCAGTATATTTTCAATCGTCTCTTTGTCTTGTCTTTCATCGATTGGTTCAATCCATTTTAATTTCTTGCCATCGTCATGTGGCAGCCTGTGTGTTCTGTATTTTTTATATTTTTCTAACGGCAATAATTAGAGCTGGGGATATGCCAGGAACTACTACAATGATTTTCTCGGACCATATTTAATACCAAATTACTCTCTCCCACACACACACACAAAAACTGAACATCTTAAAGTGGGGATAAAGATTAGTTCTGGTTAAAGAGGATCAAGGCTAACAGAAGCCTTGGCGAGAGAACACCCCAGACCACAGCACTACCAAAACCTTTCAGTTTTTTGAAGGAAAGTAGTGTTTTACATCTGTCCATGGCAGGGAACCTTATCCCTGAGATTAGTGTAAAGCAACCTAGACCCCTGTCAGGTCCTATTAGGTTCTTAGTGGGGAAGGTTGGCAGCATTACCCACAAGGTATTGTGTCAAAAATACATGATGTCAACATATTTTCAGTGTTAGAATGGGATTATTTTTAGTTGCCATCACCATAGTTACAGACCCACAAGGACCTTTTAACATAACATCACCACTCGACAATGTCAGAAAAACATCTGATCGTCTGTCATTTTGAATCACTCGTGCCAGATCTTTGGTGATCAGTTGATGTTTGGCGAGACTATAAATCAAATGTGTCAGCAAAATAATTAGTCAAGATATACTGGAATGATTATATCTCCAAAAATTGACGTTTATATACTAATAAATTGCCACATAAAACAAGTTTAAAAAGAAATGTGGTGTTTCCCGGGTTTCTATTGTTATCTATGTGAGAAAAAAGTTGATTTAATGACCAATTCAATTCAATTCAATTTTTTTTATAGTATCAATTCATAACAAGAGTTATCTCAAGACACTTTACAAGGACCCAACAGTTCTAGTAGTTTCCTCCAGAGCAAGCAACAGTGCGACAGTGGCAAGGAAAAACTCCCCTTTGGGAAGAAACCTCGGACAGACCCAGGCTCTTGGTAGGCGGTGTCTGACGACCGGTTGGGGATAGAATGAAGAGTGGCAATAACAGTCCCAAAGAAAAAATAAATAAAAATAAAGTAGTTTGTAGCAGTTCTTTGTAGTAGTTCATGGCATAGCAGGGCACTGTGCAGCATTACAAGGCACAGCAGGACGTAGCTGGGCACCGCAGATCGTGGCAGGGAAGGGAACGTGTAGCGGGACCATGGCGACAGCTGCAACCATGATTTTGGAGCCTCCCTGATCCGAGGAAACATGCTGGGAGAAAAAGAACAAAAGGACTCCGGGGAATGACTCCCCAGAGCTAGGTTAGTAACAAGCATTTCTGGGACATAGATGCACACAAAATAGGAAGATAGAAAGATAGAGGAGAGAGGAGCTCAGTGTGTCAGCCTAACTAAGAGAGACAGGATAAAGAGAAGAGCCTGGTCAGGCTAGATCTCTCCCCAACCGGATCGGGCTGCATGCCAAGTCTCCCTTTAGTTTTATTATAATCTTGATTATATGATAGATAGATCTGACAACTATGACGAGACACAGGTGGGCCGGGTTAGGCGGACGCTGCAACTCCTCACTCCCTAACAATATTCAATTCTATGCCCTAACTATAAGCTTTATCAAAAAGGAAAGTCTTAAGCCTACTCTTAAATGTGGAGACGGTGTCTGCCTCCTGAACCCAAACTGGAACCTGGTTCCACAGGAGAGGAGCCTGATAGCTGAATGCTCTGGCTCCCGTTCGACTTTTAGAGACTCTTGGAACCACAAGTAATCCTGCATTCTGGGAGCGTAGTGCTCTTGTAGGGTTGTAAGGTACTATGAGCTTTTTAAGATAAGATGGTGCCTGACCATGAAGAGCTTTGTAGGTGAGAAGAAGGATTTTAAATTCTATTCTGGATTTTACAGGAAGCTAACGCAGAGAAGCTAAAGCAGGAGAGATGTGATCTCTTTTCCTGGTTCCTGTCAGAACACGTGCTGCAGCATTCTGGATCAGCTGAAGAGTCTTTATGGACCTTTTTGAGCAGCCTGATAATAAAGAATTGCAGTAATCCAGCCTAGAAGTAACAAATGCATGGACTAGTTTTTCTGCATCATTTTTAGACAGGATATTCCTGATTTTTGCAATATTACGTAGGTGAAAAAAAGGCCATCCTTGAAATTTGCTTTATGTGGAAATTAAAGGACATGTCCTGATCAAAGATAACTCCAAGATTCCTCACAGTGGTGCTGGAGGCCAGGGAGATGCCATCCAGAGTAACTATCTCTTTGGATAATGCGTCACGGAGGTGCTTGGGTCCCAGAACAATAACTTCAGTTTTATCTGAGTTTAACATTAGAAAATTACAGCTCATCCAAGTTTTAATCTCCTGAAGGCACATTTGAAGTTTAGCTAACTGATTAGTCCGGCTTGATTGATAGATATAATTGAGTATCATCTGCATAACAATGAAAGTTTATGGAGTGCTTCCTGATAATATTGTTTAAAGGAAGCATATATAAAGTGAACAGGATTGGACCGAGCACAGATCCTTGTGATACTCCATGACTAACTTTGGCGTGCACAGAGGATTCATCGTTAACATGAACAAACTGAGATCGATCTGATAAATAAGACTTAAACCAGCTTAGAGCAGTCCCTTTAATGCCAATTAAATGTTCCAATCTCTGTAATAAGATATGATGGTCAATGGTATCAAATGCAGTACTAAGATCTAATAACACCAGTACAGAGATAAGTCCTTTGTCTGATGCAATTAGGAGGTCATTAGTAATTTTCACAAGTGCTGTCTCTGTGCTATGATTAACTCTAAATCCTGACTGAAAATCCTCAAATAAGCTGTTGCTATGCAGAAAGTCACATAGCTGTTTAGCGACTACTTTTTCAAGAATCTTAGAGAGAAATGGAAGATTGGATATAGGTCTATGGTTGGCTAAAACATCTGTATCAGGGAGGATATAGGTCTATAGATGGCTAAAACTTATGGATCAAGGTTGGGCTTTTTCAGAAGAGGTTTAATTACAGCTACTTTAAAGTGCTGTGGTACATAGCCTGTTAATAAAGATAGATTGGTTATATCTAGTAGAGAAGTGTTGACTAAGGGTAAAACTTCTTTAAGTAGCCTAGTCGGGATGGGGATTTAGACCCCATCCCGAAAAGCTCAAACTGCAAAAGCTCAAAATAGCCATACATAACATACCTGATAAACTTAAATGTATTATTATATAGAGTTTGAACGTGATTTCCCATAAATTTTGATTGGCTTTCAGTGTTTCTATTGTTCATCAAACCGCTCTGAAAGTGATGCCAATGATATTGTTTGTCATTGTCGTTGTTATAGCTGTGATGTGGACTCCAATATCCACTTGTAATACAATGACTTATTTTTGTTTTTTTTTAGCTATATATTTCACAAAAAGATGTGATGGACAATTGCCAAAAACCCCTCAATGGGCTTAATAAGTGGCACTCTCCATAGAAACAATTATATTTAACAATTTAAAAATATATAAAGGGGAGAGTAATGGGCGGCAGGTCAGAGTCGAACCCGCGGCCACTGCATCAAGGAGGGATCCTCTATATATGGGTGAGCGCGCTACCAACTGAGCTACCCAGGCTCTCAGCAATTTTCATGGAACTATACACTCACCGGCCACTTTATTAGGTACACCTGTCCAACTGCTCGTTAACACTTAATTTCTAAGCAGCCAATCACATGGCGGCAACTCAGTGCATTTAGGCATGTAGACATGGTCAAGACAATCTCCTGCAGTTCAAACCGAGCATCAGTATGGGGAAGAAAGGTGATTTGAGTGACTTTGAACGTGGCATGATTGTTGGTGCCAGAAGGGCTGGTCTGAGTATTTCAGAAACTGCTAATCTACTGGGATTTTCACGCACAACCATCTCTAGGGTTTACAGAGAATGGTCCGAAAAAGAAAAAACATCCAGTGAGCGGCAGTTCTGTGGGCGGAAATGCCTTGTTGATGCCAGAGGTCAGAAGAGAATGGCCAGACTGGTTCGAGCTGATAGAAGGGCAACAGTGACTCAAATTACCACCCGTTACAACCAAGGTGGGCAGAAGAGCATCTCTGAACGCACAGTACGTCGAACTTTGAGGCAGATGGGCTACAGCAGCAGAAGACCACACCGGGTGCCACTCCTTTCAGCTAAGAACAGGAAAGTGAGGCTACAATTTGCACAAGCTCATCGAAATTGGACAATAGAAGATTGGAAAAACGTTGCCTGGTCTGATGAGTCTCGATTTCTGCTGCAACGTTCGGATGGTAGGGTCAGAATTTGGCGTCTACAACATGAAAGCATGGATCCATCCTGCCTTGTATCAACGGTTCAGGCTGGTGGTGGTGGTGTCATGGTGTGGGGAATATTTTCTTGGCACTCTTTGGGCCCCTTGGTACCAATTGACCATCGTTGTAACGCCACAGCCTACCTGAGTATTGTTGCTGACCATGTCTATCCCTTTATGACCACAATGTACCCAACTTCTGATGGCTACTTTCAGCAGGATAATGCGCCATGTCATAAAGCTGGAATCATCTCAGACTGGTTTCTTGAACATGACAATGAGTTCGCTGTACTCAAATGGCCTCCACAGTCACCAGATCTCAATCCAATAGAGCATCTTTGGGATGTGGTGGAACGGGAGATTCGCATCATGGATGTGCAGCCGACACATCCGCGGCAACTGTGTGATGCCATCATGTCAATATGGACCAAACTCCCTGAGGAATGCTTCCAGCACCTTGTTGAATCTATGCCACGAAGAATTGAGGCAGTTCTGAAGGCAAAAGGGGGTCCAACCCGTTACTAGCATGGGGTACCTAATAAAGTGGCCGGTGAGTGTATATTTCTAGTTATATTTATTAGTGTGTGGACGGCCTTTGATAAAGTCCACCTCATCTCTCAAAAGAGCTTGTTAGCTAACTAGCTACTTGCATGAGCAGTGATGACAGAAAAGTGGCCACAAAAAGAGAGATATGTTAATAAGAGCCACATGGCTCTAGGTTTGTTTATTGCCATTGTACAACACAGGCGTACACAACAAAATCCAGTTGTTGTGCCTTTAATGCTACACAAGAAAACAAGAAAAAAGAAGAATGGTAGTGCGTTCCCCGGGTGCATTTTTTGAATTTGCATTAGGAGGAATGTAAACAGTAGCGACGAAAAAAGCTTGGTACGTACATTACCCAAAATGCAACAGTGCAGTCGGAGATTTTGGTGTTTCACGGCTACTGTCATGGGCTACAAAGGTCTACTAAGCTCACTTGTTATCATACCCAGATTTATTTTAATTTTCAAACGTAGTCTTCAGACCCATCCGGCGCTATCTCCAGTGACATCACTTGTAGACATTTATTAGACTATACATGTTTTTTTCCACATAGCCTTTGCAGTAGCATTCCTCATGAACCTGTTCCCCTTTAATTTTAGACATTTTGTACATGTTCTACAGTCGCATAATAATCCATTTCCATGACTTCACTGACTTAAATCCAGTTGTACATTGCATGAAAATAGAAGAAAATACAAAACAAATACATGTTATTCATACATTTACCACTGAATATCCAAACGGCACATATCCAAAATATTGAATTGCTATTCACTGTGAGAGAGGTTTTATGGTTAAACCCATCTGTCATTTGTACATACTGTCTATGAATAGGTGTATGTATAAGTGTGTGGTAACCATTCATCATCTTTTTTTACTTTTCACTTTTCATCATTTAACCAAAGCCACATTTTTCTCCACATGTTGAAGTGTCCTTGAGCAAGAACCCAAAGCTACATTTGGGGTGTGTGTGTGTGTGTGTGTGTGTGTGTGTGGTAGAATAAGAGGCCAATTGTAAAGCACTTTTTGCCTTTAACGATTGACTCTCACAGACAGCTTTGATTCGATTCAATTCATTTCCCATGAGAACGGCAGTATGATCATGTCCTCTGACGAGGGCAAAAGCTCCCGCATGTGATTGCAATATTTTCTCTTGTGTATACACACACACGCACTATATTTAAAATTCTGTGAAAAGAAGCTGAAAATAAGTGATTTTACTATACTTTATGATACATCTCTGTATGAATGACGGGTGTTAATAGAAAACCGCTAGCTTGGCAGTTGGCATTCCTTGTGTATGAGTTGAATATATTTACCATTATTCACTTATTCAGTTCAGGGTATGGGGTGGACCCTGTCCCAGAATGCACTAGGCAAAATGCTGGACAAGTCTCAACTATTTATCTTTTCACCTGACACGCAGTTGTTTGGATTGTGGTGGGAAACCTGAGCACAGTAACCTGTCATATAAAAGTGATGGTGTTTGGAGGATTTTCTCTCCCTGAAACTGAAACAAGCTTCACACCCCATGTGATTGAAATTTACCATTTTTTTTAGACTTTTTTTATTTGAACTCTGAAGTGAGCCTCATTATGAGTAGCCATGCCTAATATCAACTCTTTGTACTCTTTCTTTCTCAGGTCCAGTAGAGCATGTCCAGCTTCTCGCTCCCTTTGTAGTCATAAAGAACAAAGAGGTGAACATCACAGCAGTGGTCTTACCCAGCCACCCACGGACTGTTACTTACTTCTGGTGGTTAGGCAACAATACTGAGGTAATTCTTCCAGGACAAGGCTCATTAGTACACAATTGTTTCTTTCGCATAGAAAGGTATGTACTGTATAAAAGCCATTATCATAATTAAACCTGGTAATTGACTGACATTTTCATAGTTCCGTCTGGACCAAAGTAGTCTATATCGCCGGATGTCCCTCACCTTCCAGTTTCTTTGTGTTGGCATTCTAAAGATCCGACAATCAAATTATATTTATCTTTCATTTTTTTTTTTTAAGTAAAATTCTCATCACACATTTGAGAGCATTTTTAATTCCACAGCTCGCCTCCCTACGTGCACAAGCAAATTCTTTTCCAAAGATATTTTGCGGACGTGTTACAGGCCTCAAGCATGAGTAACCTATTACCAGATAAATATGCCCTGTTCTGATGCAGGAAAAGGAGAGACAGGACACATTAGTTGCATTTGTTCAGCAGGCTGTCCTCTGTCTTTATTAACAGGATTTTATAACTTTTTTTTTATCTTTCCTTTTAACAGAATTCACATCCTTCATATTAAACTCATTCACTTATTTCCCAAATTTGTCATTCACATTGCAACACAAAATTATCAGATTTTTAACCACTGAAATAACATAGTATAGTCTATGAACTTACCAATCTGTTTTTAAGTCACACAGTACCAAACATTACCAACATTTTCATAATCTTAATATGTTCTCTGACATTTACTAGCTGTAGTTAAGCATATTAATTTGCTTTTCTCTTCACCCTGCAAAACACATTTACCAAACCTTAATAAACAATACATTGTTACAAACACACACCTATAATCAATGTCAAGGAGCTGCAGTATAAATAAATAAAAGTATGACATTATGGCTGCCATCTTGTGACTTTGTTTACGTACCAGAGCTAGCAAAACTATGCTAATGTATAGAAATACAAGTTTCTAACTCAAATAAAACACACATTTTCTGCCTCAAACCTTCTCAGATAATGTTCCAAATGGTTTTATAGTGCTTCAAAAACATATTTTGGTGTTGTAACACACACTTACCTTAACCTGTTTTGATGCAGGAAAAGAAGAGACAGGACACATTAGTTGCGTTCGTTGAGCAGACTGTCCTCTGTCTGAGGGACGGAGGCCGTTGTCCCAACTAGCCCTAACAACACTCTCCCTTGTGGCGGGGACACTGTAAAGGCATCAACCATACATTTAAACCTGGTCTCTTTAACAGAAAAATACATATAATCAGATTATAAACATAACAATTGTGACCTTACATTTGTGGGTGTAGAGTTGTGATGGTTGGGAAAGTGGAAAGACGACCCAAAACGGTTTCCGTTGACTCTGGTGGGTTTTGCAGATGTTTTTATGTTCAAAAGAAGGATCCTACAGTTTTATGGAGGAAAATAAAAGCTGGACAATTATCCTATTAACTTACATTGTAGCTTGTTTCTCCACTGCAGCAATCTCGCTTAATACTGGACCAAAGTCAAAGATTGTTGAAAATAAGGTTGAACATATTAATATAATATTAATACTTATGGATATCTTATTTTCAAGTAGATCTACAGTTGACCTTAACATTAACCAAAATTCAGGTTACTCTCAAACAAATCACATTTTGATAATGTATAAGTCACAGAGTCAACCTGGGACACCGCCCTGATGAAGGCAAGATAACCGAAAATCTCTGGTTAATAAAGTATGTTCCACGTGATTGAGATAATTATTGACATTATTTTGGACCTTTTTGCACTTCCAGCCCGTGATAACATTGGACGGGAGTATTTCACACACCTTCTCCATGGACGGAATGCACACCATCACAGTCCAGGTGGCTGCAGCCAACACCATACTGCAGGACACCAAGACCATAGCAGTCAAAGGTCAGTATTTGTTTTCTTATTGTGTCCTGGAGCTAACTGCTGGTATCTTTTCCTTTTATAAGGGGAGACAGTGCAGGTGAATGACTGACTTCATCACCATGAAGCCTCCCCAGTTGATTACTAACATTAAAAAATAGTTTTTTAATCACAAATTTTCTGAAATGTTATGTTTTTATATATGCAAATTAAGCATTATGTATTTAAATGAGTGCTAATTTGCCCGTGAATTGGGACACGCCATAGTATTAAGAGCAACCGTGATGATCAGCAATGCAGTTGTATGTATAGCAGTTAAATATTTCAGAATACATACGATTGGTCGGATGCTTGTACTGTCAGCTCCTACTTGAGTAACATGAATGTCATTACTGTTAGGACCTCTAAAGAATATGTCTTCATTGAAAAGGAAGTAATCCGGCAGCAAGTGTGTGTAAAATACAGTGATTTATTACCGGCGGATGGCTTGGCATAAAGCTGTGACATTTTCTAATTATCTAGGAGTGCATCTGGTACATTTAGCCAAAGGGAAGGGAAGGAGTTATGAGAAACCCTCTTCTTTTCATCAAGTGTTAACTACCTGAACTCAACTTGAGCAAAATGACAGTTGGCGCAGCACCCTGAGAATAATGCCCTCGGATCCGAGTGAACTAATGGCTGATTCTCCCTCGACTCTCCTCGACAGAATTCTTCAAATCGCTACTTTTATCTTTCTCCCCGAATCTGGATGAGTTCAACCCCGACGTACCCGAATGGAGACAGGATGTGGGGAGAGTAATTAAGAAGGCTCTGCTTCAAGTGAGTGATTTTCATTTATTCTGTTCTTCGCCTCTTTCTCTTCTGTCCATCCTTCTGTCTGTCTTCAGCTCCTTTCCTGTCTTTTTTTATCTTCGCTTGTCTTTCTCACCTTACAATTTCTGAATTATTTCCTATACCCCAATTAACTCTGCTGCCCAGTACTCAATGGTGCAACAAGAGAATGCCCTCAGGCCACCCTGGGATTCATCATCAGATAGGTGTGACAGCGCTTCTTTTAGATATTTCTACGCTTCCATCTCCTGTTATACCAGATTATCATAACACCACAAAAGCAAACAAAAAAATGGTCAAAATGAATTAGATAGAATAGATAGACAGAACACACTTCATTGTCATTGTCTCCGATCAACAACAATCAACAATCTGTTGCTTCACAACACAAACATGTCACAGAGAAAGCATTAAAAAATTGACATGAAATTAGGGCCGCACGATATGAGGAAAATATGATACGCTATGACGATAATGTTACAGATATCAAAGTGTACTCAGTTCTGCATTCCTGCTGCCTTCAGTATTCTGTTGAATCTAAAACAAATGAGAGGAAATACATTTTTTAACATTCTTTAATTCAACAAATTGAATATTAAATTGAATATAAATGGCACTTAAATGTAAGTGGCATTTTTAGGCCTTAATTGTGACAGGACAGTTTAGACATGACAGGGAAGAGAGAAGAGAATGACATGTAGAAACGGCCGCAAGTCTGAGTCAAACCTGCGGTCACTGCGTCAAGTACCGAGCCTCTAAATATGGGTGCCTGCTCTACCAAGTGAGCTACCCAGGCGCTCAACAATTACCAATTAAAGTGTCTTCTACTGATATTTTCTTTCATCTAACACACAAAATGTGTCTTTTGCAAGATATATATATATATATATATATATATATATATATATATACAGTGGGTACGGAAAGTATTCAGACCCCTTTAAATTTTTCACTCTTTGTTTCATTGCAGGCATTTTCCAAAAATCAAAAAAGTTCATTTTATTTCTCAGTAATGTACACTCAGCACCCCATCTTGGACAGAAAAAAACAGAAATGTAGAAATTTTTGCAAATTTATTAAAAAACAAAAACTGAAATATCACATGGTCATAAGTATTCAGACCCTTTGCCGTGACCCTCATATGTAACTCAGGTGCTGTCTATTTCTTCTGATCATCCTTGAGATGGTTCTACACCTTCATTGGAGTCCAGCTGTGTTTGATTATACTGATTGGACTTGATTAGGAAAGCCACACACCTGTCTATATAAGACCTTACAGCTCACAGTGCATGTCAGAGCAAATGACAATCATGAGGTCAAAGGAACTGCCTGAGGAGCTCAGAGACAGAATTGTGGCAAGGCACAGATCTGGTCAAGGTTACAAAAAAATTTCTGCTGCACTTAAGGTTCCTAAGAGCACAGTGGCCTCCATAATCCTCAAATGGAAGACGTTTGGGACGACCAGAACCCTTCCTAGAGCTGGCCGTCTGGCCAAACTGAGCTATCGGGGGAGAAGAGCCTTGGTGAGAGAGGCAAAGAAGAACCCAATGGTCACTGTGGCTAAGCTCCAGAGATGCAGTCGGGAGATGGGAGAAAGTTGTAGTAAGTCAACCATCACTGCAGCAATCCACCAGTCGGGGCTTTATGGCAGAGTGGCCCGAAGGAAGCCTCTCCTCAGTGCAAGACACATGAAAGCCCGCATGGAGTTTGCTAAAAAACACCTGAAGGACTCCAAGATGGTGATAAATAAAATCCTCTGGTCTGATGAGACCAAGATAGAACTTTTTGGCCTTAATTCTAAGCGGTATGTGTGGAGAAAACCAGGCACTGCTCATCACCTGTCCAATACAGTCTCAACAGTGAAGCATGGTGGTGGCAGCATCATGCTGTGGGGGTGTTTTTCAGCTGCAGGGACAGGACGACTGGTTGCAATCGAGGGAAAGATGAATGCGGCCAAGTACAGGGATATCCTGGACGAAAACCTTTTCCAGAGTGCTCTGGACCTCAGACTGGGCCGAAGGTTTACCTTCCAACAAGACAATGACCCTAAGCACACCGCTAAAATAACGAAGGAGTGGCTTCACAACAACTCCGTGGCTGTTCTTGAATGGCCCAGCCAGAGCCCTGACTTAAACCCAATTGAGCATCTCTGGAGAGACCTGAAAATGACTGTCCACCAACGTTTACCATCCAACCTGACAGAACTGGAGAGGATCTGCAAGGAGGAATGGCAGAGGATACCCAAATCCAGATGTGAAAAACTTGTTGCATCTTTCCCAAAACGACTCATGGCTGTATTAGATCAAAAGGGTGCTTCTACTAAATACTGAACAAAGGGTCTGAATACTTATGACCATGTGATATTTCAGTTTTTGTTTTTTAATAAATTTGCAAAAATTTCTACATTTCTGTTTTTTTCTGTCCAAGATGGGGTGCTGAGTGTACATTACTGAGAAATAAAATGAACTTTTTTGATTTTTGGAAAATGGCTGCAATGAAACAAAGAGTGAAAAATTTAAAGGGGTCTGAATACTTTCCGTACCCACTGTATATACACAGTACATACAGTATACTGTATATATACAGTATATGCACTGTGTCATGCACTGTGGAGGAAGGTCTGGCAAAGCAAGACAAGACGTGAACAAAATCTGTGAGATTGACCGTAAAACAAGATTTGGTCCTCATAAAATATTTTTCCAAAAGTGAGTTTTGAAAAGAGTGTGTGTGTGTGTGTGTGTGTGTGTGTGTGTGTGTGTGTGTCAGTGTGTCTGTGTGTGTGTGCGGTGGCCTGGGTGCTTGGTAGCGACCTACGTATGATACCTGTCACTGTGTCTAATGTGTGTGTCTGCGAGTGTGTGTTAGACTACTTGTACGGTGGAGGGGTGCAAGTGCTCTCGCCGTGTGTGGGAAGCTCACCCATCATTGTTAAGTGCTACTCATCTTCCCATTCACCGCTCATGAATAGCAGATTGCATTTGCTTGTGGCCATCATATTGAGCATTAGAGCTGCAGGTGGGCGCTCAAGGAGGAATATTTAAATGAAGAGGATCTCATGAATAACCTGGATAAGCCCAACTCAGATCCATGCTTTTGTGCCGATTGATGTCCCTTGATGCCATATAAAGATAACAAAATAAGAATTTTAGTTTCAGCAATATATTTCTCCATCTAGATGAGAGGTAACTTAGACTAAATCAATGTTAACAACCCTGTGGGCACACTGGTTTTGTTTATGTTTGAACTCACTTGACTTAATTAATTAATCAAGGTTATTGGTGCATTCTCAAGCTATTAAAGGCTTGTGTACTTCACTAATCCCAGAGATTGACATGTAAACCGGAATGTCCTGAGTCCCAGTTAAGTAAGGTGTAATGTAGACTACAACCCTTACAGGGTGATCAGGAATCAGCCTGAAGGTGTTGTATTCGCCATAACAACTGCCTCGCTCTACGTTATCTCGCTTATTACACAGCTATTTGCCAAATAAATTGAAAATTTGTTGCTGTTTATTGGCAACACCACAAGATTTCCCCCTCCGGCAGCAAATTTATTTCTGGCAGAAGGCACCAGTCCGGGCTAGGGTTGGGCATCCAGAAACAATTCCAAACGGTTCAAAAATTACAATTCCAGAAGAATTGGTTCGTTTTGGAATAGTTTGGAATCATTTAGAAGATTTGGTTCCAAATCTGATCATTGCTTTCAATTTAATATGTGCAAGTGTATTATCTTCCCCCATATTATCATAGTTCATCCCCCATTACAGGCTGTGGTAGGAGCCGTATATTTTATGAGTCGGGCTATTATTGCCATAATAATAATAATTTCAGTTTGTGAAATGGTCACGTAATATAGATTTATTAATTAGTGTACATGTCAAGATTTTTGCGTTCATTACGTGTACATGTCAGGATTTTCAAACGTGACCATTTAACGAACTGCCATGACACGGACCGCCACACGTGGGACGCAATCCCCGGGCGCAGGGACACGATCCGCGGTCTCTGTGGCACGCAACAACGCCGGCCACAACAGCGGGACGGTTGCTAGCTTGGTGGACAAATCCCTTCACCTAGCTGCTGTTTTAATATTAGC
Organism: Etheostoma nigrum; assembly: GCA_029931835.1. Lineage (NCBI taxonomy): Eukaryota > Metazoa > Chordata > Actinopteri > Perciformes > Percidae > Etheostoma > Etheostoma nigrum. Next base: position 1,842,415 of record CM057238.1, read on the forward strand.
AGAAGCATTGTGAGCTAGCGGGCTATTGACTGCTCTAATTCACATTTCCGTTGACGTTGAAGTGAGACACGGTGAATGACTTCTTTGGGAATATGTACGTTGACATTTATGTCCTCATTCATCTTGTTTCTTGTTTTTTAACACCTGTAAGTTAACGGTAAACATGTTGCAATGTAGCTAAGCTAACTAATAAGCATTGTTGTCCCTACGGCTGTTACCGCGTAGCGATCATAGATGGTATATAAAGATGTAGCTCACCAGATCTGCTGTCATTGTTTGAATGGACACAAGTTGCTCACGTCTCCCCACTTTTTGAAGCTGATAGAATATCCTGACTTTTTTCGGCAGACCACATTCTCCATTAGAATTCAACCAAGCCATGTAATAAACTCTTTTAGTCTGTGGATGAAATTATGGTTATGTGGCTAAAATGCATCTGCCAACAGGCTCATATTGTAATCACTGATGCAGAACACAGGATATTTTAGTAAACTGCCACCTGTTTTATCCATGCAATTCTTTTTTGTTGATACACAATATGTTACCATTTGTCTGCATTTTTCACATTATTGTAGTCACGGTAACATGTTTCAAGTCACTGAGGTTTGCTACTTTCATTTTGTCAGTGCAATTTTTGCACACTTTTTACAGCTTTATTTGATAAATGATTTTGATCAAGACCAGTTAGCTTGCCAAGGGTGTATCCCTACCTTTCATTGGGTCTAAAGGCTTCAGGTTCAGTGTTTGGGAGTCCCTAATGTGCCAGAACCATCTGAGAAGCCATTATTGCCACTTTATCAAAGCACCTAAAAGGTCATTGGATAAAGAATTTGTCTGTCTGTTCGCCATTGTTGTTTTGAAAGAGCATACGCCTAAACCATGACTAGAGCTGGCACACAGATCCTCCTCCACGTGGCTCCTCAAAGGACGCTGATTGGTTTGTTCCACTGACACAAACACATTACTCAAAGCCTGAGGAGATGGATTTTTGTGTTACCTCATCCCGTAATTCTTGTGTGATCTTGTGATATTGACAGAGTAAAGTAATTCATGCACTACTGAGAACTGAGCAATTTAGCAAATTACCACAAAGTGCTAACACTTTTGAAGAGTTAAAATTAACTTTAAATCCTTAATTATTGCAATCAGCAGTGGAACATAATTGTGGTTGGCTGTGGTGCAAATATTTTTTTTTCTGGGCCCTTGCGCATGCACACACACACACACACACACACACACACACACACACACACACACATTGGGGGGACATTTTATCACAATACAGCATAGAAAATCTGCTTGGAAACATAAGAAAGTATGGGATAAAACAATACAATTCTGCTTAGAAAAACATGCAATCACTATTCATTTCAACTGTTTTCATTTGGAACAAATTCTATGTCCAAATGCAAAACACATCTTCTATAGGCTCAGTCTTCCGCTTTAAAAAAAACAAACAATTCCAGTGCTGGTTCCATGCCTGGTATCAGAATTTTGGATAGTCACCAATGAAACATTAATGCCCATGTGATAAGGGGTGGGAGGATTGGCAGAACAGGCCATAGACATATAAAGAGTAGACACTGTTTCAACCTCTACTGCCTACTGGCCCTGACGAGCCGTGGGGCCGCCATCTTGGCGCCATCTTGGACCGGTCACTCGCTCCACTCGGTGTGATCTGTTTGGCTGTCAGCGTATTTAAGTAATCACCCTCACTGAATACCAAACTGATTTTAACGCATACATGTAGCTATGATACATGACACATGGTTTTGCATATTTTAAAATTCAGTAATATTCAACAGTAATAGAATATTCTGATATGATATAAAGTCCGAGATCAAAACTGGGAACATAATCCCTGAACAGGGAGAAAACAGGGACATTTCCATCAATCTGATTGAAAAACCTAATGTTGTGTCTTTAAAAACAGAACAGGGACAGAGGTAGTTTTTATGTGAAGTAGGCTATGAATCACACATATAAATATGATAGAGAAGCAGAAACAGATAGTGGCAGTAAAGTCAGATATTTTAATAAATGGAAGAAACAATATGATTATATTATTAGAGTCTACTTGAAGCTTTTTATATTGGTCTCTCTCTCTGTCTCTCTCTCACACACACGCACACACACACACACACACACACACACACACACACACACTGTACCACCATTCTGCATCCATCTCCTCTCAGCCCTTGACATTTTGCAGCTCTACTCCCACACACACACACACACACACACACACACACACACACACACACACACACACACACACACACACACACACACACACACACACACACTAGGGTTGTACGTTATTGACAAAATTTGAAATTGCAATATCAATATGAATTCTGATATTTTTAAACATATGTAAAATTACAAAATAGATTCATAACAAATTAATCAAGTTTTCTTACAACAAAAGGTTTTTTCAACTGACATATTGGACTAACAACAACATGACAACAACATGAATAAATTAATAAGGAACATGTCTACAGAACAGGATGTATTCTACTGGTTGGACAGCAGAAAATATATAAATAAAGTTATAACATACATAAATAAGGACCATGTCTACAGAACAGGACGTGTTATACTGGTTGGACAGTAGATATATAAATAAAGTTATAAAATATATAAAATTATAATATATGTAAATAAAGTTAACAGGACAGCTCCACAAAATACACTAAATATTGTATACTTATTGCAACTTTTGATATATTTGATTAGATGACTAGTTGTCGCAGCTGTTATTACTTACAGTACAGCCCAAAGGTTTGGACACACCTTCTCATTTAATGTGTTTTCTTTATTTTCATGACTATTTACATTGTAGATTCTCACTGAAGGCATCAAAACTATGAATGAGCACATGTGGAATTATGTACTTAACAAAAAACTGTGATTTAACTGATTCTAGTTTCTTCAAAGTAGCCACCCTTTGCTCAGATTACTGCATTGTAAACTCTTGGCATTCTCTTGATGAGTTTCAAGAGGTCGTCACATGAAATGGTTTCCCAACACTCTTGAAGGAGTTCCCAGAATGCTCAGCACTTGTTGGCCCTTTTGCCTTCACTCTGCGGTCCAGCTCTCCCCAAACCATCTTGATTGGGTTCAGGTCTGATGACTGTGGAGGCGCAGCACTCCATCACTCTCCTTTTTGGTCAACTAGTCCTTACACAGCCTGGAGGTGTGTTTGGGGTCATTGTCCTGTTGAAAAATAAATGATGGTCCAACTAAACGCAAACTGGATGGGATGGCATGCTGCTGCAGGATGCTGTGGTAGCCATGCTGGTTCAGTATGCCTTCAATTTGGAATAAATCCAAACAGTATTACCAGCAAAACACCCCCACACCAACACACCTCCTCCTCCATGCTTCACGGTGGGAACCAGGCATGAAGAATCCATCCGGTCACCTTTTTTCCGTTGCACAAAAACACGGTGGTTGGAACCAAAGATCTCAAACTTGGACTCCTCAGACCAGATTTCCACTTTTCTAATGTCCATTCCTTGTGTTTCTTGGCCCAAACAAATCTCTTCTGCTTGTTGGCTCTCCTTAGCAGTGGTTTCCTAGCTGCTATTTGACCACGAAGGCTTGATTCGCACAGTCTCTTCTTAACAGTTGTTCTAGAGATGTGTCTGTTGCTAGAACTCTTTGTGGTATTCATCTGGTCTCTAATCTGAGCTGCTGTTAACTTGCGATTTCTGAGGCTGGTGACTCAGATGAACTTATCCTCAGCAGCAGAGGTGACTCTTGGTCTTCCTTTCCTGGGGTGGTCCTCATGTGAGCCAGTTTCGTTGTAGAGCTTGATGGTTTTTGCGACTGCACTTTGGGACACATTCAAAGTTTTGTAATTTTCCAGACATACTAACCGTAATTTCTTAAAGTAATGATGGCCACTTGTTTCTCTTTACTTAGCTGATTGGTTTTTGCCATAATAGGAGTTCTAACAGTTGTCCAATAGGGCTGCCGGATATGTATCAACCTGACTTTTGCACAACACAACTGATGGTCCCAACTCCATTAATAAGGCAAGAAATCCCACTAATTAACCCTGACAAGGCACACCTGTGAAGGGAAAACCCTTTCAGGTGACTACTTCATGAAGCTCATTGAGAGAACACCAAGGGTTTGCAGCACTATAAAAAAGCAAAGGGTGGCTACTTTAAAGAAACTAGAATATAACTTATTAAATGAGAAGGTATGTCCAAACTGTTGGCCTGTACGGTAAGTATTTGGAAAGATATTTAATGTAATATATTTGTAATATATTAATATTTATGAACGTTTATGAATGAAACGCTAAAAGCCTTATGATGATACACCTAGGCTACTCTTTGGAGGTGAACAGGAAGCTGAAGACGGATGGAATAACACTATCTTGGAGTCGGACAATCTGACCTATCTTCAAAATCAGCCTGTCTCTCCTCAAAGCCATGTCCCACTTCTTCCTCGCATCTTTGTCCTTGGGAAACCTTCAAAATGAAAACACAAGATTTGGGAGAGTCTACACAAAAACATTTCAAAAGGCGGTCAAGCTTATTTTCCATCCATCTTCCATCCATCTTTGACCGCTTATCTGGTATCGGGTCGCGGGTGCAGCAGCTCCAGTAGGGGACCCCAAACTTCCCTTTCCCGAGCCACATCAACCAGCTACGACTGGGGGATCCCGAGGTGTTCCCAGGCCAGGTTGGAGATATAATCTCTCCACCTAGTCCTGGGTCTTCCCCGATGCTTCCTCCCAGCTGGACGTGCCTGGAACACCTCCCTAGGGAGGCGCCCAGGAGGCATCCTTACCAAATGTCTGAACCACCTCAACTGGCTATTTTCCACGCGAAGGAGCAGCGGCTCTACTCCGAGCTCCTCTCGGATGACTGAGCTTCTCACCCTATCTCTAAGGGAGACGCCAGCCACCCTCCTGAGGAAACCCATTTGGATCTCGTTCTTTCGGTCATGACCCAGCCTTCATGACCATATGTGAGGGTAGGAACGAAAATTGCCCGGTAGATCGTAAGCTTTGCCTTCTGGCTCAGCTCACTTTTCGTCACAACGGTGCGATACACAGAATGTAATACCGCACCAGCTGCTCCGATTCTCCGACCAATCTCACTCTCAATGGTCCCCTCACTCTCGAACAAGACCCCAAGGTATTTAAACTCCTTCACTTGGGGTAAGGACTCACTCCCTACCTGAAGAAAGCACTCCATTGGTTTCCTGCTGAGAACCATGACCTCAGATTTAGATGTGCTGATCCTCATCCAAGCCGCTTCACACTCGGCTGCAAACCGATCCAGTGAATGCTGAAGGTCACAGACCGATGATGCCGTCAGGACAACATCATCTGCAAAAAGCAGCGATGAGATCCTGAGCCCACCAAACTGCAACCCCTCCCCGCCCCGACTACGCCTTGATATCCTGCTTATTTTCTTCCTTCATATTTCTTAGAACCTTTTATTGTTTCAGATCAACCGAAAACAGAATGTTACTTTGATGTTAGCGATCACTCTGAGGCGATTAATGCATACACATCAACTTTCTTTTTCTGCTTTCTTGCAGTTGTAGCCTAGGCAACTGATTCATTATGAATGCGTTTTTGGAAGTGGCTTGTAATGTTGAAGGCATTGAATGTAATATTTCTCATGTTGTAGTATGCTGGTGATATATTTTGTCCACAAGGGGGCGCACTTGGTTTAACCCAGTGAGAAACTAATATCACTAAAGATGAATAATCTCAATAGAGAATAAAAAATAAGCTAAGATAACCAGTTGTTTTAGATCAACTCAAGACAGTGTTACCCTGTCGATGACGTAGCAAATAAGAGACTGGAAGCGTCTTCATATAGATCTTTGGTAGCGTTAACTCACTGTGTAGCGCTATTTTATATACAAGATATTTTATTTAGTGCCAAAAGATTGAAACCAGCTCAACTTGAACTTGAATGATTATATTTTTTGTAGATGGCTGTGATGTGTTGCTCTGTATATTTTGCTGTTAAGCAACACGTATGACCGGTCTAAGATGGCGGACGCAATTTTTGCGCCCAGCAGCCAATGCGGCTTCTACTCTTTATATATCTATGGAACAGGCAGCCACGTACTCTGATTCAATGGAAATCACAATTGACAGCAGTCTAGCCCAATGGATTGGGTGGTGGGGCACCAGTGGTGGGCAATCATATTTTGGGGGGGGGGGAACCACCACAGCCTACCAGAATAACACACTAACAAATCAACATAAAGGTAGCTTACATAGCATCTTGATAAGTATAGAACAAATTTACTTTGCACGACAGCTGGATTCTCATTATATCACACGAGAATTCATGTTGTCCACCTTCACTAATGTGTTTTGCCCTCTCCTGACTGGCATTGGCAAGAGTAGCCTATGGGCTGTTGATCTGATAGATTAGCCTGTGATGGATAGTGATAGACACATGCCTTATCTATTCACCTGCCAAGTATTTTAAGAAAGTGGCTGCCTTTTCCAATCACTTTACATTGAAAGCTTTTCAGGTGGTTGTGTGCGTAACAAACCATCTGACACAGCAGGCAGGGAAATCTTCCTTTTAGCTGGCTGGAGAAGGATGTCATGGCTGGGCCATAACAGTTTCAAATATCTTCCAATGTTAGAGTCTTCTCAGTACAAATTTCCCCCTTTATGTTCCCCCGGACAGATTTTCCTTGTTGAGGTGTAGTGAGAGAGTAACACAAAGAACTTCAGATATACTTTATACTTTATATGCTACAGACTCTCAATTTAGTATCCCATCACTTACACTGAAATTGATTTGAGAACAGATCCCTTCTAGGCCAATATTAAAAGGAGGAAAGAAAAACCTGTTTTTCATTATGGGCATCTGGCTATTGTTTTAAGAAAGACTTAAAGGGTAACTACTATTTTGTTTCAACCTGGACCCTATTTTCCTATGTTTTTGTGTCTAAGTGGCTGATGGGAACAACAATCTTTGACATTGGTCGAGTATTAAGCAAGATTGCTGCAGTCGGCAGTGGCAAAACAAGCTACAATTAAAGTTAATAGGGCAATTGTCCAGCTTGTATTCACCTTCACAAAAGTGCTTGTTTTGCCGCTGACAGGCTCAGATTAATATTCAGATTAAAAGTGTCTGACAAAATTATGGAAAGGGTTTGTCAGGAGGTCAACCTTTCTGTTAAAGAGTACAATCCTTTTTTTTAAATAAAAACATCTGCAAAAAATTCCATTTGCTAAAGCCACCAGACTCCATGTAAATTAACAGCAATTTTAGCATCATAAAATACACTTCAGTTAAAGTCGACAGGAAAAAAAAGAAACAACGAAAAGCTGTTTTGGGTCATCATTCCACTTTCCCAAACCATCAAAACTCTAGTTTTGGATGAAATAAACACATAGTTTAGTAATTTACATGTGAAAATATGTTGGTTCTATGCACGCTAAAAGTGTTGCTTTTTTAAATAGAGTCTGGTGGGTTTAGCACTTGCAACTTCAGAGCTGTTTCTGCTTAAGAGAAAGGTCTCAAAAAGGTTTTAAAGGGCCATCTCTGAAGGGATCCTTTCCATAATGGTGCCAGACACTTAATTATTAAAATGAGTCTCTCAGTGGCAAAACCAGCACTTTTGTGAAGGTAAATATAAGCTGGACAATTATCCTATTAACTTATTTTTTAGCTTGTTTCTCCACTGCTGACTGCAGCAATCTTGCGTAATACAAAGATTGTTGTTCTAATCAGAGACTTAAACACAAACATATAGGAAAATAGGGTCCAGATTGAAAAAAACGGTAGTTACCTTTTACGAAACTGTGAATTAGGAAAAGGTAGTGGCATACAGGTCATTTTTGCCCCTACATTTTTAAGCTGACCGTGGCTACAAAGAAATGAGAAAATACTTATTGAATTAGCAAACAATGCACTGCAGTAACAGCTTAAAAGAATAACACTTCTAAACACTGCATATTGTGAGTCATGTCAAACTCCTGTCTGGTTTAATTACTTGTCTCCTCCATTACATCACAGTTACCACCTACACTTGACTGCTTGACTGTTCATGGCCCAGTCCTCTGTCTTTCCTGTTATTTTGGCATAGCTTTGGCAAAGTGAAATTGAAACATAATTATGGGAGTTATAGTTATAGGGAAATCAAGAATCTTGATACGGACCAAATGGATTTCCCCCCCCCCATCACACGTAGCTTGCTCATTATTTAATAAAGGCAACTGTTGTTCCATAGGAAGACCCCCAGTATACTTAAATGGGTTTTTTCAGCATGTTAATTCAGTGTCAGTGCCACACTTCACATTAGAGGGCCCTACCAGTGATCATAGAACTAGGGTTACAATGCATAACCATCTATACAGAGTCTTCACTGGAACAGGGGGTGAAACTGGTGACAGTTCCAACATGTGCTTTTTTATTATTTTAGACTTGTGGATGGTGGATGATGCATCACTTTTGTTTGTTTTCTTCTTTTCACATTATCCTGTTGGCATTTGATATCAGCATGTGAAAGGACTGTGAAAGATCTGTTTATGAGGCTGGCGCTGACACAAAGTTCATTTCCAGACAAAACATATTGTCCAAGTGGTGACAGGAAGGGTTATTTTTCCTCTATTTTGATATGGTTGAGAACTCTTGCTTAAGACAGAGGCCAACTTATGGCTTTTCAACACAGTAAACAACTCTCCAACAATAAAATATGAGGACCAACTTACAATCAAAGTCAGGGTCCATTTAACTGAGATGCTGTCGTGTAGCCCTGTTGCTGAATCTATCAAGTCAGGATTTTGCACTCCTCACCTAGCCTGGGCTCATTTTGATGCCACTGACTCTACTGGTCCTGAAGTCTATTTCATTCCACTGTGTCTTTCTTCAGCCATCTCCCTCTCACATTCCCTTAACCCTTGTGTTGTCTTTGGGTCAAATTTAACCCATTTTCTAAATGTCTATGTTGAAAATATCTCATTGTTATTACGCAAAAAATAACATGGATGCTTCACAACTCGCTTTGCAAGTACAACAAAACATCGGATCTCTACTTTCATAAAATAGTGGGTGTTTCGTTAAATTGTTTGGCATTTGAGAATATTTTTTAAGTTTAAAAACTGAACCCAACTGAATGTTGCCTTCTGTTATTATATTCATTTTAATATATATCAAATAAATTACCATGCCAACCTCTTAGAATAGAATGGAAATGCTTCCATATTTAAAACAAATTATGTCATACGTTAACACCCACCCACATAGCGGACAAGATTTTATTTTGAAAAGTAGAAGCCTGATGGCAACAGACGGGATGATTTATATTAATAATATAAATGAGCCAAAGAGTGCATTGGCCTTTCTGGCATTCGCCAGAACTGCCAGATTGCCAGTCCGCCTAAGGTCATATGACGAGGAAGCATATTGGGATTTAATAAATTCCCTCACCATAATTTAAAGATAATCTGTATTTCAATAAATTACTTAACATTAGGATTGTATAAGAACTTAGGCTAGGGTTAGCGCCAGTATTGGTTTAAGTGACTAAAAATCAGACATAGTGCTTTAGTGTGTAGTGTGTGTAGTGAAAGCAACACCATAAACTTACAATTTGTAAAGCATCTTTGTAACAATGCTCCGCAGCCCCCCCCCCCCCCCTTTTGTAGATATATTTTCAAGGATCATTACATATTTTCTTGCCATTTGTTTGGGTAGATGTGATTGTTGGTGTGGCTTCTTTTGTCTGCTTTACATTTACCTGGAATTCCTTTCATAAACATGAATTAAACCTTAGCTAAACTGTTTTCTTGTTGAAATCAATGATGATAAAGATCTATTCTATTCTAACAATATATAGGACAAGAAATGTTGTTTTATTCAATATTAAATATTAAATATACAGTATATATTCATATAAATATGAATCAATTAGTTAAATATATTAAAAGGTTTTAAATTTTATTATTTCATGGTACTTTTATTTCATAAGTCCACATTTATTTATTTCCCTCTCTACTTATTTCCAGTTCTTATATGCAAATCAAGAGGCTTGGCTATAATGTGGCATTAGGAAATAAAAGCCCACGGAAATAAATAAATGTGGCATTAGGAAATAAACGTTGATGGGAAAAAAAGTGGATTTATGAAATAAGTCTCTTGAAATAAATAAATGTGGACTAATTCATTCATTTATATATAAATATTTACTTTTTTGAATTATTTATGTATTTAAAAAGTCTGATTACACTTTTTTTTTTAAACAGAAAAATCAACCCAATGTCACCCTGCAGTGGACAATAATGTAACCGAAGATCAGACTTGTCTGTCTGTATCACGGCATGAGAGCCCCATTAAAGCTTTAGTGCCTAACTTTTTGATATTAACAAACGTCCGTTATATTTAAGCCATTGCCAAATGAGTTGCTACAAAGCTAATTAAGCCCATCAGCTCTACAGAACTCTCTCTGAATTTCTCAGTATGTTCAGAAAATCATGGTGTCCGGTGACTTTTGCGCGCAGAAGCTTGAGTGAAGACAGTGACCTCTTGAAGACCTCCCCTGAAGAGTGGAAAATTGCGAAAAACTGTGAATGTGTCCCAAAGTGCAGTCACAAAAACCATCAAGCGCTACAACAAAACTGGCTCACTTGAGGACCGCCCCAGGAAAGGAAGACCAAGAGTTACCTCTGCTGCTGAGGATAAGTTCACCAGCCTCAAAAATCGCAAGTTAACAGCAGCTCAGATTAGAGACCAGATGAATACCACACAGAGTTCTAGCAGCAGACACATCTCTAGAACTGTTAAGAGGAAACCACCGCTAAGGAGAGCCAACAAGTAGAAGAGATTTGTTTGGGACAAGAAACACAAGGAATGGAACTTAGACCAGTAGAAATCAGGGCTTTGGTCTGATGAGTCCAAGTTTGAGATCTTTGATGACCGGATGGTGACCGGATGGATTCTACATGCCTGGTTCCCACCGTGAAGCATGGAGGAGGAGGTGTGATGGTGCTTTGCTGGTGACACTGTTGGGGATTTATTCCAAATTGAAGGCATACTGAACCAGCATGGCTGCTACAGCATCCTGCAGCAACATGCCATCCCAATCCGGTTTGTGTTTAGTTGGACCAACATTTATTTTTCAACAGGACAATGACCCCAAACACACCTCCAGGCTGTGTAAGGGCTATTTGACCAAGATGAGAGTGATGGAGTGCTGCGCCTCCACAATCATCGGACCTGAACCCAATCAAGATGGTTTGGGGAGAGCTGGACTGCAGAGTGAAAGTAAAAGGGCCAACAAGTGCTAAGCATCTCTGGGAACTCTTTCAAGACTGCTGGAACCATTTCAGGTGACTACCTCTTGAAGCTTATCAAGAGAATGCCAAGAGTGTTCAAAGCAGTAATCAGAGAAAAGGGTGGCTACTTTGAAGAAACTAGAATGTAAGACATGTTTTCAGTTATTTCACACTTTTTTGTTAAGTACATAATTACACATGTGTTTATTCATAGTTTTGATGCCATCAGTGATAATCTACAATGTAAAGAGTCATGAAAATAAAAAAAATGCATTGAATGAGAAGGTGTGTTCAAACTTTTGAACTGTACTGGCCTTAGTGGTCCCCTAATACCATATTTGAAGTCTCCCTTATATAGACCTTTATGGTCGCCTAAAGCATTTCTGAAGTCTCTCTTATACAGGTCTTAGTGGTCTCCTAATACTGTATCCGAAGTCTCTTTCTCAAAATTCAGCCTTGGTGCAGAATTACAGCCACTAGAGCCAGTCCCACAATGAGCTTTCCTTAGTATGTGCCATTTCTGAGTCTGTAGCTGTTGAGGAGGAGCCTGGGAGTTAGGTCTTGACCAACTGGCACTTTGCTCGTTTGAAAACCACAATGTCTCTTTTTCATGGGTGATTTCTCTGTGCGGGCAAAGTAGAGAAAGGGGAGGTAACCTTTTTCTGCCTCTTATGAGGTCATAAGGGGCAAGATTCCAGATCGGCCCATCTGAGCTTTCAGTTTCTCAAAGGCAGAACAGGATACTCAGGGCTCGGTTTACACTTATCACCATTTCTAGCCACTGGGGGACCATAGGCAGGCTGGGGGAACGCATGTTAATGTTAACTTCATAAAGTGATATTTTCATGCCATGGGACCTTTAATCTTCCGTGTCTTCTTTGGATACTAGAAACTGTGTGGAGGAGGGGTGGGGGCAGTGCGTGATCCCGGAAGGCTCCTAATGGGGGGGGGGGGGACAGAAACTACGCACTACAGCTTTAACGTTAACGTTAACATATCACTGCCTCTATTGCTACAACACAAAAGTTGTAAACATTATAAAGGTAAAAAAATAACATTAACAACAAGCACTAATCTGCCAAGGAGACTGTGTCCTGCAACAACAAAGCAAAGTCGCTTCAATTCTGGCTTCATCTCTTTCATCATCTCGTACCTCCCCACCCTGCGGCTCCTTCTGAAGCTGTTGATAAGTACCAACGCTTCAAAGCTTAAAAAATGGTATTCGGTACAGACCTAATTCAAACGCATAAAAGCAAAACTGAGTTGTGCATGCAAAAATAACGCCTACTGTATCTGTAGAGGTGCACACCTTTCAGTTTCCATGTATACAGTTTCCTTTATTTGCTGAGACCCTAGAGCTTATCTTCAAATAATATTTACTTAAATAAGCTTGCAGAATATTGCACTGTGAGATGTTTGTATCAAACCAAATTGAGCCACTCTTCCCTGCAGCGGGTAACCTCTCTTCCTGCTTTCCATCCCAATCGGATTTTTGTATCCAGCAGTAGATTTGCAGAGCATCAAAAGAGAGCACTCCAAAGCAGCCAGACAGCTTTTTAAACTAATGAATGATTGCAATGAGAACAAACATGGGCAAAGTGTATTGATTTTTTTTCAGGGGCTGTTGCTTCTCCCTTCATCCTATTCACTTTATCTCCCCCAATGCCACCCCTTCTCTCATTGTAAGTCATGCCCACAGCTATCATTTCTCCACTACTTTAGAACTCAAATAGTGATTTCTGTGCTTGATAATTGATGTGTTTTTGCAATACCCACTCCATTGTCCACCCATGCCAGTGGGAAAACATAAAAACATCACAGGTTCTAAAATGAAGAGTGATCACAACCCAGGCCCAGCCTTCCTTGATTGTATGAACTGGTTAAGGGCTTGAAAGTGCTTTTCTGGAAACAAAACCAGAAACAATTGGGTTTTTTTAGCGTCACTTTTTTAGAAACAAGAAAATAAGCCTTTGGCACCCTTGGAAATTGAGCCAGAAAATGTTTACCAAATGGCTTTTCTTTGTTTCAAATGAATTTACATGCCTGAGGGCAGTACTGAGAGAACCTTGTATGTTGAAAATATCTTATTTTCAGGTTTGTGACAGTTGTGCATTTTCAAGCAAATCCAAATGGCTGGGAATTGTTTATTTAGTTATAAAATCGAGCATTTTCTCAACCTGGGAAGAAACAACACAACATTTGGAATTGCATATTTGCAATTTTTGTTTTTACAGTGATGCATGGCTGTTTTTCTTCATTAAAAGCTGTTCAATTCGCTGCTTAAGAATTTTGGCAGTGGAAGGGTCATTTTTGTTGATGAAGCTGTGGTCAAGTCATTAGGGTTTATCCTCCAAAACCCATGAATGTCTGTGCCAAAGATAATGTACAATCCATCAAGTAGCTGGAATTCTTTGTCTATTATTGGAACTATTGGAACCATCATGGCTAAAACCTCAATTACTTTCCATGGCACTTCATGTTCTACAAATTATAGCATATTAGTATATAAATTCTGCTTATATATAGTAATACAAACTGTATAACACAGTAAAATGCAAGGGAGGTGCAGTACATGGTATATAAGAATTTCGATATCCACTTGAGAAACATTGGCAGTGAACATTTTTTCCAAACTGTACTATACAATATAAACTCTGTAAAACAATGCTGTTTTTTTTCAGCATTATATTTGAAAAAAATATGGCACTTACATTTAAAAAGTATAATAAGGCAATGAATATTCAAATTCTATTTAAGATTTTTTTTAAGCAGTTTAAGTTGTAAGCGTTTAAGCATTCCCATTTACTATATACAGTATAAATGTATACACTTAGAAAACAAAGAGACTGTACTGTATATGGCTCTTCACATTCACTGTGTGCGTATTAACATGCTCAACACTTACAGAAAATTATGAAAACATATAATACACAAAGTGACACAAGCATTGCCTTAAGGCATCAACAACCTTATATAGAGGGACACCCAAAGCCCAAACCCTTGCTGCTTTTCTAGATAAAGTGTGCAGCGTTTACAACTGTACATATTTAAGTTTTCTCTTAAGTATTTGATTAAGGCTGCTGTACTCAAACTAGTGACAACAATTGGTTTAGGATATTCTCACAAAACGTTTGTTTAATACGAATGCTTTGTCATGACCCTCGGCATCTGATACTGGCGCAAAAGGCACTCACATGCACTAACATGCACTAACATACACTAGCATGTACTACCATGTACTAGCAAGCAATAACAGGCACTAACATGCACTAGCATGCCCTAGCACTAGCATGCTCTAACATTCACTAGTATGCACTAGAATGCACTACATGCAATAATATGCACCAATATGCACTAACATGTGCTATTATGCACTAACATGCACTAGCATGCAATAATATGCACTAACATGTGCTGGCATGCACTAACATAGACTAGCATGTACTAGCATGCACTAACATGCACAAACATGCACTAGCATGCACTAGCATGCAATAACATGCAATAACATGTAAAAACATGTACTAACATGCACATGTAGTAGCATGTACTGGCATGTACTAGCATGCACAAGCATGTACTGACATGCACTAACATGCAATAACATGTAAAAACATGTATTAACATGCACATGTAGCATAGGGTGACCAGACGTCCCCAGTTTCCGGGGACAGTCCCCGATTTTGGTGACCTGTCCCCAGAGATGGGAAGTAACGAAGTACAAATACTTCGTTACTGTATTCAAGTAGATTTTTCTGATATTTTTACTTTACTTTACTATTTATTTTTGTGGCGACTTTTTACTTCTACTCCTTACATTTTAACACAAATATCGGTACTTTCTACTCCTTACATTTTACAAAATTGTCTCGTTACTTTAGTTTTGTACAAGAGGTTTTCATGTCGGACAATAGCGCGGACACGCACCTCACACCGCGAGCGGGTGCACACGGAGAAAAAAGCGAGAGAAAAGAAAAAGAGCTGTCCGAAGGAATCAGCTGAGATTGTGTGTGTGCGTCTTTGAGAACTGGAAGTCGTATAACTTATGTTGTCAGTTCACTTAAGCCTGTTATTGGTCTATAGTTCTTGGAAACTTAGCTAGAGAGACGTTGTCTCCGTCTGTTTTAACAGACACACCTGGGGCCAAGTTGGAAACCAGAATCAGCTTTAAGACAGTCCTAATCTAGTCCTCAACTTTCACATCATTTCACTGGAGTTACCCCTATTATTATTTACATCATCAATACCATATTCAATCTCAATGGATGGGAATATATCTACCAAACGTTGCCTTTGACGCACGACTAAGACAGCTCAACAGATTCGGCATTCTGCATTCATTCACAGCAAATCTGCTGCTTGGTGCGCTAACGTTAGCACATAGCCTAGTAGTATGGAGGGCGACAAGAAAACATTCCCATCATCCTCGGCCTTATCTAAAAGATGTTTGAGACAGTAGGCATCAAGAAGGACTCCTGGTGAATGTGCTGGGGAACTTCTTCATTAATGTCTGTTTAGTAATTCATATTTTAATCCTTTATTTTCTTTCCAGAAGCCATATTTGAGCACACACACATACACGTAGACTCATTTAAATGTTAAGGGGAAGATTAAAAATAGAAACTGGATCTGTGAATTCCCACAGAATCACAACTGAATTCATATCTTGCTAATGAGTCAAAATCTTATTAACCTGGAGTTTCTGTCATAATAATCATATGTTTTAGGCCTATTGGCAGACATCCATTTAAAATATAGCCATTGCCATATAAAGAGCATGTCCTCCATGTCCACTGAAGTTCCTCAGCGTGCTCTCTAGTAACATTGGTGTGCTCCAGGTAGCTTAGCATAAAAAATGATTATCATTCGCAAGGCTACTTTTACTTTTATACTTTAAGTAAATTTCCAAGCCTGTACTTTGTTACTTTTACTTGAGTAAAGAAGTTTAATCAGTACTTCCACTTTTACCAGAGTATTTTTTAACACAAGTATTTGTACTTCTACTTAAGTACGGAAAGTGAGTACTTTTGCCATCTCTGCCTGTCCCCGGCTGGATCTGTCCCCGGAAATGTCCCCGGTTTTCACTGTGACTGACAGACCTGAAATTGGAATGAAGGAAAGAAAACTCTGACCAAACGGAGCCGATCGAGCAGCGCTGCTCAGAGCTCAGAGATGTTTTAGAAAGTCGTATTTTACCATGCTAAAATCACTGATTATTTACATGGAGTCTGGTGGGTTTAGCCAACGCAATTCCGCGGACTTTTATGTTTTAAAAAATGATCTTAATCTTTAACAGGAAGGTCAGCTTCCTTAGAAATCCTTTCCATAATGTTATCAGACACTTAGAATATTAATCTGAGTCTGTCAGCAGCAAAACGAGCACTTTATGAACGTAAATACAAGCTGGACAATTCTCCCATTAACTTCCATTGTAGCTTGTTTCTCTGCTGCCGACTGCAGCGATCTCGTTTCATACTGCATCAATGTCAAAGGAAAATCTTTCCTCAATAGTTTATATTGTGTCCGATGTGTCTAGTGTCCCCGTTTTACGTTTTACAAAAATTAAAAACATGACGTGTTGTGGAGGTATTTACGCTTCTGAGCTGAAAATGTCCCCGGATTTTGTCTGAGAAATCTGGTCACCTTAATGTAGCAGGACCAGCCATCAAAGCAAAGAACACAGAAGCTTGGATTAAAACACACAGAGACAGAGACACACATTACTCCACAATATCTTTACATAGCAAAGTGTTGTTTACTGCTATGTTAATGTTCTAACAGTACAGACCCTTTAAATTAAAAAGTAACTTTTCAGGGAACAACATACATTTCACAGAAATTGTATTTGAGAATATGTAACATAATGATTGATTGATTGATTGATTGATTGATTGAATAGTTGAGTCATGTTTTTACTAAATGAAGCTAAATAATCCCAGTGATAGTTTATTTTTTCTGCCTTGTCACAGGTGTCCGACTTCCCGGAGGGGCAACTCTTGGTAGCTGTATTTCCAGGAGTTCCAACAGCTGCTGAGCTCTTCCTGTTACCTCACAAGAACCAATCAGAGGGCAGAAAAAAGAGTGAGGAGGAGCTAGAGCAGGTTTGGTTGCCTGTCATTGCATTTTACATCACAAACTGTTGAAATCCTATCAAATAGATTACTCTATACATCAACAGAATGGTGACTGCAGCTGCTCTTTGACTGTAAAACTCAACGTTGTGTGTTTTTAACAGGTATCCAATATAATTGTAAGCGCGCTGAACCAAAACTTGGTGGAGTTTGAGGTCAAGCCTGGTATAAGGGTGATTGTGTACAACACACAGTTAACACTGGGTAAGAAACACTCGCTCTCACTGCTTTCAATACTACCATTGAGTTATCAACAATAACCTTTTACCTCATTATGTCATATCATTTCCTATTCTTCATTTTGAAGTGCTGAAAAATGGAAATAACCATGTTTTGACAACAAGAAGTTTTCTTTGGTCCAGCAATTAACATTCCTGTCAGTCTGCCTCTTTTTCAGGCAGAAAAACACAGGGGAGCATGAGAGGGGGTTTGATTTTAAATGGAGCTCCTTGAGACGATCTTTTATGCCTGCCATCAAAAACTGAACATCTGTTCTATTTCTAGTATCGCCATCCAACCACAAAATGAGTGTTACACCGATTATAATTAGGTTGCTTATTTAGTCCTTGAGAAAGAACACTGTGTAATTTAAGGGCAAAAAAGAGCATTCAGAGAGTCAACAAAACTCAGTTCTTAAGTGCTAAAAAGGGGAAGGTTGGTCCACATTCGAGACGTTCAAAACGCACTCCTGCCAAAAAACAAATTGCGGTTATAAGTATCAAATCAATGCCTCAGGGAGGCCCATTGATTGTAAATAATAGGGCTGGAGAACTCTTTTATTGGTATTTGTGGTATTCAGCAACTACTGTGTCCGACAGCTAGACTTACTTGGCTGGTTTCATTAGGAACCCAGTCTCTGGAGGCACACAGCCAGGAGTTGTCTGTAGCTCGGAGTGCTAGTTCTTAGCAGCCTTGGCATGTGCTGCACTCTGATGTTCAGTGGTGAGCTGCACTCTAATGACATCGGAGGTGTACCCAGCTGGATACCTCTTTATATTTCACCTCCCAAGAAAAGGTCCAAAACGCCTTAAAGCTGCTTGAGAAAGGTCAGCGGCATGCACCGCTGTCTCTGGGCTAATGGGCTCGGGGGTAGCACGGAAACATTAGAAAGTGCAATGTCATTTCCCTGCAATCACAGACCTTGATGCACTCTTCAAAACAGTAAGAGGAATTTAAGGTGGACGGCCTATCAAGCAAAAACCGTGGACTGTGACATTAATCATAGTCCTTGTTTGGTTGTCTTCTTCTTTGAGGTAAATGTAAGTGCATTTAACCGTTTTAAAACCATGTGGAATGTCAGAATTACCTGCTGCTGCAGTCACCTTTGTCCAGCAATAGAAACTGCAATTTCACACTACCACAACTTATGACATTGGAGATATTAAAAATAAGAGCATTTTCTCATTATAATTGGCATGTATATACAGTATCCTTAAATACCAGTGGAATTCCTTTACTAGTAAATAGACATGGGTTTTATATCATTTCTGAAGAGTTGTTCTATGTGAATGTGCACTCAAGAAAATGAGAAAGATTGCATTTTGTATGTTGATAGAAACCTGTTTTGAATGCCTTTTAACTGCATAAGCACCTACAGAATATACAGTATATGTGTCAGTGTTGTAATGTAATAAAGTACAAATACTTCTTTACTGTAGTTAAGTTGAATTGAGAGCCAATGAAAACATTACGAGACCTTTAAGTCCCACCATTATGATGTAAATGTACCAGATATAGCCTAATGCTAAACTACCAAACTCAAACAGAACCATATGGAGCAGGGTTGTTGGAAACCCTTCTATATTCAGTTATATGTTATTTTAGATTCTTTTATTTTATTTGTACTGTATTTATTATCAGGGACAGACATGAATGAACTTGTAGTAGTTACAGTAGGTTAGGCACTTTATTGTCCTTTGCTTCACTCCATGACAGTCATAATAAAAAACAATGCAGGAGAATGATGAGCGCAAACATCATAATTTAAAATGTATAATACAAATACATGTAAATGTACCACATGTAGCCAAATGCTAAACTAGCTAAAACAGTCATATACAGTACATTGCTTCCAACAACTGCACTTCACTTACTTATTCCACATACTTTATTTCATAGCACTTCATTTACATTTGACATTTACATACTTCATTTACATCACATGTGTGTGAATGGAGAATGGTTCCTGTACTTTGAGTAGTCGTTAAGACTAGAAAAGTGCTATATATACAGTATATATCCATTTACATCTTCTGAAGAGTCCATCATCCATATTTTTTTTATATTAAATCCTCTGTGTCCTTCTTGGCTAATAGCAACTGTGTGGGGGTGGTGCGTGATCACGGTAGATTTGTATCATGTGGACGCCAACAGTTTTGTTGTCATTACCTAGAATTCCTCATGTAATGGGGGAGACAGAAACTACTCACTATAGCTTTAAAACAGACAAAAAGGCAAACATTGAAGCACATGTCACAATAGAAGAGTCTTTCCTGTCCTTTCTCCCGCTCCCACAGCACCCTTGGTGGACTCCAACCCCAGACACAGCAGCTCAGCTATGCTCATGCTCCTATCAGTGGTGGTCCTGGGCCTAGCAGTGTTCCTAATCTACAAATTCAAGAGGTACATGCGACTTTTGTAATTACTTCCACTGGCTGCATAGCATAATCATAAAGAACCCTAGTATATATATTATCATGTTATCCATTATTGATGATACCAGATAAGCAGTCTGGACCAATCAATGTGTTATGTTTGTGAATTTTAAGTCCCTGTAGAGGTTGCTGACATTTTTCTAGCAGGATTCCAATGCATGAGGTACACGCACCAATCAGTGATAAAATGCGGAGAAAAAGACCATTAAATGGTTTAATATGCGCTTGCTGTGCCTCGGCTGTTATTTGCTGGATAAATTATTCATACTTCAAATGATTCTCTTAAAAAGTCAGGGGGAAATGGAAAAGATGTCATTAATTATAAATATGAAATTTTCCCCATTAGTCTAAAGAGCATGCATTTTTCAAGAAATCTCACAGTTGACAAAACAGAGCAATTAATAACCAAAATGAATAGTAATTGGAAATAATTTGGAATAGGACTAAATAAAGATGTGTATTAGTTGTAAAAGATACAAATGTTACTGTAATTTGCCTATGGGTTAGTTATGGAGGTATAGTTATTGTCAAGAAAACTTTGAAAGTCGGAATGCCCATAGCACTCGGAAACAGAACTACTGTCTTTGACGTTAGTAGAGAAATGTGTGTCGGGGGAATCAATATAGCGTAGTATTGTGATGTTTTCCGTCCCAATTTCAACAATAAAATTGAAATGAGATAAACAAACAGATGTTGACAAAGTTTCCTTTTGAGGACGTCATTTGAAATTGGGGAAAAACCAAAGTTTGAAAAAAGGTTATAAATTGCTGTATATCACAGAATATTGAAATCTGTTTTAAAATTGCAATAATATTGTATCTTAACATAAGTATCGTGACCATATCGTATTGTGAGGTCTCTGGTGATTCCAACCCCCAGTTCATTTCTAAGAGAAATTTGTAGAGTTGTGAAAATAATGACATTTTGCTTTTTTTTACTGACAAATGTTGCTGCTAGATGCTTTTTCATGGTTCTGAGGCTCATTTGTGAATCTCTCCTTTTGTAAATCTTTAGAAAAATACCTTGGATCAACATATACGCTGAGGTGAACCAGGAGAAAGAGCAGGAGATGATCGGCTCGGTGGGCCAGGGTGACAACACGCCTAAAATCACTCTGAGTGAGTTCTCCACATCCAAAGAACTCATGGAGAAGGAACTGGATGCCAGGGTCAAAAGTAAGTGAAGAGCTTTCATATTCAGGTCAAACAAAGTATGCAATCAAAATGGAGGAAAAGAATTTTGGTTGAGAGATCTGAGAAAGGATTTATTTCTTTTGTTTTGAAGTGCGTTTTAAAACTGAGACTGTACAGAATAAATGTGTGCAGAGTCACCCCCCTAGGCATACTTTAGCTATTGAATTTGAATTATTTTTTAAACAAAGAATCGGCATCTTAATCTCCTTTTTAGCATTCCTAATTATTCAGAGAAGAGGAAAGCAGAGGGAGGCGCTGGCTGGGTTTTAACATAGTAAAGAATAGAAGTCAGCAAGGCTTGCAGTACTGAGAACAATGAATAATTAATAAAACCAACACGTTTAAGCATGCTGCCTCGGGATTCTCTAGACCAGCACTATTTGGTCTGAATATGACTTATTTTAAAAATTACAATCCAGCACGAAAACACAAATTGGCTGAATACTGCTTACTCTGACTTTATATTGTGCACAGAGTCTGTTTTGCAGCTTAACCAACAGAAAGCCTTGCAGGTCATCTGGAAAGTGCACTTACTGGATTCATTTGGCTCTTATTCAGATGATGACGTAGGCTTTTAAATTCAGAATAATGGTAGAGACCTGAAACATGGGGCAGGGCTACATGCCGACCTGTCAATCAGGACAGAGCCTTAGCAATGCTAACCATGGCACTGTGTGCATATAAATAGCTGTGAACTTGTTTTTGGTGTTGTCCATGTTTTCATTTTACAATTGGACCCTTTCACTGTGTGTTTTTCCACTTCAACAAAGTTGACTGGAAGATTTCTCTGCCTTGTTTAGCGTTCCGTAGCAGCTTGCTAACCAAGCTTGTTAGCTAGCATTATCAGTTAACTTAAGGAAAGTCTTTCTGTATACTGCTATTAGTATCCGGAGGTCCTGCCAGTAGAACTTGTCTCAATGACTCAGTTCAGCGCCCCTCAACCACAAGGTTGGCGGTTCGATCCCAAGCTTCTTCGGCCACATGTTAAATTGTCCCTGAGCAAGAGAAGTTGCTCCCCAGGTTATCATGTGTATGTATGTATCCACTACTCCTAATAGTTACAATGGGTTAAATAGATGAATTGAATTTCCCAACATTGCAGCAAATATGATGAATTTAGTTTTTCTTTGAAAATCTGCAACTTTATACCCTCTTTAGCGATTAGCTTAGTGCAGCGCCATTGCAACCATAGACAAGAGGCGTAGCCGAGTACTCAACAGCTGCACCCTCTAGTCCAACATTTTCAGGTCCGGTGAAATGTTTGATGGAGATGACCAAATTGCCAAACTTGAGGCTTTAAAACGGCAGTCCACAAAACCAATAGGTGATGTCACGGCTGCTACGTCCATTTGTTTTTTTGCAGTCTATGGTTTTATTAGAGCCTCACTCCCTGGTAAAAGCTCATCTTTCAAAATCAACACCCCCAGTTTGTCAAACAGCTTCTTGCTTGTCTCAAATAAATAATACATTTCAAAACTATAATTTATTGTCAGTGTGTCCATTCATCAACGAAAGGGCTCATAATAGAAGAAACACATTTCATATTTAATTGCTCACTTTCCAGTTCCCATGCTATTATACAGCTTCAGAGTCTTTGATAAAACATCATCTCGGTAATTAATACGAGGTGTCAAAGAAGTCATTTGTTTTACAGACTGTTGTTTTCCTGATGCAGAACTAACTATCTTTGTCTGTCGCTTGTTCTTCTTCTTCTCTTTCCTCTATTTCTGCTTATAGGGGGAGTTGGAAATGCCTGCGAGAGCACAAGGGAGATTCCAAACTGTACTAGCGTGTAAAAGCGGAGGGCAACAGTTTATGTACAGAGCAAAGTATTGCAGTATTGGGGGGGTTATCTTTTTCTGTTTTGTAATTCTCAACACAACTGATGTTAATAGTTTTCTAAGGGACCTCATTTATACAGACTTGCACGGATGCCTCGTTCAAAAACATCCATGCAGCAAATGTCAGTTTGCTCAATGAGATCATTGTCATTACTGGCAAGACTTTTTCCGTTTTGTGGATGTGTAAGCTACATAACGACATTGATTTGCAAAGTGAAATATCTTTCGTCAAAAACCATCAAGAGTTATGTAAATTTCCTAAGGAGTTTGCTTCGAATATCATTTCTGCCAATATATAGACTATAATGTCAATCAAACAGGGAATATTGTTGAAATGTACAATACTATCATCTGTTCTGTTAAATGTATATATTATTACTTTCTACATGCCTGTAGTCTGAGTACCATGGCAAAGACACAGGATCTGACAATGATCTGTTTTGAAAGTGTGTTAAAAAGTCAAACTTACTTAAAGAAATCAACTTTGTTTTGCTAAGGTCCTTGACATGTGCATGTTCTTATTGAGGACACGATTTCTGTGTTGTAGATAAGCAAGTGTTGTAAATAGTTATTTTCTAACCATTTGTCAAAAAAGCCCAATCAATTTTGCCCAGAATTTGGTTGCGCTCTCATTTTCTTCAGTTGCTGTTGGGCGATATGTATCTAGTAGAAAGGGTTTATAGAACTGTATCGGCTTATTGCAGATTTAACTTTCAACCATTTCCCTAGAAATGAAATGAAAAAGATCAACGTAAACATATTCATGTTCAATGTGTTTATATTTTCATTAGGCATATACAGTAGATATTCAGACATTTTTACTCAGATGAAACATTATTTGCCATTAGAATTATTGCATTACATTCCACCTCTTGGACAAAGGCTCAGATAGTTTTGATTTTATTAAGATATTAAGAATAGTTATTGTGGCTACCAGTGATCAACTTCACAATAGTTACATGATGGGAGAACCATGATGACATCTATGCCAAGGTATACAACAAGATACATCCAACCATGCAATCTGATTGGTCTAGACATTTTAGAATGTGTTAAAATCAGCGTGACAGCATACCCACACCATGTTTCTCACTACAAATATTACTTTGCCACTTCCATGTCAACATTACAGAGTTGAATAAAAAACTGGTTTTGAAACATGTACAGGATATGCATCAGGAACCAACCACCTATTTAGGAACCAAAGTGGAACACACAGAAGCTCTCCAAAATATTCATATAAAGTAGTTTATGCTACATGTGAAGTTTACTGAGATAAATCTATTAACTTTTTTTTCATCTGATTATTACTACGTCATATTTTGAGCTAGCCAAGCAGTTTTGTGTTCACCATTCACCTTTGTTGTGTTTTATGCTAACTTGTAGCCAGCTGTGAAACAACTTGGTTAAGTAGGTCCATTTTTACTGGATTGACATTACAGAAGTCTCTCGTTAGCATCTTGTAGGTTACTTGTCGCAAAGTGACGCATGGGCGACTCAAATCTGCACTCGACTCACATTGGGGAGTGGTAGCGGTTCCGGGCTAAATAGGTACACGAAAAGATGTTTATATGTCATTTTGATATTTGAAAGTCTCTAGGTTTTGACATAAATGCAGATATAAATGTAATTAAAAAAATAAAAAATAATTATTGATTTTAAAATATTGCACCTGTCAATACAGAACGAAATATCAAAATATGTGCAAACAAATGTACAAACGCAAAAATATTGACAAAATAAAGTTGAAGAACACGCTATTATTTCATTTTATCAATTGGGAGACATACATGTGTACAGACAAGGCTAGCCACGCAAGAAAACGCCACGCAATAAAAACGCCATGCACACACCACACAGCTGCATCACTGTCATGCCAATAATTACGTTAAAATACACTAATTGCTTAACTATAAAATGGGATAATATAGGAAGTGGGTTAGGTTCTGATAGCTGCTTCCATTTTGGATTCAGTTCCTGTTTGGCAAAATACCAATGGGAATATATATGTATGCTTGGGTGAGTCATTTATGATGATACCCATCTATTGATACTCATCTCTAAGAAGGCCTAAAGAATATAGACATTTTAGAGGATATAACATTGTTACTGTTATATTGAATGTACAATATTTAATTCAAACTCATTCTTTTGGGGTGTCTGCTTAATGCAGCTTGAGGAGTATTTTACATTTGACGGCTCACAAACATTTTCATTCACATGAAGAAAAAAAAGTTCTTAATATAAAGACATGAACTATTTTTATTGATTTAGACATCTCAGTGTTCAACTACGCTGTGTTGATGCAATGAATCTCCCTGGTGCCATCAGGCGTCTTTTACAACCCAACACTTGACTAACTGCTGTGCGTTTAATTTTAAATTATGGAGTAGCGTCCTCCCAGCATGCAACTCTCCATCAGCACTTTGTTCCTGCAAAAAGAGCCTGAGTGTCCTTCCGTTGACACCCGTCGGCCTCCTTGTTTCCAGTACAAGGATAATCAGGAAACACTGGACAGCTGAGCAGAGGTTGCCCCATGCAGAGCTTTCCCACAATGCTCAGCTCAAGTAAACAACACCGCACAAAGATATAGGCTGTCACATCACATATGCATTACCTCAAACAGAGCGTTCACATCTCAAACCAAACAGCCAAGCCTTGTTACTGCAGACAGAATAACCATTGAACAAAGATTGTTTCATAGCTTTGTATTCAACACATGTGATAAGCAAAGGGTTGTTTGCTGGGTGGGATTTGCTTAGGTTTGGGGGCTTTGACGGTTCCACTTTTTCTCTGATTCTTCTTAGCAAAACAGGATTAGGAGAAACAGAAAGAGAGCGATCGAAACGTCTTTGCCAAGTGCAACCCAAAGCATACTTTTATTGCATTTATTCTTTTCCTCTTAGACCATTTGAAAAAAAATGTATGATGACTACTGACTAGCTTTGGAGCTGCTGTTGCTGGATAAGAATTGGGAAAAGTGTGTAAAGATAGTAAAGAATAGCTACAAAAAGTGTTTTTTGTTTAAAACTGCATATATACAGTATATTGGAACTGTCACCAGTAAAACAAACTCGTACACATTGGGTCATTTCTTCTACTTTGATCACTGGAAATTGCTGTCTCATCTCATATCTTAAATGCCACATCATACTGTAAGAACCAGATCTCCAGAGGAATCCATACGTAAAAAATGAAAGACATTCTTGCTTTTGTGATATTTCAGAAGGCATACGCATTGTGATGTTCTTCAGTGCACAAAAATCTACAATGCATGCATCATCAGTAATGTTCTGTTTCATCTTTATTTCGATATTTCTACGGTTAAAGAAACTGTCATTTTGAAATTGTTTCAAATAAATGTATTTTTGTACATCAGTGCATTTGTTCTCTGTGTGATGACATTTCTGTGAACTGAAGGGTGCAAATGAAGATGATGTTCACTGCAATTCACACTGCTGGCCTGCTGAATCAAAGCACCAGTACCCATCGGCAGAATGGAAGCTCACAAAAAAGGGTTCTTTCACTCGTAATCCATTTGCTGTAAGAAAAACACTGTGCCACGGTGCCAGCTCTCACATAGTGCAGTATTTAAACTCAAAAAAGAGTCAAAATTAACATGCTTTCCTGTTTTTGCTATTTTTAATATTGTTAGCAAGACTATGGTCAAGTGCTAATGTCTAACGCTAATGAATATTGCTGAGTTAACAGCTTGTGTACATACCCTAATGTATGTAACAACCTATTCATATGCAAAGTTTTTGATAATATGCCACTTCTGATTAGCATGACCCTTGTCATTGTTGGATGACACATCCCTTTTGCTAAAAAGTTCATTTTTCAAAGTGTCCAATGAGATACTTCAATTTTTTAAACAGTCTTAGTGTATGAAAAGTTCTACTCTTTTTGTTGTAGCTCTACAAAAAAGTGAAGAAATACATAACTTATGTATCTTCCTTTCAGTGCATTTTAATCAGTCAACCGTAGTGCTTACAAATCCACCAGAGTAGAAAAAAAGAAATTCCAAACCACAATCTTTTTCCTAAACTTAACTAGTCGTTTTGGTGCCTAAATTGAACTGTCTTGTGTCACAAAGCTCACTTTTTCTTGGATAAACGCCACAGCCGTATCCCTTCTAGCCTCAACTGACTGTATGGAGTATAGCAGCGCTTTCTACCATGAAAAATCACCGATAACTGCTTCTAAACCAAAAGCTACACAATGTACGTACATGTCCCAGCAGGGATGCAATCTGAAATTAGGAAGACATGAACAATATCTGCAACCAAGATTACATGTTTCCGTGATGTTAGCATGTAGCAGTGTCATGTATTGCATGTAAACACTGCAATACTAACAGCCTGGAGCAGACGAGAAATATGTCACAGATTGATGTCACTTTCAAGAGTAGAACTTTTTTTTAATTATGTTTTTATATTTATTATATCAGGTCTGTCTTGTTACCCAAATTGTCTTCAAAACCTGCCATTTGTAGCTTGTAGCTTGCTTGCCTATAGCGTTTCCCATTTCCTATAGGCTTTATCCTGGAAATGTACTTCCCTTGATCCAGACTAAATTCCAGCATAGACAAAACTCAAATACAGAAACCTTAAGAAATGTAAAATGACCAAAACTGCTAACTATTGTGTGTTAATTAAAGCCCAGATCTCTGCTAATAAGAAGCAACATGAGAAAATACTTTTTCAAAGCCTTTATAGATTGATTTTGAATTCATACCACTTTGCTGCACTTGAAAGGTTTAGGGTCAGGTGTTGACAAGATTGGTCCGACCTACACATGATGGCTTTGACCTCGTAGACCATGACTCGAGGACGAGCAATTACAGCAATTATTGATTAGGACTTAAATTATAACCCGAGTGATGGTCTTGACCCTGACGAGTAAGGTCTTTGATTTGATGGCTCCTAAACAAGAATCCTGCATGCACACGTTCATTCATCCAAGAGCAAAGTGATTGGAAGTGAGATATGTATTGTGTTGGATAAAAAATGCGTGCGTCCCATGTGCAATGGCTTAGTCCTTGTTGCTGCGGCCACAGGTTCAACTCTGACCTGTGGCCCTTTACTGTGTGTCAT
The DNA here is from genome assembly GCA_029931835.1 of Etheostoma nigrum. NCBI lineage: Eukaryota > Metazoa > Chordata > Actinopteri > Perciformes > Percidae > Etheostoma > Etheostoma nigrum. Next base: position 1,870,617 of record CM057238.1, read on the forward strand.
TCCCCCTCTCTCTCTTGCCCTTTCACATCTTCAGCTGTCCTATATAATAAAGGTCTAAAATGCCTCCCCCCGCACCCCCACCTGGATTTTTGAACTGCAATATGAAAAACCCCTGTAATTTCATAAAAGACAGCCCAAATTACAGTTTATTTCACTTTTTATTTTAAATTTCTTCCGTCTGTGGACATGAAATGGTATTATTTGTGTTATCAATGCAAGATTGCAAAGCTGGCACAAACAGAAGCCATTTATATTTATTCACCGGGGAAGTCTGAGAGCAGCCTCATTATATTGTGGCTTGAATTAATCTTGGACCCCTGTCTCTCCCTTTCACCTTGGGAGCCTGATACAATGTATTTCAGGCTCTTAGAATCCTGAACACACTCTAACCATTGGTGCAGGTTACTGATAGACTTGCATGTCAGGTGGAGGACAGAAGCACAGAACGACGCGCCAGTGCAAGCAGAAAGTGGGAAAAAACAAGTCAAGGTTTGGTTAGACTGAGGATTACAGTTTCTGCCCTGTTTGATTTGTATTACACTTTATTATAGAGCAGTAGAAAGGATCCGGAGAGATTATAGACTTACTCATGTATATATCCAGCTGCACAAGCCGACTTTGGGAACACCATTGATACGTGTTTTTAATTTTTTTCATCATTATTTATCCCCCAGAGATCATTGAGGGGGACCTTCATTTTCAATGTCATTGAGTCAAATTACAAAAACAAATAACACACAACACAGAAAGTACAATCATGAGAAATTTTGAGAATTAAAAAATTCATTCATAATAAGGATTCAAAAGTAAATTAAATTATGTAAAGCAGTTACAAGGAGACATTGGCAGGTAAAACCAGATTTCTAAATTGTCAAAAAGGCACGATTGAGTCAATTTTTGCTTTGATTTGGTCCCTAAAGGTTTTGTAACAAGCTAAGTTCCCATTCACTTCGCATCGAATTTGTGCGGTAAAAAAAAAATCAAACGAATAAAGCTGGTGAAAGGGAGTGATCCAATGGCTTTAAAGCCAAAAAAAAACTGTGAGTAATGACGTCACTTGCTGTTTTGCGATCAAATTGGTATATCAGATTGATTCAAGACATTTTAAGATGTAAGTCTCTCGTCTCCTTGTCCGTTCACTTCCATCTGTCTTTGCTGACACCCGCCATATGTGCAGACAAGGAGAAAATTAACTAAAACTTTTTCTTCGTTTTGGGGCGGGTTCCAACCATTAAATGACCTCAAACTTAAACTCACTACAAAGCATATAACATCCCATCAGTGTTTATTGCATAAGCCGTATATCGATCAAGATAAAATCCGATGAGACCAAATGGATTTCCTTTGAGTTGATATTTATGAAATTCCATTGAATTTTATGGTTTCCATAAGGCATTTTTTCATTCAATATCACGTAATTTGGATGAAAATGTGTGGATGGAAACATAGCTCCAGATTGGGTCTCCATCTGTGGCTCAATATATCAACATATGCAACACAACATAAAAAATATATAACGAAAATAATAATTACCAGGAGAGGACTGAGAACAGCTGGATGGATCGTCTCTCATCCATCCAGCCTAAAGACTTTGTTCCAGACTGACACACACACACACACACACACACACACACACACACAAACACACAAACACACAAACTGTTGTCCAGAACTCAATCCTGATTTCCATCTACACTTCAGCAACTCAACCCAAACCTAATATTGCATTGCCAGACCTTCCTCTACAGCGCTGTGGAGGAGGGTCTAGCAAGTCCACACAGTATTCCTGGATGGCAGTAAAACATGCTCTGGTTTATATTATTCTTTGAACTAATCACAATCGTCTTTGGTGGTGCAAAATGTTGGACCGAGCCGCAACAACCCCCTCGGTAAGGAACTTGTTTTGGTGGAACATGTGTACGTTCTGAAGTAGTTTTAGTCGTCAACAGAAACTCTGATTGGACAGATAGTCTAGCTAGCTGTCTGGATTTACCCTGCAGAGATCTGAGGACCAGGTAACCATAGTCCTCAGATTGGACAGTTAGTCTAGCTAGCTGTCTGGATTTACCCTGCAGAGACCTGAGGACCAGGTAACCATAGTCCTCAGATTGGACAGATAGTCTAGCTAGCTGTCTGGATTTACCCTGCAGAGACCTGAGGACCAGGTAACCATAGTCCTCAGATTGGACAGATAGTCTAGCTAGCTGTCTGGATTTACCCTGCAGAGATCTGAGGACCAGGTAACCATAGTCCTCATATTGGACAGTTAGTCTAGCTAGCTGTCTGGATTTACCCTGCAGAGATCTGAGGACCAGGTAACCATAGTCCTCAGATTGGACAGTTAGTCTAGCTAGCTGTCTGGATTTACCCTGCAGAGATCTGAGGACCAGGTAACCATAGTCCTCAGATTGGACAGTTAGTCTAGCTAGCTGTCTGGATTTACCCTGCAGAGATTTGAGGACCAGGTAACCATAGTCTTCACCTGCTTAGGCGTTAAAATTACAACCAAAAGTGTTTGATAGACACCAGACTGAAGTCTATTCTGTTTTTGAATGGGTGGTTGTGTAGTTGTAACAGGATTGTGTTAGCATTGAAACAAAGTGCATGTTTGTGGTTAAAGCCATTGGCATACTTGTGTGGAGTTTTGAAAACTGTGTTAGTGTTAGGAAAACAGGAAACAGGGAAAACCAAACTTAAATACACAAGACAGGGGGGACAATGAGACGCAGGTGTAACACATAGGGGCGGGGACAGGTCATCACACAGGCGGGAAGGAGGACAAAGACCAGGGAGTCTGAAATGAGACGAGTCAGTAAGTTATAAAATAAAACAGGAAATGGAAAACTCAACAGAAAACAAGAAACAATCTAAAAACTTAACACAGGGACGAGACGTGTCCAAAATGTTCATTTGAATGTAATAAATGTGCATAGTTAACCTATTTGAAGAGCTGCAGGCAATAGTCATTTAAGGAGTCTATCATAAAAAATAGCAATCATTTTACCATTTTAATAAATTATATATTTGATAAGCTATAAACAACTGTACCATTAACATTGTATCAACATTACCTGATTTATTTGGTTTACTAGATAAGTTATAACATATGTAGGTTGTTACAGCAACTAAAACGGTTGGTGGGACTCAAGTTGTGTTTTAATCAACATATTTTTATGTGCATTTTGAAGTATCACATTAGAAAAAGTTGATGGAAACGACAACATTCTAAAAATGTTTGCAAAAAGGTCTCTATGCTCGCGTGAGGAGGTTTTTGCCTTTTTCAACAAAAGAGTAAATGTGCAAAATGGGAAATGGAAACAGCTTTGCCAAATAAGTTGTGACGTAGCGAACATGTAAGTCACGTGAGTATAGTCAATGTATCCATTGGATGGAAGGATCAAGATATGAGTCCCATCCAGGGCACCGTACTCTTGTGGCAGAAGGTGCGTACCTGTGCAGGGTAGAAGGATTAACAGAATTACAAAGTGGGTATAACATGTACAATCTGTGAGTGTTAGCTTTTTTCTGACCCTCCTGACCAAAAGTAGAGGAGACTGTGTATGTGTACTATTTGGCACAGCACCGGTTTGAGAGCAGAATCCATTAGAGTGGGCATGTGCATATTGCACTTGTGTAATAATAATAATTGATTAAATCCATCACCAAATCACATTTGGAGAGCAGAGCCCATTCTATAGACAGAGACTCTTAGTGAGATCAAAAGCTCTTTGCTCATGCAGGAGCTCCACCAACACTTCGCCAGTTAGTCACCTTTGACCTTTGTATCTATATTGTAAGAAAACTGGCTTCATAGCCAATTAACTAAGCTGGGCTTCACAGAGAGGAAACATTTCCTCCCTCTGCATCACTTCCAATATAAATAACATATGAGTAACCATCCCCTGCCCGACAAATTACAGTTTTCTCTTATTTATTCAAGCAAATGAAGTAATCGTTATTCACAACACTTGGACAAAGACAATAAGCATTCATCTGATCTCTGTAACTCACAAAATTAAAACTCTCCATGCAACATGTAGGAATAAAACTCACTCTTTAAAAAATTGCATTTGATTTATTTATGAGATTTATACATGCAGATGGAAATCATAAATATGTATCATCTACCTCCTGTCAGAGCTGTTCTAGAGGCCGGCATTTATGATCAGTTGGATCTGCAAGCCTAAAGCTATTTGTCATTAATTCAAAGCCAGAATATTTAGTTTTGTTCTGTATTGAGCAACGCAAAAAGGAGAAATCTATCATTATGGTTGTCATTTAAATTAGTTTGAAAGCATCAAGGATATTGCTTACTCAGTGCACAGCTTTGTTGTGAGTGCTTGACTAAAGCAGGACAGCCCACACATAATGACTATTTACAGCATCATACACTGAGTCGTTTTGTCTTGTCAGTCAGAAAGAAACACAGACCGAACAATGCAGTAAATACAGGTTACAACGGATTCTCCACCAGCTGATAGTAAAGCCTCACAGATGTTCCCTGCCAAGCATCTTGCTAGCCAATGTACAAGCTGTGGCTAACACACTAGACAATCTCCGTGCCCATGAAGGTTTCCATAATGTTCTTATTCTTATTCAGTCAGTCTTAAGTTATAATGTTTATATTTTATAGTCATAGTCAATATTTTATCATGATCTACTGCACTGTTCAATCCCAATGTCAATCATCATTGCACACAGTCTACCATAGTATCTCACCTTACCATGGCCATTGCATTTCTATAAGGGATTTTTATTTTTATTCTTATGTATGTGTGATATATATGTGTGTATATGTGTGATATACTGTGTGTATGTGTTTGTTGTGTTATGGTTGTCTTGCTACTGGATGCTATCTATCTATCTATCTATCTATCTATCTATCTATCTATCTATCTATCTATCTATCTATCTATCTATCGATCTATCTATCTATCAGGAACTGTAAAGTACTGTTTAAACACGAGTAAAGCGAGCTGTCAACAGATATAGACAATTACGAGATTGTAAATTAGTCAAAATCATGCCCAATTTGGCCCTCAGGTATATAATATGTCTATTTTATTGATAAAAATAAATTTACAATGTGGTTTACGTCTGTAGCCTAGATTAAACTACGTCCCCCTTCCATTTAGCGCAGACGTTTTATTCCTTTTAACCCGTGTTTGTTGTTTTTTCTTTTCCCTTATCCCCTGTTGTGTAAAGCGTGAGTGGGTTTTCATGAAATGCGCTATATTAATCTAAGTTATTATTACGTAGGTTGCAACAACAATCTCTTAATGCTTTGCCTCCTAACACAGTGAACGTGATAGCTGGTTTATCTCGTGCTTTGGTGTGGTCACGTAACCCTCGTGTTGTCTTCCCGTCAAAATCAACACTTTTGTTGATGCTTTTTTTCAATGTTTGTCACTTTTAACTTTTAAGACTATGTAACACTAACTTATTAACTTTAGTTTTACATTTATGTTTGGAATTTATGTTCAATAAACCTCATTTATAGGAACTTATACCTAATGTTTGAGTTAGAAAAGCAGAAATTAGGAATTATTTAGACTAAAATTTAATTATTTCAAAAGCATTAAGCATTTAATTTGTTTTTCAAATGCTATAAAATTGAATAAGACACCCACAAATATATGAAAGTAGAGATTTGTACTTGCCAAAGAGCATTGGGTGGAATCAATCATGTTATTTCGGGGAATTACAATTGGGGAGGTTAAAAAGAAAATTGATATAGGAAGACGGGTCCAGTTTACCCGAGGACAACATGAGGGTTAAGTCTACATAATACATGCCATAGCATGTCACCATTTCTCTACCGTACAAACTTAATTTCTTAAATCCTTATTCATGTGAAATAAGCAAATACAAAAATAATAATGAATTGAAATGTTAAGTTATAATGTATTTACAAGTCTGTAAAAAAGACAGGCAATTCTCCTCGCCTCTGCCTGCTCTGTGGGTGGTGTGTGTGTGTGTGTGTGTGTGTGTGTGTGTGAGAGAGTGTGTGTGTGTGTGAGTGACAGTAAGCCAGCAAGCTTGTTTACGTTATTGCCACAATCTGTTGTGGAGCTTTATAACTCTGAAAAGACAAGCGCAGGTTCCAGTTAATCTTATAATGGATATTTGTGTTGAGTTATTTACACAAACGATCAGGGAAATGAACGCCTCTCTCCAGTCTCCTGATAGAGCTCCAGCCAGCTCACAGCGGGTCTGTGAAGGTGGACAGGCCGGGCGGCCAGCCAGCAACCTGGCAGGCACCAGCTGGTTGTCACGTCACACTGTGGAGCTTCTAAACTCCGACAACGTCCAGGCAAATTTGCAATTACACATCAATTTTCATAAAGCTGCCCATATCCGAGCTCTACACAGTTGATTTCACGCATAAAAAAGTTTCAGAAATGAATTTAGTGATAAAACATTTCCAGTCCAGACATCCGGGTATTTTTGGCATACTGCAGATTTTACTTTTGTTTGCATACAGCATACTACATTTTGGTCAAATTAGTACACAATGCTAGTATAGTATGACAGTGGACTGTGACCTCAGACACCTGAGGAAATTCCTTCATCCATTGGATTGTGACAGGCAACATCACTGTAAAGGTCGGCTGAACATACAGATAGATACAGATGTAGGCAGATACAATATTTTCCCAAGCTTGATTACGCTGACATTTACAATAAAAAACATTTGTACATGCTTAGATGTGAGCAATTTTGCTTGAAACAGCTAAACCAAATTTGTGAGCAAAAAGATGCTTAGAGAGAGATCTAAGGAGCGTAGTCAGCATACAGTGAGGAAAATAAGTATTTGAACACCCTGCTATTTTGCAAGTTCTCCCACTTCGAAATCATGGAGGGGTCTGAAATTGTCATCGTAGGTGCATGTGCACTGTGAGAGACATAATCTAAAAAAAAATAATAAAGTCCAGGGAGTGGCCTAAAGTGATCAACACCCTATATCAAGGTGTGCCTGATTATTAGGCAGCTTCTTTACTGCAGACAAAATGGGCTAAAAAAAGATTTAACAGACTCTGAAAGTAAAAAATTGTAAAATGCCTTTCAGAGGGATGCAGATATTGAGGCAAGATCACCGAACGTTTTGATGCAAATAGTTAACAATGTTGCAAGAAGATGTGGTGGAAAAAGATGCAGATTAACTGCTAGAGACTAAGAAGAATTAAACGGGAAGTTACCAGGAACCCATCAACCTCCAGTGCCGCCATATTCCAGAAATGCAACCTACCCAGAGTGTTCAGAAGGACAAGGTGTTCAGTGGTCAGAGACAGGGCCCAGGTAAGAAAGGCTGAAACACGACCACCACTTAACAAGACTCATAAGTTTAAACGTCTAGACTGGGCCAAGAAATATCTGAAAACAGATTGTTCTAAGGTTTTATGGACAGATGAAATGAGAGTGACTCTTGATGGACCAGATGGATGGGCCCGTGGCTGGATCTCTAATGGGCACAGAGCTCCACTTTGAGTCAGACGCCAGCAAGGTGGAGGTTGGGTACTGGTATGGGCTGCTTTTATTAGCTGGTTGGACCTTTTCCAGTTGAAGATGAACTTAAAATCTAATCCCAAAACCAAGGCCATGATTTTTATGCACAACAATGCTCCACCCCATGCACTCGGATGCGTGGCTAGCCAGCAAAGGCCTTAAAGAAGATGAATAATGACACGGCACCCTTCCTCACCTGACCTAAACCCAGGCAGGTTCACTACAATTTCGATTGGTGCAGCTTTAAAATACTCAATTAAACTGACACAGTGCTCGTAAGAGAGTCAGTCCATTATCAGTTATAGTGGCCAAATCAAAAATATAATCATTCCAACAATTGTAATGGTGGTCCCTGCTTATTTCACTCAGATGTCCTCTGCTTTTTAAATTTCTATTATTATAGTATTACTGATGAATCCCGCTAGCTATTACACTGCTAGATTTCATATTCCACAAAGGTCAAAGCACTGCAATGTCATGAACCTACTAACACAGTAGCTACAGGGTTGGAAATACCAGCGATCTTGAGATGTCATAAAATAACTTGTCAAATAATTAGTTTCATCCAATTGGCAAAAGCTCAGCGTAGCAGCATGTGCTGTGAATAAAAGGTTACAGAGGCCAATTAGAGGGTTCAGCACGACTGCAGAGATAGACAAGGCATATCAGATGCACAGTCTAGCATCAATATGATTACTCTATCTTGATAATAATTTAGATATTTGGATTAGCACTACCCATTAAAAAAACCCATTAAAAGATAAGTATAAGGGAATTTGAGGCATTTGCTAAGTTTGATTACTTTTAAGAGGGCTAAATGGATTGAAACTTATTAAAGTCTTTAATCAAAAAGTACTTCATAAAGCAGATTAACTATCTGGAATTGAAAAAAAACACTTTCACTGTATTGCTTTAGCCAGCAGATAACAATCATCTTTTCATTTTTGACTGACATATGAAATATGATAATTTGGCTCCTATTCAAACAGGGATGATGCACTAAGTGAAGCTGTCAGAAGGCGCCTCTCCTCAGCAACACTAGTCAGAGTCCTTTTGCCACATCCTGACAGTTCTAAGACTCTTTGTTGAATTGTGAACCCCCGATGTATTGCGACAGCATCTGTGCTTTCATTTTCAATTTTACCGGCTCCAAAGGCCCATATGGAGACTGTCTGAAGCTATTGTGTCACTCTGTATGCAGATCTTACAGCTCTTTGGTTTCATCCTTACACCAAGATACCTGGCTACAGATGCATGAGCCATTTATTTTGAAATCCTTTTTTTTTATCCGATGTGGTAAAAGATTGGCTGTGGCTCCTGTGTTATCGACATGCTCAAGACAATGAGCAATAGTTGTTTTCTAATACTCACTTTCAGCTGGGCCATTGGAGTTAAACACTGCAAGACCTGCTTTGAGGGTTTATTTATCCCCCCATAAACTTTGAGTAGATGCAGCAACAACACTCAAGTTAAAGTAGAATCTGGCTTATTTAGGAGTATGCACCTCTACAGGGTGAAAGCCTTTGTGATAAGGTTACAGCCAAGTGCATCCTCTGCATAGCAATTCTTGAGAGACACCCAGTTCAATTATGTTTAACACTGTGTTTGTCAAAAACCTTTTAACATTGCTCTGTGAATCTATATTTCTTTGGTGGGTGAAATGGATTGGAATGGTTGGATGTTTACAACAGAAAAAGTTTTACCTCAAACTGAGTTACCCATCACCTTCATTCTCCTCCAAATAAATTTGGCTATATTTTTTTTATAACATGTTAGATGCATGTTAGCATTATCCCTGTGCTCCAAGATCTAACCAATTACTTTAGTGACAATTATCATAACTGGTAGAACCGATTGCTGGAGCTACGGAAATACAAGTTTTAATAAAACTTTTCACTTAAATCCTTGTTGTTCTATTGCTTCTGGCACAATGAAGCTGTATTTTGTATTATATATAATGTGTGTTAGTTCCACATCATCTCTGATCTAATGCACTTTTAAAATGTCTCTTATGAGTTGTGCAAGGTATTTACATCATTTTGACATCATTTCTCTACCTACGTAGGTCTCTTATTTTTGTCTTCAGTCACTACCAGAGGCTGAGATCCGTTCAAGGTTCACTTACCTGCCTATTCTTGAGCTTTTAGCTATATCACATAGACTTCATCAGCAGATGCAGAAGCATCAATATCAATATCATTTACAGCAACAAGTATGAACCTAAAACTGAGCAGAATATTGTACCTTTATTGCTCAGTAGAAACTTTTACCCCCAATTTCCAATGGATGCGTAACGGCTGCGGATCGGCTCCAACGAACCATCAATCGAACCATCTGACCTGAGGAACCATGCAGTGGTGATCACTGTTATTGTCGGTTTCCTCTTTGATACAGTCAGGATAATTATATTCATGTCAGATTTGAGTTGTTTGAAAGAAAAACCTGTAATGTTATTTGTCAGTTTCTTTTGTCCTATCTTGAGACTTTAAGTAACCCCAGGTAATGCCCCTGATCTGAGAATCAAGTGATGTGATTTCTTATACATCATTCTATGGGAACCTAAAGGTCTCAAAGAGGTTATGTACACACACATCATTCAGAATGTACCTCCTCCTTCATTGTTAATAGGTCTAAATGGTTACTGAAAGAAAAAAATGAATTGAATTGAAGAAATTTGGTTAGGAGCCTGACAATGTGGCATCTTAAATGAAAAAAGACAGCTGGTGTTTCCATTTCTTGATTGTGTAAGTTATAAAGTCCATAGGATTGGGTCCAATCTAGTCTGTTCACCTATGATTTTCATTTGTTTTTTTTCAAAGGATGTTTATTTGCTTTTTGATGAAACTGATTTACATAAATAACTAACACTGTGAGAAGAGTGCAGATGCTGGGTGCTACAGACTTACATGAAAGAATAATGATGAAAGACATCAAGCCCTAATGAGGCATCTGGAATTGCATATAAAAAGGCAACCTGGTGTATTCCTTCACTCCCTAGGAAATTGGTGCTTGTCCTTGTGGCTTGCTGACAGGATGGGTGCTGTGATTTGGTTGCCAAATGAGATGATTTCTTTCTTTCTTTGAGCTGTATTTGAAATGTTGCCTATAAATTCTTGAAGTTTTCAATAACAATTATAGAAAACTCATCAAGCAGCATCTAGTCTGGATCGATGACAGTTCATTCACCGGATAATGTCCCTCACTGCTTTCTTTGTGAACAGCAACCAGAACATTGGAGCAAGTAAGTAATGTTACACACTAAAAATGCAAAGTTTTGAAGAATATTTGGATTGTGCATACTTCAAACCTTGAATCCCAGTGTTGAACCAAATTAAAAAAATGCATTGTGCAACATTTAGGCCCATTACTGCAAAACCAACATGAAATTGTTGGTTAAGAAATCTTTGCCGCCTACCTACAATAAGTGGCTCGCTAGTGGGTCAAGTGGAATCGAAGAGGCCTACAGAACTTTTAACTGAGCAAAAAAAAAAAAAAATCCCTTGTGTTTTCTTCCCTGTGACCACAAAAATAAATTTTTCCTCTTATCTCAATGTTTTTTGACATTTTTGTATTTTTTTGATTTTTTTCATAAATTTTGCCGCTTTTTCCAACATTTCTCACCCGTATTTCGACTTCCTTTATTTCAGATATTAAAAAAAAAAAACGAAGACAACATGAGGGTTAAGTTGCAGTAAATTGCTACATCACAATATACTGTAATTTACGAAATAGTTCAACATTTGGGAGATGCTGTATGCTGATACACTGGTCAAATAGTCACTCACTTTTTGCTCTGTTTTTGGTCTCAACCAGCTCGTAAGAGAAATAGCTGGCTCTTTTTAGCTGCTAAATGCTGCAATTAGTTCACCAGTCACAAAATGTCCATGTCTGCTGTTTGGTACTAAGCAGGTAGCTTGCAGGGGGTTTAATGTGCTTTTTCTATTGAAAACAGCTCTCTGCTGCGTGAGTTCAAGAGAGATAAACAATAAGCTAAAACTCAATATAAAGCTCTGTAAAGCTGAGAGGAGCTGCAGATTCAGTTGATAATTATCTGTGGTTCTTACTATTTTTTTTAAATATTGATGTTAGCTGCTGCTGCTTTATGATTTTTGTATTTGCTATAAAATCTAGTATACAAATTGGTGTTAAATATTAAGTTAAATATGTTCCTTAATGGTGTCAAGTGTCTCGATAACCTCTTGAGTTTCTCCTGATCACCTTTATAGTACATTCTGTCATCATTAATACTTCCTTTGGAGTACGTTGCCATAAATACACCACCTTAAAAAACTGAGAAATACATTGATGTGAGGGATATTTTAACAACATGTCTTTTTAAATTGTGGTAATTTAAAAATAATTGTCCTTGTGAGTTATCACAAGGCTGTACTGATAAGAAAGGAACAAGGCCCAAATTGGTAATTTATGTCAGTACTTGAACGATGCTGCTGGGTCAGCATTCCCATTTTCATTTCATCAATAGAGTGCCTCACATATTTCACTAGGTGATTTTTTCATTAAGATGTGAATGGGCTGCAGCTTTCAGGAGGTAAGCACCTACTTCAAAGCATCTGGAGACACATATCAAGATGAACAGCTGAGACAAACATAATACATCCCGAGCTGTTTTAGTTGCACTGGGAGGGAGGCAACACTTGAGAAAAAGCAGTTTGGTGCAATAATTTCTCCGCCTGGTTACCTGCAGACTGCTAAAGCTCCTTCACTCTCACTTTCTCTGCACTCATGGGAAAAGACAAGAACATTTATTAAGTTAATTTTGGAATATTTATGATTTATAACCTGCTCACTATTGTCACTTATTCATCCTTTTAATAACAAACTCATCAAGGTTCAGTGAAGAAACTCTCAGTGGATATTTCTCTTACTCTTTCTCACCTTTTTAAATGACTATGGATTCTTGGTCATTTCATTAACCTCCATTAACATACCAGGAGAATTCTTAATGGGACTGGAATTACTCCCAATAACTCCAACGCATGGCAGGTCACTCTACTCTAAGGAGATAGCAAATCACCATTTTTAATATCTACCAAGTCAGGGCGAATGTTTGGTGTTCCCAACAATTAAGTGAATCAGGAATCTTCTACCAAACAGCATTTAATTATGCTGTTCATCATCTAAGCAAATAAAATGACTCCCGTTGTAACGGAAAAGGCACCATAAAGTTTGTTTACAGCAAGGGACACACAAATTGCACATCCATTTGCTTCTCGAGCAATACTTTCAGCTTTCAGAGTGCACAGCAGATGAGATGTTTCTGAGTTCTCCGCTTGGGTCATGTGAAAAACTGCTATATTTTCTTTTATGGTTAAATGATCTATTAATACAACACTGAATGATCATTCCTAGTACTGCAGAAATTAGCTGAAAAGATAAGTTAAAAGGTGCACTCCACCAAATGTGCATGTCAAAATCAATTTACTAGTCATGATGAGAACTACTTGGCTCCTTCTAGGGACTAAAAGCCAGGATGTTTTTGGCATCTGCCCATTCTTTTAAATCATTTTATGGCAAGTCCCCCAACTTAATAAATTTAAAATAAAATATTAAACCTGCTGAGTTTTATTCTTTTAAACCTGCATCAACTGATTTTTTTGGCAACGTGGGAGACACAAGCTAAATACAATATTGATTTTTTATCACCCCTAAATCTATGATGAGCTGGAGAAGGTCTGTGGAGGCAGAAAGTTAGGTTAAATGATAAAAGTTAAGATGGTGAAGATTAGTAAACAGTTACCTATTTACACAACCAGCAGACAGGCAGCAACATTATCATTCAGGTAGATTCCTGTTTCTGTTCACGTGTTAAGTCCAATATTGAGTTTTATTTTAGCTCGCTTTTGTTCTCCACCAACTCCTAAAATAAAGTCTGTCTCTTTGGCAGCCAAATGCTCCATTATGTTTACCAGATAGTTGTTAACTTCGTCTATTAGCTGACTAGTGCTGGGCAGAGCTATTTAGCTGAAAACAGATGCATGCTAAACAAGATGCGCATTAATAGTTGCAGGACATTAATCCAAAATACAGAGCTAAAGGATTCTTGCAGCTTTAACATTGCTGTTAGGCCTGCTGCTCCTACATACAGTAGCTCTGCTGTCTCTCCTCTCTCCCTCCCTCTGTCTGTCTGTCCTAATTGCACGAGTGGAGTCTTGTGTGTGGGAGTCAAGGTTCCAGCTGCCTCTCATCTACCACAATCAACCTCTGCTTCTTATACCCAGTCATTCTTTCACTCTGCATCAAATCACATTCAAGACTGCCATAGTTACCCTAGACTTCCACCAACTGCGGCCATGACTGACAGCTGAAGTCACAAGGACCCCTGAGATCTGACAAATTTACGTACATGTGTGCATTATAATAGGATTGAGTTTATATAAGCAGGACCTCAAAACCTAGTGACTTCAGGCCAGTCTTCATCCATTATGACATTTTCAAGGTGTAGTGCAGGGAAATATGATCCGCTGTGAGCACGGTGTATTTTATTTTGAAAATAAAGCTTTTATTTTGTTTCTGTGCTCAGAATCTGGACGCAGCCGTTCCTCAGTCTGTGGAAATACACACTTTGACTTTAATGGTACCTATTGACTCCGCCGCTGTTCCGCAGCGGATCCACAGCCGTTCTGCAGTTGGTGGAAATTGGGGGTTAGTCCCACTCCAGACAAGCCTTTACCTATTTGCTTAGTCTACTTGTATGTTTGCCTGTCCTGATCCCGTCTCTTGTGCCTCCAGCTGCCATTGGAACCTGACTCCTGCTACCGCTCCACTCCTGCCATAGACGGAACCAGAACCACCACCACTTGACCCCTCTGCTAGCCATCTCTCTCTCTCTCTCTCTCTCTCTCTCTCTCTCTCTCTCTCTCTCTCTCTCTCTCTCTCTCTCTCTCTCTCTCTCTCTCTCTCTCTCTCTCTCTCTCTCTCTCTCTCTCTCTCTCTCTCTCTCTCTCTCTCTCTCCTGATGACCCGCTCTTTCCCAGAGATCCGCTGACCTGTACTCCACCCTGGAAACCTGGACTTTAGTACTTTGAATAAAACCTGTTAATTCACACTCTCTGAATCTGTCTGCATTTGGGTTCTGTTTACCATTCAAACCTAACAATTGGAACTTTAATGTCTAAAGCTTATTTTTTTTTTTTTTTAGATAGATTGTATATGACATTCTCAAGACCTACATCAAATATCCCAAGACCTTTCTCCAATGCCGATTTTGGCACGGACTGTATCTGGCATGCAATCTAAAGTATTTTATTGCATTTATATTTTAATTATGGTCTTGTTTTTATTTATACTTTACTGTACAGTACTTTATAGCTTGGTTTTAAAAGAGCTTTACAAATAAAGCTATTATAACTGAGTGATTTGTTTTTTTGTTTTTGTTTTTTTACAGAGAAACCAGCTGAGTCAAACTGATAGCAACCTTAACCCTTTGGGAACCAAACTACCAGATTGTGCATGCCTGCCTGCCAGGCAAGATTTGGCTAGGTTTTGGCAGTCTGGACCTGGGTCAATTTGGGCTGACAGCCAGCTCCAGTGTACTTCAGATGATAGTGGCATGTCATTCATCACAAGTCTGGATTGAGTCCAGTAATATGGCATTAAGGATTTAGGTCACTGTTGGGCCCAGCCCTTTTGGCCACAAGGGGGCTTAAATAGTATAGTTGTTCAATTTGAGAACAGACAAGACAGGAGGTGCAAATTGTCCATAAAATCAAATTAATGGTGTTTGGCGCTAAGGACTTTGACATAAATTAACTGTTACACTTCTGGCCAAATCACTTCACCAGGACCTAATTTATACATTTATTACAATAATGTACAATTATTCACTAGATGTCATGCCTCTGTCATTCATTTCATAGCATGTTGAATAAATGTACAAGAGAAAGAGGCAGATTATTTCTGCAAAACATTTAATGCATAACCCAATGAATTAGGCCCATACATGAGCAGGTGGCATGGATACAACACGTATAAATGAATACAGAACATGTCACACATTGACAGTGGAGCTTACTGTAAATAGAGAGAACTTTGGAATATGAGCATAGGTGTAGGGAAAGATGATGATGAGATGTATGAGATGATTTTAGAGCAGGATGTCACAAGAAAATTAGGACAAGACCTTTCTTGCAAAAGAGAGAAGTGGCAGGAAGTTGGGATTTTTTTAGTCACTTTTTTAACGTTTTTGCTTTTTACAACATTTCTGTCACTTTTTCAATGTTGTGTTTTTTATGTTGACATTTTCAGCGCTTGTTTTGACGGCCCATTTTTTGTGACAAAACAAAAATGAACTGAAAACGGGTCAAATTTGACCCAAGGATATACTGATGATCTACTAATAGGGTGTCTTCACCATTTGACAAGATTCCTGCCCATTGGGATGCAGTTTTGCCGGAGCATCCATCACAGATGTATCTTCCAAAGCTAGGATTTTAGACCCCTCCCCCGTCCCGTCTCTCCCCCAGGGGACAACCTAGCCTGGCTCGAAAGTGTGCCAGCTGGAGGTGTGCATGGGCTCCAGTCAAACCTTTGGAAGCTGTTGATCACAGAAACAACTGGTGCAGCTGTGTGGTGGGAGCTATTGGTGACTACAAAGTTGTTGTGTGGTTGTGTTTATTAACTTATATGTTTACATTTGATCTGGGTTTGGTACAGAATTAACTTCAAATGTTCGTTGGTTGATGCACTGGACTCTGCACTATTTTATGTTTCACAGTGAATTGTGTATAGTCACTAACAGCTGGTCATCCCAGTTTAGGCTGGCAGATGATGTCTGGCAGATGTTGATTGTTGTGGATGTTCTGTTTTTTGACTTTTTTGGACTAACATAATATAATGAGCACATTTACATAAGATGATGCTAGATTATTAGTCTGGCTATCACCAGATCAAGCCAAGCTCAATAGATTTGAGACTGAGCGTTGGTCTGGGGAGTCAGCTCTGTATTTTCATTGCAAAATGCGGGACCATCGTGCATAGTTCAAATGAATCTGTACGCAATTAGATAGTCCTTCAACCAATCAGACCAACGGTCCGGGTGACAAAGAAGTGACAGCATCATCAACGGGTTGGCTGCAACTTCGGTGGTGTTCAATGGCCGGCTATGTTGAATGTAAAGAAAAAGCTGCTTGGTCAGCTTCTCTAATCGTCACAAATTGAATTGAATTAACTTTTCTTTTATCTTACAGTCCCTCATTAATTGCAACTTAAGTTTTTATACTCCGTGTGAAAAAGTGAGTTTAGCATGCTACAACGTAATCAGTAACGTTTTGACGAAAGTATCATCACAAGACAGGTGCCATTTACACACATACAGTGCATAGCAAAGTGCTCAGTAAAGCAAACTGTTGGCTTTCCAGGTACTTTTTAAATGTATTTTTTTTTACTCAATTCAACAGCACTGATCCTCAAAATTGTTTCACCGAAGCATTATACATAGAGTGATTAAAAAGACAACAGTTGAAATCAAAGTACTTTTCTTTTAAACCGGGGTATTAGTCAATTCTTCTTAACTCTACAAAATCCTTGATTTCCCATGGGTAAAGGTTTAGGTAAGAGCAACTGAAGATAGAACAGTGTGCTTTGTACATCCTTTAAATCATTTTGAAATCATGTGCACTTAAATTACCATACAACATCACATGAAAGGGAAACTGAAGCAACACAATATGATGTGAGAAGTTTACCAAGATATGGCCTTCAGTCTCCCTTTGAGTCTGACCCAAATCTACTGAGCTACCTTGAATAAGGGTACTCTATCTGTCTAATAACATAGCTACGGAGCCCCGGAGGTGACATGGAGGGGGAGGAAACCATTAAAAACAAACAAACACTTTTATGACATCTTTGTTTTGCGAGATCTTGACTTTGTTTTGCAAGATATCGAGTTGGCACGCTAGCTAGCATCAACATGATTACATTGTCTTGAGTCTATGACTATGGTCTACATAATCCAACGCTTATTTTGATAAGCATTACTAATTAATAAATGTCAAAGTGAAGTGTTAATAAGGACATTGATGTTGACTGTTGATGTCAACAGTGATAGTTTGTGTTGTCGTAGCAACATGCTTGTTCATGAGCTTTTTTGTTGTGTCGCTTCACATAGTATATGCTAGCTACGTTTCTGGTTCTTCTTAATACATCCATGGTATAGCTAGCTAGCGTAGTGCAAAGTGAGCAAGTGGCGAAGCTCAAACTCACCGTTTTCATTGTCATAAAACTCGATGGTAAACATTGTGTTTTCATTGTTCAATGATTGTTTACATGGGTATCAAAATAAACCTAGAGATGCTATTCTAGACAACCAAGGTGATGTAATACATGTCATGCTACTAGACCTAAGATACTGAGCTAGCTAAATAAGGTTAGCCTGCAAAGTCATTGCCATCAACAGTCAACGGAACAAGTTGGTAGCTCTGATTATAAAACTTCACTTTGGCATGTATTAATTAATAATGCTTATCAAAATAAACATTGGATGTAGTTAGACAACCAAGGAGATGTAATTATGTTGCTCCTTATTTTCCCTTTTTTCTGAGGAGACTCAAGAAGGTCCACCTTTCTCCTCAGGTCCACCTGTATCCTGGTGAACTTCTACCGCTGCACCGTCGAGAGCATCCTCACCATCTGTGTCACAGTATGGTATGGCAACTGCTTTGCCCATGACTGGAAAGCAATGCAGAGGGTGATGAAAACTGCCCAATGCATCATCAAAGACTGTTCCCACCCCAACCACAGACTGCACACCCCACTGCCCCCCGGGAGGCGTTTCAGGTCTCTCCACACCCGAACCAGCAATTTCAGAGGAAGCTTCTTTCCTGAGGGTGTCACCCTACTGAACTCTAGCTCTGCATCCTGGTTACAATTAAAAAGATTGTATTCCCACAATTTACCCTACCACTTTCTTTTTTTTTTAAAATTCTACCTGTGAATCTAAGGCTTTAAAGCAATTCCAAGCACACTATACTTTATTTGATTTGGGAAGAAGCACCAGGTTGTGGTGTCTCGATTCAAGTTGGGCAAATCGGTCAATCACACTGTCATCATAAAGGCCTCCAACCAACTCGCTCTCAATTACCAGATCATTGAGCGTTTGCTGGCCCATGGTGCACCTGAACCAAGTATGTAGTCGGCGAATAGCATTAAATTATCTTTTAAAACTGCAGCTACTGATCGGGATGGTAAGGGCTACCTGTAAGACCGCCTTCAATGATGGGATCATCATGTGATCAAGGAGCTTGGACATACTCAGAATGTCTGGGATGGCTTCTGGCCCCTTCCTGCTTAAAAAGCTTTTTGCCACCAAGACCTCTTCTGGGACTATTTGGGTGAATGCAAGACCAGTTTCTCAAGGGACTGCATGCACTTCCTGTTTCCGGTTTTGGACGCAGGGAGACATGCTTGGATGCCTATCATGCAGTCCCTCCGGGGATTTTGTGGAAGTCACAATCGCAACAATTCAAATTCAACCAATCACCGTGAATTTGGTATGACTCGCAATTTTGGTACACCACTGAGTTGTTGGACGGTAGGAAAATTCTTCAGGAGTGTATTAGCTATCCCAGCACAATGTGGAGCTCTTCTGAAAGGCAGCAAACTGGTCATGGTTGACTATACACACACACACTGAAAAATGACTAGAGGTTTCTGATCAGATCAAAAAAATGACTGGCTTTGAGAATGGCCTGGCAGGTGTGGCCAACGACCAGGTTTAGGTCATGTGCATAACACATTGACAGTAGGGGTGGAAATCACCAGACGCCTCCTGATATGATATCATAATGATACTTATGCCACAATATGAAATTATTGTGATTTTAAACCTATTGCAATTTATAACCTTCTGAACCATAGCAAGAATCTCTCCGTTATGTGGCCTTCTGGTGGAACATCACATACACAAATATCAAGCGGTTCTGTGTGCAAATCTTTCGCTTTGTCTGCCATTACTGCATCCATTTTTGATTCTTTGACATCTTGAATTCTCTGAGCTGTGACCTCTGAAAAAGCAACATCCAATTATTTCCATTTCAGTAAAAGGCGAGAGGTATTTAGAAGGAGCTTTGTATCTCTGCAAAAAAGGGTCAAATTGTTTCAGCAGGTGCATACATTCACAAACGTTCCCTTGGTTTCATTTCACTGTGGCCATGAAAAGAAATGCCCTGTTTGGCCAGAAAGGCAGTAACTGAAGCAATGCGTGGAGAGATATTGCCCTTTTTCACTCGTCTCAGCTACATCACCATAGACCTTGGTTGCTTTATAGCTCATCCATGACACCATGGCGTCCTTGTGCATTGAGGTGTTCTCAGGTGTCCTGGCTTCCTAAACTTGTCTTGGGTCCAAGGTCTTCCACTCACTCTCTCTCTTTACTCTAAACATTCTGTAGTGACCATAAAAGATGTCAGTGAAGTGGTGTTTGTTGTTCAAGATTACTAATCATTTCCGATCTGAATGGCAATGATTATTATATAAAGAACATCAACTAATCTCTTCCACTTCTGTGTACTTCTATCATCTGACCAGTGTCTATTTTCTCAATACTCTCAACTTACTTTTCTTATTTTTTGGGGCTGCTCAAAAAAGTGACGAATGTCACTGCCCCCCTTCATCTTGCTCACAACACTTACTGTGAATGAAGGTTAACTGTAATACAACTGCTTGCAATTCAATCAAACAAACGACACTTTATATTCTATAAAAGAGATCACATTACACCTCTTCTTGCCTCCCTTCATTGGCAACAGGTTTGCTTAAAAATACATTGTAAAATTCTGTTGCTACTCCTTGTTGTCCCTAAAATCAAAATAGGGGAGATTGAGCATTCTCTGTTGTGGCCACAAGGCCATGGAATGAATTGCCTCTGCATGGCAGGTTGGCCCCCACCCTTCAGATTTTTTAATCACGACCGCTTGAAAGTTGTATTCAACATTTTCATTTTCAGTTTGTTACTTGCGTGTTTATAATCTGTCCTAAATCATATCAATGTCCAGCACTTTGGTCAACCTGGTTGTTTTAAATGTGCTTTATAAATAAAGTTGGATTGGACAGGCCGAGAAGACTATTATTAATTGCTTTGTGAATATTTGTGTAAACATTTCTAATATATAGTATTATTTTAGTATTGTTATTTAGTTTATTTTGTATATTTGAAATATATGAAATATTAGAGGATATTTAGATTTTTTTAAATGCATTAATTAAAGTTACAAATTGCAAAGCTAAGCATCAATTTGTAATATATTATGTATAGCTTATGTAAATGGCCCCAATACACTGTATTGTTTTGCGTAAAGTACGTATTGGGAGACCTCGCCTCTCTGGCTTCCACTGAAGCCGTTTCCCACTCTTAGCTTGGTGTTGCAGCTTAATGCTCCTTCTGATTGCAGCCAAGCAGCGTCAGCTGTGCGAGTGATGTCACCAACACACACTTAAAGAGGCTCACTCAGAAAGGAAACACTGGAGAATGCAAACAAAACACTATATAATCAAATCAAATAATCAAACTGTATTCCTTTTGTTGGCCAATTCTCTCTAAAAAATAAAAATAAAACCAATGGAAAAAATAATATCCGGCCAACTTAAACTTAGCTTTGTAGAGATTGTAAGATTTACTGAATAAATACCACATATACCTACACGATATGAGGAAAATGTTTATCACAATAATGATATTACTTGCGATACATAAACTAACCCTTGTGTTGTCTTCACTTCAACCATGAAAAAATAAAACTGTTTTGATCACCTTTTTCAACATTATCGCTTTTCCAACATTTTTGTCACTTTTTCAATGTTGTGGTTGCTTTTTTTGATATTTTTAATGTAATACTTATTTTGACGGCTAATTTGTTTGTGACAACAACAAAAAAAACAATTAACTGAAAACAGGACAAATTTGACGCAAGGGCAACATGAGGGTTGTAAAACAAATAAAAGGAAAGCTTTTCCAACATATCTGCTCAAAAATGTAGCTTATACATCCACAAAATGTAGCAGGCTATTTTTAACATAGCACCATTAACAGCTCAGCTAATGTGATCCAAACATGCCCAAGTTGCCCAATACCAGTTAACTCAATAATGAACCTTCAAGGTTCCTGTTTTATTTTCATTAATACAAATGTTTAAAAGTTTTTGATTCTCTGTAATGATGACATGGAACAAGTGGAGTCATATATTCAGAGATAAGCACGGTGCGCTGTCATGATGTTTTGAGCTAGTTATACATGTTTAGTTGACTAATCAGATTGCCCATTCGGATCGATATTGTTGTAAAATAGGTCATATTAGCTGGCCTGCTATGTCCTGTGTCTTTGCTAACAAAGCCAAAGATAAACCCTATGAGACCGAGAGGCTCGCCCACGATCAAAAAATCACCTCTGATTCATAGTTTAATAACTTTTAAACAATACAACACAGCGACTCACCTAAAATGGCTCCTGAATCCTGACGAATTAGCCTTTCCGGCGGTCTTTTCCGTGTCCTTCTAGCCTCTACAGGTGATTTTCTATCCAGCCTGGAACTTCCAGCCTCTTTAGGGGTTGTTGGGCTTTAAATCCATACCTTTAAATCCAAGATTTATCCACTTTATGTCCATAATTCATCGCGTTTTCGCTCGATTCTGCTGCTCGCTCCCTCGCTGCTCTGTCTCTCTCTCTGTTTACAGGAAGTAGAGGCCCCCGGTATGCCCATATATGGGAGATATCAGCCGAAAGATTCCAACCCTCCCAACACTTCCTACTCTGCCAACACTTCCTGTCAACGTGTCTAGCATGCAATCAAAGGTGCTATAGCGGAACAAGATAGATATCTACCGTTTTATAGAGGAAATGGCCTCATTGGTTTGAGATATGGCATATATTTGCATTATATATTATATATTTGGGCCTTTTTTGAAGAAATGTAAATAGTATGTGCTTTATATGAGTTATAATGTTTATTATGTTTATTTTTGCATATAGAAGAACTGTTTTAGACACACAAATGCTTGTGTAGCATTGTTGTGGGTGTAATATCAATAAATATGACATTATTATGTTATTATTGGCATAGGTAAATGTCATGAGGGCAAAAGCATCTGGACTTTTTTTGAAAAAATGTCTGTATTTTGTCATCTGTAAAATTTATAATGATTATTTCTTCACAGTGTGACTCCCAAGACATATGAGAAGTGTTTTAGAGAGTAAAATGGCTTAGGTTTTACCTATATGTCTGTGATATCAATACATATCTGGAAGAGTCATGTTCCGTTTTATTTATTTATTTGTCTTTAAGGTCCTACAACCATTTTTAACATTCAAGTGACCTCATTGCAACCCAAATATTCTACTAACCCAGTTTGTCCTGAAAAAAATGATGTTCATATCTTCACTGTAGACAACAGGGTTGATGTTTTATTGGCTTTTATATCAAATAAATCCAGACGGAAAATGAACTGTAAAAATGGCCTCAGGGCTAGAAGGGTACAGTCAAACATCACTCAAACTGTAGTTAAACAATGTTCTCTCTAAGGTCACCTGATGAAATGGTGATTCAACTGTGAACTCATTTGAAATGCAGTTTTCTCAGACTTTAATTGTTAAAAAAATGCATTACTCATGGATCCTATTTACGCTTGCATTATGCTTTTACACATCTCTTTCATCTAGAGATTGTTTTTAACTTCAAACAAGCCTAATTTGAAGCTCATTAACAGCACAATGCAATATCTACTACACTGTATTGCTTTTGTCAACTTCTCTTCTAAAGATGCACACACATAGAGAGAGTTAGGGTTATCTGGGACAAAGAAGCGGCATGTTGCCTGGAATGCCCCTTGTACAACCTCTTGAAATACAAATTACCTCTCATCTAATTTTAACTGTGCTGTTTTAATCTGCGAGAAAGGAACAGCAGAAAACCAGGCAAGTATTTTACAAACTTTCATAGCAATGGATTATGTGCATTATAGCCAGGCACAAGGGAGCATAATGCAAATGTTATTATTATTAGTATTGTTATTAGGCAAGATCCAAAGTTTTGTTTTGACAACTTGTAAATTAATGTTAAAATGTTAATAGCCTTGCATGCCAGACCTTATTCTACAGTGCTGCTGAGTAGAGCCCTGCACGGCAAGTATTATATCGCATTTTCAGGTTCATACCTGTATTTTGTGACTCTACTAGAACATGTTGACATGTTTTAGTGTTCAAAAACCCTTTTATCTTTCTTGCCCATGATGGCAGCGCCTGTCTCTTTAACCCTCATGTTTTCCTTGGGTCAAATTGACCAGTTTTCCTATATCAATGTTCTTTTTAATTCCCCAAAATAACATGATTGATTCCACCCAACGCTCTTTGGCAAGTACAAATCTCTACTTTCATTAATTTTGGGGCATCTCCTTCAATTTTATAGCATTTGAAAAACAAATTGAAGTGGTTTTGGCATAGTATTGAGTAAAAGTTGACAGATTCCAGTCTGTGATTATCCATCAACATCCATTCCTTTAATTTTAGTCTAAATAATTCCTAATTTCTGCTTTCCATTAGGTAGAATATCCTAAAAAGTAGGTTTATTGACCATAAACTCCAAAAATAACTGTAAAACTAAAGTTAATAAGTTAGTGTTACGTAGTGTTGAAAATATAAAAAAGTGACAAAAACATAAAAAGTAAAAAAAATGTAAAAAACAAACAAAGTCAACAAAAGTGTTGATTTTCAATTTTGACGGGAAGACAACACAAGGGTTGATCCAGACTAACTTGTTAATAGCTTTCCAATTGGTGCAGATTGGGTATGTGTGGGCAGGGTCAGAGAAGTCTTTAGGTGAGAAATTGACTGTGCCGATATTGAATATTGTTTTACAAAAATGTATGACAATTTGAAATTATGCTATTTTCGGAATCGTGAAGCTCCACAAGCTCCCAACAGCTAACTAGCGGGAGCTCTCATATGAGACCGGCTTCAGAGAGGCTTTTATTTCCATGACAGGTCACATGTAGTTGAAATTCATTTAAAATTAAAAAATTATGTTTAGGATTTTTATTAGGTGTAACAATAACCAGTGCTTTAAAACTAATATAATACATTTGATGTGTTTCACAAGAAGTTATAAAAACAATGAGAGACAGCTACAGTATTAACAGGACCTTAGTGGTGGAGAAGGAACCGGAGGAATACATGTGAGTAACGGTAACACTTACATTTTTTTCTGGTCAATATTGATAGTCTTTTTGCCCAAAATCTATTCATTACATATCTGAGATTCAACTTCTGTTTTTGTTGTTCTTTTGTCACTTTTTTGTTTTTTACATTTAAATGAAATCACTGCAGCACAATTATTCTTATAGCCCAGGTTGTCCCGTGTGTTTATAGCTGACTGTGTATTATAGGGTTTATGTTACAAGCTTTATTACATAATAAATCCAGGCAGACCAAAAATGGTCCATAATAGCTTGGGGTTCAGAGGTTTTAAATTGTTGATCAAAGGCACACACAGTTATTATTTATTTATTTATTAAGCTAATACATTTCAGGCGCACTCATGCAACCTATTAAAATATTTCTACTCTAAATTACTTTGCAGATTATCTGTATTGCAATAGCAAGAGCTGGGGGAAGGCAGCAGTGATGTCTTCTGTGGCTACTTTAAAACCACACCAGCCAAATCATAAAACACTTGTGTCTCAGGAATTGACAAATTAAACTAAGATTTCCCCGCCAGGGATATGACGACTACCCTTGGCTTCATTTCATCCCAGGTGTTGAAGGAGTATTTTGGCTTTTTTATTGGGCAGGGTATAGCTCTCCGATGGTATGATGATATGAAGGGAAAATTTACCCAGCTATTCAAATACACGTTTGAGGATGACACTGATCTAGAAAAGTGGTTTTGGACTGGACAAGCCTTTTTTCCGGATATTGACCCATCTGTTTCCTAAATTCAAGAGGACATTGTGGGCCTACTACAGGTGGTTAGATAGTGCCATGTCATTTTTTAGGCAAACCAGACAGCCACTTAAACCTCTTGCTAAAGTCATGTCTGGGAGAAAGCAATCATTTAAAAAAAATATTAAAAAAAAATATAAAAACATATTTTATTTGGAAGAAAAAATTGAAAAAGTCCATCCATCCATCCATCTTCATCCGCTTATCCAGTATGAGGTCGTGGGGGCAACAGCTCCAGAAGGGGACCCCAAACTTCCCTTTCCCGAGCCACATTAACCAGCTCCGACTGGGGGATCCCGTGGCGTTCCCAGGCCAGGTTGGAGATATAATCTCTCCACCTAGTCCTGGGTCTTCCCTGAGGCCTCCTCCCAGCTGGACATGCCTGGAACACCTCCCTAGGGAGGTGCCCGGGAGGCATCCTTACCAGATGCTTGAACCAGATCAAATGGCTCTTTTCATGACCATAGGTGAGGGTAGGAACGAACACTGACAGGTAGATCGAGAGCTTTGCCTTCTGGCAATGTAATAACGCACCAATGCCTGCTCCATTGTCCCCTCACTCGCAAACAAGACCCCAGGTGCTTACAATCTAGGACTGGCTCCAGTCGGGAGCCCCGGGATTCCTCCGGGCAGGGTCCCTCAATCTGTTCCTCGCTTTCTCGATCTCTTCCTCGCTTTCTCAAGGGAGATCTTACCAGAAGCACAAAGCTCCAGACAGCACAGCCCTCAGGTTTAGGGACACACCACGATAAGGTGATGGTTCCCGGAGAGGAAAGTAGTAAAAACATAAAGAAGAGGTACTTCCGGTTTGGTGATGTAAAGAGTGGCCACATGGACTATGGGCTCCAATCCCTGTTCATATATCCCTTTAAAACTTTATATTTAAAGTTACTCTACCTTTTATCGACCAACGTCAGTCTCAACCTTACAATTGAAAGCACAACACAACCGTAGAATGAGCGACTCAAAGAAACACTCAACAACGACAACTCAAGCTACTGTATCTTCGAAGCTAGCTGCCATAGCCTCTGAAGCTAATCCTCCTGCCGAGAGCGACAATGACCCGATAACCTAAGGTGACCTGGAATCCTAGCTTGAAAAACATGTTAGCTTTAAAAAAGACATTTCTAGCTTGTTCTCTCAGGATGACATTGGCAATTGCTGGTCATTGCATTAATACCCTTTTACACACCTTCTGCATCCTTGAAGAAAAACATAAAGCCCATCTCTCCTTCTTTAGAATTTTTGTGGATGGCCTTGCCCTCTGCTCTCAAGAGTACTTTTCCGTGGTCGTCACAAACTACTTTGTTCTTCAAGAATGGTCTTGTTGTGATGACACCTTATCCCTTGCCCGGGAGATCCATTTCTACCAGTCCAGTCCTTTTTTTTGACTTAGTGTCACTGTAATCTTTAGCCCCATAGTGGAAGGAGGAGGAATGGACTCGGGAGTTCTTCACCTGGTGCTTTGATTTAATTCCTCAGCAATCACATGGAAGTGCAGTATTGCAAGGATGACTTATTGAAAAAGTATATTAAAATAAACAAATTCATGAAAACTAAATACTAACTATTGAAATTATCATCACAAACTAATATATTAAATAATAAAAAGGCTAAATCAGGCCCTGACTATTTGGGCCCTGCACTACCCTTCCAGGCCAAAGTTGTTCTCTCTAGAGGAGCCCCGGCTTCCTTCCTTTATAGCAGAAGCCCCTCTTACAAGACAAACCAAAGTTAATTTTAAATCAATCAAACACCATTGTGTTAATTCAGCATTCCCAAACATTTCTGGCTTAATGAATACACCATATTTCAACTATTACATCAAAAATGAAATGTTACATGCTGAACAAGTGTCTCAAAACGGAACTCCATGCACTCTCCACACCCCGCTGCACTGGCTGACACTTGGGCCATTCCACGTCTAACTCCTCCAGACTCTATCACTTCCTGTTTGCCAAATTGACCCAGATCCCTGCTTGAAATGAGAACAGGTGAATGAAACTAAAATAAATGACTTGAAATTAATTGTGTATGTGTTGTACCTATCCAACCATGATTTCTAGTCTTTTGACTAGTACTTAAATGAACTAAAATAAAATGACAAACCATGTGTTCATTGATGCAAGCCCGCATGCTAATGATAATGCTCACGCTAACCATACCTTACTACTGCACATCCTAAGGTTAGCTTAGCATGATACGACATGCTACCCCCGGTTTAAATGAAGGCATGGGGTAGCCCTATGACAGTCAGCTTCAGTATGCCTTTCCCTTTGGCTGCTTGGGAAACACTTTCCTGGGGCCTCCACTGAGAAGAACATTTTTCACATCCAGGCAGTTGGTTGTCTACCATCCAGGTCTTAAGTCTTAAGGCAGACGTCTGCGGAATGTTGCTGTGGAATGAACAAATGGAATCTGTACGTTTCTCTCCATTTATTTACATTATTCAAGTAAGGAAACCATAAGTTAGTCAACTATAAGAATTTTGATATATAATGGAATACTTAAAGTGTAAGTTTTGTCCGCATTTCAAGCTGCTCTGTACGCCGTTTATCATAATAGCTGTGATCATGTATCCCTGTGAGATTGGAACGCTGGCTCTTCTTTGGTACCCAACCAAACCAAAAACCATCGTTACAGGAAACGTCTGTGTAAGCAGGTCAAAAGCAGTCTGCTCTTTCAGTCTGTAATGAAAAAGAAGCAGCAACCCCTCTGGAACGCTTTGCAGATGGCTAAAAACACAAATGATTTAAATTCAATTTTATTTATATAGTGCCAAATTACAACAACACTTATCTCATTGCGCTTTTCATAAGAGCAGGTCTAGATCGTACTCTGTGAAACTCAACAATTCCCACCAAGAGCAAGCACTAGGCGACAGAGGCAAGGAAAAACTTCCTTGAATGAATCCAATTAGAATATGTGTGCTACCAAATTAAATGTATTTAAATTAATAAGTAAAAAAAAAAATGACATTGTCATTATTGTACATTTAATGTAATAATTGTATATTCAATGTAGTGTTCCTAAAAACATAGTTGCAACATATTTAAAAAAACTAATTTAAGATGAACTTACTTTTGTATCACTACCAGGCAGCATTTTGCATGTAAAATGCTTACTATGTGGTCCAAATGTGACCCAATGGTTTGCCTGGTTGCCCCTCCCATGGTGGTGTAATTAGTTGCAGTTGCACTTTGAATTAAAGGCCGGATTTAGACCTTCACAATGATACCAAATATCTTTATTAATCACTATCAGGCAGCTCATCTTTTGTGGTTAAATCTGGGTGGTTTACAGTCCCTGCGTGGCATTATAGTTTGGCCTCAAATAGGCTCCATGTTCAAGCCTATCCTGATCCCACAGTAAAAACAATGCCATCAAGTCATACGTGAAATGAAAGCCCATGATTTTCCCATTGTAATGAATATCAGCGGGGACAACTCTGCTTGCAAAAGGGGATGAGAACCTTGGCCCCATCCATTGCAATAGCTGTGAACATATACATTCTGTAGCTCAAATGAAAGGTGGGGAGTTCCTCTTTACAACAACTATTGTGTTTACATCAAAGCACAAACTGGGTGCTCAAAATGTGCAAGCCAATGTTGTCAACGGGATGAGACCCTTGGCCTCTATAGAGCCACTTACTGGGGCTTAGAGTTGAGGCTGAGGGCCCTGGGGGTCATCATCCCAGACATGGAGCCATTAACTGGGGTCTTGGAGGTCATTATATTTGATGGTATGCCTAGACTTGTTTGGACTAGAGGAAAAGGTAAATGTTTGAATGTGGAAGTTGTGTGTGAGAATTGATTTTATATTCATTTTCAAATTGTGATGGAGGTTGAGAAACTGTGACAAATTGTGAGAAAATGTGATACATGTCATAAAATAATAATGAAATACTTTAGGTGACTCATAAGCCTTGATTTCAAAACCATTGTTGACTTTGTAGTGTAAAATCAAGCTTTTCATATGTCCAATTAAACAATGTATGTGTTGCATAATTAGATTTGACTCCAAAAATCACTTCCATACAAAACTTTATTGTATATATTTATCAGCTTTTTTATGAAACATATTAATGTATTAAAATCAAATTTGTGACCTAAGAGAGTCATACTCTTGACTGTTTTACACCAGTCATGATGCACCAACTGTTTATTTCCATTTTTTTTGTTTACTTTTTTCCTCTCTCCCTCTTTGATATTGACCCAACTTTTTATTATGACTATATTATACCATGGATAATTTTACTTTTAATCTTATCACTCCATTTTCTTTTAATACATTATCAACATAATGTTACCTAGCATAGGATCTGGGTCTTTTGAATTTAATTTATTTATTTTTTGTGGGTGCAATCAGTATGGTTGGAGACCATCATTGGGGATAGATAGATTGGAAATGAATAATTTTTGAGAAAGTTAATTATCTGGGATTTAGGAGCCCAAAGTTCCACCTTAGAGAGTTAGAAGAGGAATCTCATACCGGAGTGACCAAAATTATAAGGTCCTGCTGCTAGTTTCACGTCAAGAAACAAGCTTAGGATAATGTTCAGTTATATACTCTTGTTGTTCTAAACATGTTTTGGGTGGGGAATTTAATTATTAGGTCCTACACATTTTTTCAACTCAGTTTATCCTTGGTAATTAATGTTAATGATGTTCACACGCTCATTTACCCATAACACCATAATATACTGTATATAGAGTGTGGATAAAACAACAAATGAGACATGCATGATGTTGACTGGTTTAAGGTTTATATCTTAGAATGTTAAGGAGATTACCTGAAACACCTTAAGACAGAAATTGACTTTTTACAAGAAACGCACCTTTCTATCAAAGATCATTGTCGTCTAATGAGGTCGTGGATAAGTAAAATATTTCATTCAAAATTCAGTGGTAAAGCTTGAGGGACAACTATTTCAATACATAAAAACTACAGTTCACCCCGAAAGATATAGTCTCTGACACCCATGGATCATTGTTTCTGGGTCTCTTACCAACACTCCAGTTTGTCTTGCCAATGTACTGTATATGCTCCAAACTGGGACGACAAAGCCTTTATACACAAACCATCTCACTCCTGCCTGATCTGAACTCCTACCACCTAATTCAAGGTGGAGACCTTAACTGTGTTATAGAACCAATATTAAACAAATCCCATCCTAAACAGACTCCTCCCTCCAAAATTCCCAAAGCAATTCTAATGTTTATGGACCAAATTGTATGTATTGACCCATGGCACTTCATGTACCCCACTACCAAAAAATGTTCTTGAAACCTTCTTCAAGGATTGATTATTTTTATTTAGATACGTTCTTTGTTCCCTCAATTAAGAATGTGGATTATTCGGCTATATTGCTCCCCTGTTTCTCAACCTCTCCTTTACACTCTTAAATAAGGCGCGCCCTCTGTGGAAACTGAACCCCATACTCTTAAAAGATGATATTTTTTTGTGATATAATTCCCAGAGTGATTACAGATTTTCTTTCTACTAATGATTCTAATAACATGTCACCTTCCCTTCTTTGGGAAACACTGATCGTAGTTATTAGAAGGGAAATTATCTTTCTCCTCAAGATGCATGGAATTAAGGAAGCAGAAACAAGAACAGTTAATTGAGGACATTTCCCAATTAGATAAAGAGCATTCAACGTCACAATCTGAGTTATATAAAAATAGATTACAACAGAAGAAACTGAAAGATTTTTATTAAGATCACGTGGAGCTTACTATGAACATGGGGGAAAAGCTGGCCGACTTTTGGCACATCAAATTAAACAGCATTCTGCATCTTGGCAAATCCTACATATTAAAACAAATTTGGGCGAGGTCACAGTACTCCCAAATATTAGTAATGACACTTGTAAAAGGTTTTACTCCAATTTGTATACCTCACAGTTCCCTGCAGACAAATCTGACATGATAAGATTCTTAAATTATTTGGACTTTCCCAAAATAAGTGCCACTCAGTTGGGGGGAATAGAACAACCAATACATTTAAGTGAAATTGTGAATTCAATAAAACTAATTAAAAGTGGTAAGGACCTGGACCAGATGGATACCCAATCGAATTCTATAAGAAATTTGCTGAACAACTAATCCCCCTTCTTTTAGATATATTTAATGAATCCCTGAGCCGGGGTTCTTTGCCTGTATCACTCTTATATTAAAACCAGGTAAAGACATTTCGGAATGTACTGTACCTCATATCGGCCTATTTCACTCCTGAACGTAGATTACAACATTTTGGCTAATGCTTGGGCCTTGCGCCTCAAGCTGATTTTACCTAATATTATCTCTTCCAACCAAACAGGCTTTGTCATCTCTAATATACGCTGCCTTCTCAACATTGTACTTTCTCCTGCATTTGTGGATGCAGAGAAAACCTTTGATAGGGTTGAATGGGAGTATTTCTTTCAGGTTCTTAACCCTTGTGTTGTCTTCCCATCAAAATTGAAAATCAACACTTTTGTTACTTTTTCTTACGAAATTATACCTAATGTTTGAGTTAGAAAAGCAGAAATTAGGAATTATTAAGACTAAAATTAAAGGAATGGATCTTGATGGATAATCACAGACTGGAATTTTGACCAGAGGACAACATGAGAGTTAAACAATTGTTTGGTTTTGTCCAGAGGTGGGTAGTAACAAGTTACATTTACTCCGTTACATTTACTTGAGTAAGTTTTTGAAAAAATTGTACTTCTAGGAGTAGTTTTAAATCACTGTACTTTTACTTGTACTTGAGTAGATTAGTGAAGAAGAAGCTGTACTCTTACTCCGCTACATCAGGCTACAATGAGCTCCTTACTTTTCTTTTTACCTCTTTGGTATTCTACGCGTCATTGATTTTACCCCAGTGTACGTCTCATTATAATGTTATAGTTTTATTTTGACAGAGAGAGAGAGACTTCCGCTAAAGGCTCTACCACGTGACTGTGTTTCACCAATCAAACGGCGTTGTGCAGTCTCGTCACGCGACCATACTCGATCTCAGCGGCGGCCGCGGGACGTGTTAGCTTGACAGTCGTAGCATAACAAATGTTAGAATCAACCGTCGCCAAGGCAACGCAGACCAGGAGGAACACCCCCATCCCCCGGCCTCATAGTGAAAGTATGGTTACCTTTTAGGAAACGTGTGAAACAGCAGCTACATTATGCGGCGTCTTCTGTGTCGACCAAAACAAACGGACATGTGAGCATTCAAAACCTCAACATCTAACCTGAGGAAACATGTAGCAGTTATTTTTGTTTTTGCTGTGGATAGGCGAATGTTTGTCTTTTACACATGTTTTGAACATTTCATATATATACTGTATATATATATAAATTTGATGTTTAAGTCTCTTCACTTAAGCTATTTTGTAATTAATAAATTAATTTTGATTTATTTTATTGATTGGATGAACTATAATTTGCCTAAAGATGATTATTTTGTATTTTTGTCTGTCTGATTGATGCTTGTGTTAAGAAATAAATCAGATGTTACTCAACAGTTACTCACTGACTTTTTCTAAGGCTTCTTACTCAAGTAATTATTTGGATGACTACTTTTACTTGAGTCATATTATTGTAAAGTAACAGTACTTTTACTTGAGTAAAATTTTTGGCTACTGTACCCACCTCTGGTTTTGTCACTAAGTCTGTCTCCTGGATTTCTCTCTTATACTCTTCGCCCATGGTTTCAGTATTCACTAATGGAATGATATCCCTTTTTAAACTTGGTAGAGGTACCTGTCAAGGATGCCCATTACTGTTTGTTATAGCAATATAACCTTTATCAAGCAATCAATAATGCATCCTTCTTCCAAGGCGTCAACAGATTGGGATCAGAACACAGACTCTCTTAATACGCAGATGATTTATTATTGTTTATATCTGACCCATTACACACCATTTCTCAAACTATTGAGTTGTTAAACAGATTTGGATCTTTCTCTGGTTATAGTTTGATTGTTACAAAAGTGAATGCTTCCCGATAAATAATTTAGCCCTTCAGATTCCTGGGGAAAACCTTCCATTTCCCATGTCAAACTGCAGCTTCAAATATTTTGGTATAAACATCTGCTCAAACCAACCAGAACTTATTAAACACAACTTCATACCTCTGGTTCATAAACTTAAGGCTGACTTAGAAAAGTGGAACAATATCTACATGTCATTTGTAGGGCAGATAAACTGTATTAAAATGAATGTCCTACCTTGATTCTTATATCTCTTTCAATGTCTCGCAGTTCTCTTACCTAAATCATTTTTTCTTAAAATAGACAGGATTATCTCCTCATTCATCTGGAACAATAACTCCCAGAATACAAAAAAAAATTGTCTATATTTTTTTCAAGAGCAGATTTGCCTTACCTATAATGAGATATTATTATTGGGCAACCAATATACAAAAAAAATATTTTTGGGTCCAAGACCCCAACCTAATTTGGTGCCAAATTGAAGATACAGTGAGGAAAATAAGTATTTGAACACCCTGCTATTTTGCAAGTTCTCCCACTTAGAAATCATGGAGGGGTCTGAAATTGTCATCGTAGGTGCATGTCCACTGTGAGAGACATAATCTAAAAAAATAAATCAATGTATGATTTTTTAACTATTTATTTGTATGATACAGCTGCAAGTAAGTATTTGAACACCTGAGAAAATCAATGTTAATATTTGGTACAGTAGCCTTTGTTTGCAGTTCCAGAGGTCAAACGTTTCCTGTAGTTTTTCACCAGGTTTGACACACTGCAGAAGGGATTTTGGCCCACTCCTCCACACAGATCTTCTCTAGATCAGTCAGGTTTCTGGGCTGTTGCTGAGAAACACGGAGTTTGAGCTCCCTCCAAAGATTCTCTATTGGGTTTAGGTCTGGAGACTGGCTAGGCCACGCCAGAACCTTGATATGCTTCTTCCAGAGCCCCTCCTTGGTTATCCTGGCTGTGTGCTTCAGGTCATTGTCATGTTGGAAGACCCAGCCTCGACCCATCTTCAATGCTCTAACTGAGGGAAGGAGGTTGTTCCCCAAAATCTCGCAATACATGGCCCCGGTCCTCCTCTCCTTAATACAGTGCAGTCCCCCTGTCCCATGTGCAGAAAAATACCCCCAAAGCATGATGCTACCACCCCCATGCTTCACAGTAGGGATGGTGTTCTTGGGATGGTACTCATCATTCTTCTTCCTCCAAACACGGTTAGTGGAATTATGACCAAA
This sequence comes from Etheostoma nigrum, assembly GCA_029931835.1. Lineage (NCBI taxonomy): Eukaryota > Metazoa > Chordata > Actinopteri > Perciformes > Percidae > Etheostoma > Etheostoma nigrum. The sequence goes on from CM057238.1 coordinate 1,905,280, forward strand.
AAGTTCTATTTTGGTCTCATCTGACCACATGACTTCCTCCCATGACTCCTCTGGATCATCCAAATGGTCATTGGCAAACTTAAGACGGCCTTGACATGTGCTGGTTTAAGCAGGGGAACCTTCCCTGCCATGCATGATTTCAAACCATGACGTCTTAGTGTTTTACCAGCAGTAACCTTGGAAACCGTGGTCCCAGAGTGGAGGTGGACATTTTGAAGGCAGACTAACAGGTCTTTGAGGGTCAGAATTCTAGCTGATGGACAGGTGTTCAAATACTTATTTGCAGGTGTATCATACAAATAAATAGTTAAAAAATCATACATTGTGATTTCTATATTTCTTTTTTTAGATTATGTCTCTCACAGTGGACATGCACCTATGACAATTTCAGACCCCTCCAATTTTAGATTTCTAAGTGGGAGAACTTGCAAAATAGCAGGGTAGTTCAAATACGTATTTTCCTCACTGTAAATCTTGCCTATATCATCTAACCTACCTACAAGACTTACTAAATTATCTTCTAATCTAATTGTAGTATCAACCCTGAAAATATGGTCACACTCAATGAGCTTTCAAAGCAATGTCCCATACGCAATCATCTTTTCATACCTTCTAATGACGTCACTTTCTCCAAGTGGCAAGGGATGGGTCTAACCCCATTAAAAGACCTATATATACTGTATATATAAACAACATTTTTGCCAGCTTTAGCAACTTCTCTAATACATTTAACTTCCAAACTCACCTGTTCCAATACTTCCAAATTTCTTACTTTAGTAAATTAGGGCACCCCTCTTTCCCCAACGCTCCTCCTAATTCAGTTGTTGATCTCATTTTAGGAACACCCAGGAATTTTAAGGGTCTTATTTTTCTTATCTATAACCTAATACGATATACGATAAGATCCCCCATTGTTAAGATCAAGGAAGACTGGGAAAAAGATCTAAATAATACAATCTTTGAAGAAGTCTTGCAGCAAGCTAGTAAGAGAGTGAATGACAGCACGTCTTGTGCTAGGCTTGGACTCATACAATTCAAAGTGTTCCACCGTACCTTGAACACAAATGCCAAACTTTCTAAAATCTATCCGGACAGTACAGATGCTTGCAACAGGTGCCACAGATCTCCAGCAAATATGAAATACATGTTCTGGTCTTGCCATCGCTTGCAAGCATACTGGAATACTTTTTACAAGTATTTCTACCTCATTAAACTTAAACTTGGTACCATGTGTTGAAGTAGCTCTTTTTGGAGTTATGCCTGATTATCAGTTTTGCATTGTTGCCTTTATGTCGCTTCTTGCAAGAAGAAGACTACTATTAAATTGGAAGTCACCACTCCCACCCACAGATGCTCTAAGGATCAAAGATCTCATGCTATTCCTCAGCCTTGAGAAGGTTAAATTTGACATTAGGGGTTTGCGTGCTAAATTTGAAGTTATCTGGGGCCCCATAATACATTATCTGGATCGTTTAAAATCTCTACCTCTTACTTAGACCACCTGGACTCATACATTTTGTACTTATCACCTTCTCCTAATCTTTCTTTTCTTGTGTAAAACTGTAATTCCTTAACATGGTATAACTAAGGTTTTAAACATGTTGTAGTTCTATAATAATACAGACACTGGGTTAAATAATAATGTGGAAATGGTTGATATATTTTAAACATTCTGTGTGGAGCTCTTAACTCTGCTTGACGGATTAGTAATTTTAATGTTTATTTCTTTTTGTAGGACCTACATTTGGGGCAGAGTGGGGGAGTGGGAATAATTTGACTAAAATATATAAAATATCACACTGACTCATTAGAAACAAGTACACTTGAGTCAACAAAGTAAGCATAAACCGCAGACTGAGTAAAAAAACTGCAAGACATTACACTCATGAAGGAGGGTGGGGGGTTACCCTTTGTCCTGAGGCCCGTCAGAAAGGAAACTGTGTCGTAAAGCCAATTTCAACCTTTAATATCATTAAACATGACTGTTTTTTGGCAGAAATTCAAAGGCAAAATGCAATATCGCAACACACAACACAATATAAAGCATCTACATATGTTATCGTCATCCCCAAAACACAAATATGGCCAAAAACATTCAACCGTATCATCAATCATCGGCCCTTTAGCTTCTCACACTGCTACCTGAGCTGCTACCAAAAGTGCAATATATACATGTATATATATATATATATATATATATATGTATATGACATTATTTATGAGTTTACTATATACATGTAATATACACTCACCGGCCACTTTATTAGGTACACCTGTCCAACTGCTCGTTAACACTTAATTTCTAAGCAGCCAATCACATGGCGGCAACTCAGTGCATTTAGGCATGTAGACATGGTCAAGACAATCTCCTGCAGTTCAAACCGAGCATCAGTATGGGGAAGAAAGGTGATTTGAGTGACTTTGAACGTGGCATGATTGTTGGTGCCAGAAGGGCTGGTCTGAGTATTTCAGAAACTGCTAATCTACTGGGATTTTCACGCACAACCATCTCTAGGGTTTACAGAGAATGGTCCGAAAAAGAAAAAACATCCAGTGAGCGGCAGTTCTGTGGGCGGAAATGCCTTGTTGATGCCAGAGGTCAGAGGAGAGTGGCCAGACTGGTTCGAGCTGATAGAAGGGCAACAGTGACTCAAATTACCACCCGTTACAACCAAGGTGGGCAGAAGAGCATCTCTGAACGCACAGTACGTCGAACTTTGAGGCAGATGGGCTACAGCAGCAGAAGACCACACCGGGTGCCACTCCTTTCAGCTAAGAACAGGAAAGTGAGGCTACAATTTGCACAAGCTCATCGAAATTGGACAATAGAAGATTGGAAAAACGTTGCCTGGTCTGATGAGTCTCGATTTCTGCTGCGACGTTCGGATGGTAGAGTCAGAATTTGGCGTCTACAACATGAAAGCATGGATCCATCCTGCCTTGTATCAACGGTTCAGGCTGGTGGTGGTGGTGTCATGGTGTGGGGAATATTTTCTTGGCACTCTTTGGGCCCCTTGGTACCAATTGACCATTGTTGCAACGCCACAGCCTACCTGAGTATTGTTGCTGACCATGTCCATCCCTTTATGACCACAATGTACCCAACTTCTGATGGCTACTTTCAGCAGGATAATGCGCCATGCCATAAAGCTGGAATCATCTCAGACTGGTTTCTTGAACATGACAATGAGTTCGCTGTACTCAAATGGCCTCCACAGTCACCAGATCTCAATCCAATAGAGCATCTTTGGGATGTGGTGGAACGGGAGATTCGCATCATGGATGTGCAGCCGACAAATCTGCGGCAACTGTGTGATGCCATCATGTCAATATGGACCAAACTCCCTGAGGAATGCTTCCAGCACCTTGTTGAATCTATGCCACGAAGAATTGAGGCAGTTCTGAAGGCAAAAGGGGGTCCAACCCGTTACTAGCATGGGGTACCTAATAAAGTGGCCGGTGAGTGTATGTCCACTCTTTGGAGCACAAGCACAACTAAGTTCCTCAAAAATAAAATTAGGGTAAAGCTACTGTTAATAACATTGTAATAATAATAATAAAATCAGCGCTAATAATAATAATCTTAAGCTTATATTTAACAACCTGCAATACAACTTTTGAAAACAATTTGCATGCAAAACAAGACAGACAAGAAAAGCAGCTTGATGAGGAATGGTGCACTTGCAAAGGGTCTAATTGATGTTGCTGGTAGTCGTCTGAGATCCGATTGGCCGCCGACTGAAAGCTCAAAAGCATCAAAGTCACATGGTCACCTGATGTGAAGAGTGAGGCTATAGGCCGACAGGACATGGTAGGCACATGCACAGAATCGTCCAAGCCGATTTGTTGGGAAACGCCCCCAAAGGTGACCAATCACGGTGCCATGGTGACCAGTTTCTTCCAGTTAAGACTTCTAGCTAAAATAAAGGCCTGTCTTCCATCCAAAGACCTTGAAAAAGTCATCCATGCTTTTATCACTGCTCGGCTGGATTATTGTAATTCTTTATATATGGGTCTACATCAAAAATCTTTCAATCGGCTCCAGTTAGTCCAAAATGCAGCTGCTCGCCTTTTACCTAAAACAAAAAACGTGAACACATAACGCCAGTCTTGGCCCCTCTCCACTGGCTACCCTATGGAACAACCTGCCCATGCATATTAAAGCTGCACAGACCTTTAAAACGTTTAAATCGCTGCTTAAGACGCACCTTTTTGAATTAGTTTTTGACCCTCGTTAACCTGGATTCTGATGTTTTAAAGTGTTGTTGTTTGTCTCCTTGTGATTCACTTTGGTTGTAGTAATTTTTACACCTGTTATTTATGTATTTGACATCGACCCTGTTCAGCACTTTGGTCAACTGTTGTTGTTTTTAAATGTGCTATAGAAATAAAATGGACATTGATATTGACAACAGAAAAGAAAACTTAACATAGTAAAATAGGACATCTAATAAAAAGGAATCTTAGAGTACTATATAATAGATACTATACTATAACAGAAAATAGTCTTAACCTATATATATACCACAATGAAGCAACTATTTACAGATGTGTGTGTGTGTGGTTGTGTGTTTGAGTTTGTATACCTGCTGCTCAGGCTGAAGGTTATTCTTCAGGCACCGTACCCCCCAACCACTCAGGGCGCTGGTTCAGCTGGCAGCCCACTCACTCTGACATCTCTCCATTAGTGCGTGTATGGGTCCTGAGCATGTGCATGTATTTCAGGCCTGTGTGTGATTACTAACAAAGTGTGTTCGCACAGTGTAAATTGTAATTTCCCCAATGGGGATTAATAAACAAATTAAAAATTTAATTAAATTAAAATTAAAATTCTTGGCCTTAAAACAGTACGAGAAAGAAGAATGCCAGTTAGTCCAGCCAGCAGAGTTTTAATGAAATCAGGTAAGAACAGTTAAGCTACTGTGGAGATCCATCAAGACACAGCGGTCCTCTATGAAGTTGGGCTTCCCTTTCAGGCCCATCTCCGGCCACGCAACATTTAGGTGGTGCAAAACGTTCTTGCACGGGCCCTTCCCAGCCGTGAAAAACACCAAATGGTTTGATGGCTTGCCGGCCACCCGCAGCTACAGCCACCTCTTCATCTATCAAAACTCCTCGGTTCAAGATTTTAATACTTACAGAGACCCCAAAACCAACTTAACATGCTCCAAGACCCCCAGTCTCCTTCATAACCCCAACTAAGAGGCTTCAGGCGTGGGTCTCAAATAGCGAGTGTAGGTGTCTTAGTACTTAGTCCTGTACGTCTCCTCTCCTGTTTTTCCTGCATCTATTGTGTGTGTTTATGTGTTTTGTGTGCGCGTCAGTCGCGGGGGAAAATGTGTACATGTTGACAAGATTGTCCCATACTAGAAACCTAAATTTGCTATTTTATCTGCTTTTTATATGTTTAACTGTTTTTAACTGCTCTTTAATGTTTAATTTCTTATACTGCAATGTAACTTTTATTTTATTATTTTATTTTAACTGTTTTTAACTGATCTTTAATGTTTCATTTCTTGTACTGCACTGTAACTTTTATTTTTTTAACCTTGTAATGGAAAGCACTTTGTATTGCCCTGTTGCTGAAATGTGTTATACAAATGAAGCTGCCTTGCCTGGTAGCAGATTACAAAAAGAAAAACAATTCAAAACAGTCCCGTAATGACTTTCCTGCCCCTCTAATCTTTTTCATGCAGCCCTATCTTATAATTATATTATAAAAGAAGATAATGGGTTTCAAAATGGCTTATGTTTTTTGTATTGTTGTGATATACAGTCACAAAAACACAGAATGTGTCTGATAGCTTTATGACAGTGTTTTTCAACCTTTTTGTTTTTACATTAAAAACATCTTGCGGCACACCACCACCCAAAAATGTTACAAAATGACACATTGTAGCCTAATGCAGTGTATATAATTAATATCTCAATTTGTTTATACTCACGTAGTGTGAAACCTGGGCCTGTGTAGATGAACACACAGCTAATATCCTGGCAGGAACTGGAGAAAAGCACACACAAAGTTCTTCCCCAACTCTCAGTCGTTCTCTTTTTAGTTTTTATAGCAGTCGTGCTTGAGAAGCTCAGCTCACAAAGATATGTTGTGGAAAATGGGAGCAATGCTGAAATATCTGTTTGCCAGAATGGGGAACTCCTTGGCAGCAGTTAACCAAAAACTGTCAGCAAAGCGTAGCTTTAAACCACGGTCTTGTCTCAGTTCAGTTAGTCCCTCATGCTCCTGCAAAGTCATGTCCTTTCCAAAAATTGCTGCTGAGCTATATGGGTCCCTAACCCAGTCAAGGCATTCAGTGGAGGTAGAGGGGAAATAAAATGACAACTTCTCATCAAGAGTTTTCAAATATGTATCTCACACAGTGCAGCAGTGTTGACACCTCCTGCCATTTCTGGGTGAGTGGGATCATGTCAAGCTCTGCATTTTCCAGATGTTGTTGCCAGTACACCTTTGAAAAGAATCCATTTATTTTATCTGTGCTTGCTTGTTCATTCCGGGCCTTGTGTTCGTGTGTTCTGGTCATTCAGTGTATGCCAGCCTTGCACACCTCTCATCAGTCGAAACACTTTGGCCAAGAGTTGAGCATGTCCACTAATGTCCATAGACTCATCAAGTTGCAATGCAAATTTCCCACTGATGCGTATCTTTTCCAAAACAACAAATGTTTATGCCTGCAGACATGTCAGAAATACGCCTGGCAATTGTGTTATCTGAAAGAGGGACTCTGGCTACTTCTTTAACCGCGTCAGGGCCGAGCATCTCGTTCAGGGCCGAGCATCTCGTTCAGGGCCGAGCATCTCGTTCAGGGCCGAGCATCTCGTTCAGGGCCGAGCATCTCGTTCAGGGCCGAGCATCTCGTTCAGGGCCGAGCATCTCGTTCAGGGCCGAGCATCTCGTTCAGGGCCGAGCATCTCGTTCAGGGCCAAGCATCTCGTTCCCAATGGCTTTGCAGGCAGGTCATAATAATGTCTCTGGATTTGGCTACTAGTTCAGCTACTAAGTAGCTAGCTTTGATAGCTCTCTCAGACACCTTTGTGCTTTTTCTCATTAACGTTATCTGTGTCTCAGCTTGCTTGGGACCATGGCACTGTTGGATAGCTTTTCCCCACACACCACGCATTGGATGGACGCTTGGTGTCGGTGCAGTTGGTCCCCGGTGAAAGATAACTTTCGTTGTATTGCCTCACGCTCATCGTTTTTGCTTTCTTTTGACCACCACCTACTAGGTTCTTCATCAGGGTTAGAATTTTATTAAGTGCTCAGATAAGAATCAGTATTTTTCCTTTTTAAAAATGTGTCCATTGCTGTTGGAGCCGTCTTACATTGATCAACCTTTCAAGGTGGCAGTAACTCTATTCTCTTAAATCCACAAGGTTATTATTGCGCTATATTGCCACCTATTGACACTGAATAATATTTGATTTCTCTGCCAGTCATCACAGTGCAGGCACAGATGCGCAATAATGGCAAATTTTTTGCAGTAACTAAAAATTGTTGAACCAATTAAGTAAAATCTGATCATTTTCTACAGCACACAAGACAATCTCTGCGGCACAGTGGTTGAAAATCACGGCTTTACGGGTCTCGGTTGAATTCAAATTTAGTGTTTTACAAAATGTATTGTAACAGTGCTGCAAATGATTGGAAATGACTTTGGAACAACATGACTGGGCAATGATCCAATTTAATCAAGTCAAGAAGTGAGAAGGCATACATATTCATGACTTTCCATTGTTATTTTTGTAAGTAACTGAATTGGAAATACAAAACCACATTAATTCTTTCTGTGCTGAGATATATTTGTTAACAATGACAGTATTTGCAAATGTGCTTACCACAAGGTGCATCTCGGCCATCCACTGGGAGGTTTAGAGCGTTTTGGAGGAGATTAATAACCATAGCTTTTATGTATGTCCTGCAAAGGACCCATAAGGCCATTCCAGCAACATTCTGTCTCCTCAGCTTCAGGTAAAAATATTAAATTGAGGAGATTAATCTCTGCTGTCTGGAGCACTTAGGTTTGGATCACCTGGTCTCTGTTCCGGAAGTAAAAATACAATTTCTCCATTGACATTTTGGAGTATAAGCCGTCAATGGTAGACTTAAAAACAACTACGACATGACTTGTATATGCTATAAGCGATTGTATATGCTCATATACAGTAGATGCCAAACGTTCATGGGGCGCAAACCTTGTCTACTGTACAATCTTTGATAAAGAAATTTTAAAAAAAGTTTCTGCAGGTTAGACTTATCCGTGCAATCATGATCTCCTTGGCTGGCATGATGGGTTTTTTCAAGGACAAGAAAAAGATGATCCAAAGGGTTGAAAACCCCTTTAAACCGGGCCACATTATTGACTGTAGTGTGTCTGAGGGTCAGCTTGTGGGTTTTGTAAGGGCAAGGACCTACAAAGTTGTGGTGAAATATGCAGGAAGGTTGGTAATGTTAGTTATGGTGCTGTCAGTTAAACGCGTTATTAACGGTAAAGCCATTTTAACTTAGTTTTTTCACATGCTGTTGCAACAACTAGTAGCGTTAGAAAAACTACAACACAGAGTTACATTGTATGAGAGATTATTGGTAAGAATGTGACGTGTGAAATTGAATACTACAGTAGGCTATATGCTGGGGTGGGGGTGGGGGGTCTTGAACACTACAGTAGGCTATATGCTGGGGTGGGGGTGGGGGGTCTTGAACACTACAGTAGGCTATATGCTGGGGTGGGGGTGGGGGGTCTTGAACACTACAGTAGGCTATATGCTGGGGTGGGGGTGGGGGGTCTTGAACACTACAGTAGGCTATATGCTGGGGTGGGGGTGGGGGTCTTGAACACTACAGTAGGCTATATGCTGGGGTGGGGGTGGGGGGTCTTGAACACTACAGTAGGCTATATGCTGGGGTGGGGGTGGGGGGTCTTGAACACTACAGTAGGCTATATGCCAATGTTGTTTTCAATAAAAAATAAACATTTGCACAAAGCGAGCTGATCCACTTTTTCCATGTTAATAAGAGCATTAAAATGAGAAAAAAATAATGGGACAAAAAGAAATCAAGGCACATTTAGAATCTATGACATTAATGTGATTTTTCGCGATTAAACGTTTGCCAGGACTAGTTAACATTTTCCGTTCACTTTAGCTAGGCTACTGTAGCCCTCATACTGTATATTAATCATTTTATCATGTCACTGTCAAAACAATATTTAGCCTAGCCATATTTCATGCATTTAAAATTTGAAAATATCTATGTGCAAAATTGCGTGTGATTTACTCTTTTCCTCTTTTATGGCTATTTATTTAATGCCATGCACAATGATTCCCATGAATGTTGCATAGGCTACAACAGTCGATAATATTTAACATAATAATAATATACAACAAATATAAAAATATACACTAGCGTTCAAAAGTTTGGGGTCACTTAGTAAGTTTCATTGCACTCTATTATAGACAAAATACCTGATATCAGTTGCATGTTTTTTTTAACCAGAGCAGTAGTTTTCAGATTACATTATGGGCTTACATAATTGCAAAAGGGTTCTCTAATGTTTTCTCAGTAAGTTTTTTGATGAATGATATCACATTAGAGAACAGAATGAGCCTTTGGAACATTGGATGAATGGTTGCTGATAATGGACAATGTAGATATTGCATTAAAGATCAGCCCCCCACTCAGATCAGCTGGTATTCTATCTATAATGGAGTGGTATGGACATTTGCAAGTTTGTGTGCGTGTGTGAGGGGGAAGCGAGAGAGAGCTGGTCTTGTCGGGTTTCTGTTTAATGCATAGGCTATTTCCATTGGGTTGGAGGGGGACTGGATCTCCAGAATGGATCAAGCCACTTCCCTTTCACTCCAGCTCTCATCACCTACTGAAAGAGGTCGTATCTACTGCATCATAAAGAGCTTGCACAATGCTGACAGGACAGGTTGAAGATGTTGTGATGCAGAGTGTGACATAAAGGGCTTTGAAATACACACAAAACATAGGCTACACTGAACACACATGCTAAACCATCTCATTAACCCTGTTGTTCGGGTCAGAGAGACACATTTTCAATGTGTGCTAAAAGAAGAATTGTGCTTTTTATTAACTCAAACTCACTGGCCTTGGCTCATTTTATGTGAAGAACATAAAACATACTTTTTTTTCAATGACTGCACACGGTACACTGCCCCTACACATAACTATCACATATGAGGTGTTCGGGTCTAGTGGACACAATGTATTTAAATGTAGGTGCTAGGAAATCAGGGGCGGACTGGGACAAAAATTCGGCCCTGGAACTGAAGCCACACCAGTCCACATTACCACGACACATGTATACTAAGTACATTTGTCTACAGATGATGAAATAATATAAACAGTACCTTATGTAACAGATTTTTAAACATTTAATGTAAGTACCTGGAAAACAATGCTTACTACTTTTTAAAGAGACACATTTATAACAAATTGACATATTCTGCCTAATTATCCTGTTTGTATGCTGTTATTGTTGTTCTTTGTTTGCACTGTCAGTCTGTCCATGTTTCTCTCTCACACTGTACAAACTGTCTGTCTGGTCCCTCACTGACTGACATCTCTCTATTAGTGCATGTATAGGACCTGAGCAGGTGTGTGTAATCCAGGACTGTATGTAATGGGCGTGTAACAACAGAGTGTAAATTGTAATTTGCATTTGTGGAACTAATAAATGATTCTGATACATTTAAGGCAACAATTTATGGTAAAAACATCTACATTTATGACAAGGAAATCACAAAATGCTGGTGGCAGGTAACAACTCAAAATACAAAATACAATGGAATATTATTATATTCAGTAGTCCAGTCCAGGCTTTCACATCTGGGACATGGTCCACATAAGACAACACTCCAAAGTCCAGTTGTTATATTAGCATTAACAGGGCTTATGGTAACTGTTTTTATACAAGGAGCATGTTTTTCTCCCAAGTTGTAAGATGTCGGATTGGCTTACATAGGCTACTGCTTTTACTGCTAAACTGTACAACAACACAATCATGTTATTGTTACAAATGTTGTGAAGTGTAATGTTTTCTACATTATACTGATCAAACATTATCAGTGATGTTGAAGGGTTGAGGGTTTTCATGGGTACTCCTATAAGCCTACACCTCTCATCAGGCGTTAAAACCAACTGTACCAAAACACCCAATTAGACTATTTAACACGACAACGAGACCTTTTTAACTGGTCATGAAACTGTCTCAATGTAAGACTGATGCCGTCAGACGGCCGTGTGGACAGACAGCAGTTGGAGCTCTGGCGAAGCCCAGCACCCAGCCGCTCCCCCAGACAGCAGGATCACCGGGAGGGTCCGGTTCAGCCTAAACCCTGCAAACGAGATCCCGTTTGAAGGTGACGTGCTTGATTTTAACTGAACGTCCCAATTTGAGTAACCTCTGATTGGGTCGGTCGGCCCATCTCAGGACCAGGTCGTCCGTTGCCGACAGGCCAAATGCTTAATATTTATAAATAATATAATTATTATTATTATTATTATAACCATAGTGAAATCGTGCAATCAATAAAAACACGTCCTACACGCTGTTGGCCTGTAAAGACAATTTATTTGTATATTTAAAAAAAAAATCTGACCGGCCCACATTTAAAAAAATGGTCCGGCCCCTCCAGAATTGGCAGATAGCCAATGTCTGCTCTTCTGCCTCCCTATCGCTGGAAGACTTTGCCATTGAGACCTCAAAACCTACAGTCTCAGTCTTCTACCACCAGTTTCAGTCTTAAAAAATCAATGCAAACAAATAAACTGACTGCTTTATTCTGTGAAACTTGCCCAGCATGTTGTCACTGTCAGAACAAAGATTGGATGTTGTCTCAGCCTTCTAAGTCTTCTGTTTGGCTTTCTTATAATCTCCTGTGGAGGAGAAAAATATGCACAGTATCAGACTTGTTTTGATTGGAACTATACTGAGCCGAACTTCAGTCAAACGTTGCACTCATAAGCAACGGTAGAGCAAGTAAAAACTTGATTTAAGAGCAATTATCCAGTATTGTTTGACTGTGAGCACATATTTGTGGCAGTTCGAATGGGTCTCAACAAGCTGCTCTGTTGCATTAGTTGTGATACAAGTTAAACAAAGCTGTTGTCCACGGGCTAATTGCACAGTGCATCTTATGCTGCGTTCCAGACACAATTTTTTGCCCGTAAGTTACGACTTCAACTCACAACTTAGAAGCGTTCCAGGCAACGTCACGAGAAAAACTTCTAGCTAGCATTAGCGACCTACTGTTGACATTAGCTAGCGCTTGCCAATACTGGCAATTTGTAGTCTACAACATATTTTGGGCTTCATTTAATAAACATAACCTGTGGTAGTACACAATTGTATGTGTATTGTTTTGATTACAATGTACGGAATAATTTTACGTTGCCTATTTATGTCTATTTATTTCCATTTTTTACTGTTAATCACGGGTCAAAATTGTTATTTATGTGTGTGTGTGTGTGTGTGACGACAAAAACTGTAACTGGGACCACAACAATCTAGTACGAGTTCACGAGTAGTAAGTTATGGGTTTGACTGTTGTTCCAGGGTACTTTTACAGGTAGAAGGTTGTGAAAACACGGGTTACAGGTTGTCTGGAATGCAGCATGAGTACACTGCCCCAACTTCACTTCACTTACCCCAATCAGGTAAAGCATACCTAATTTAACAAAACACCAATAATCAACGACATGCTTTCTCTTTTTTAAACACCTGCACATTATGATTTTTGTCTCCCTCTTTAGTATAGTCCACCCTTCTTCATCCTTCATCCTCAGACGAAGAGAAACTTTTGACAGGTGCAAGGGGAACAGCCCACTGGGTAGTGTCTCTAGTCAACTTTCCACTTAACACAGAGACAACTGAGCTACAACAACAAACACCACGCAAACAACCAACAAAAGCATAAGGTTTATCATTAGTAAACCCCAGTTCCTCCCTTAAGCCTGGCTGTCTTCTTAGAGGCGTTCTGGGCTCAAGGCAATTTTAAACACCGCACAGCAAATTCAGCCTGAGAGTAGGCCAAATGCAATGAACAGAGTGCCCCCAACAGAGAATATAATCTCCACCCAGGATTACCTAAAAACAAAACAGGCAAAATAATAAAGTAGTGAGCCAATGGAAGAACTGATAAAAATCATTTCTGATGGTTCACTCAGGGGTCTACCTTACCAGAGTTTACCTCTTACATAACAAACCACAGTTGAATTTGAACTCAACCTAATTTGTAAAATGTGAAGTGAGGGATAAAAAACAGACGGGCACACAGAAATACATTACTTAAGGCACATCAGATTCTGATACAAATGCAGCAGTGGGGTTGCAAAGGGGCAAAATGGGAATGAATTAATGGGAAATAATGCAAACTAATAGGGATTTACGAGAATTAATTGGAAATGATAGGTAATTCATACAAACTCCATCTTATACAAACATAAACATTTTGTTTTGTAATAAGCAGACCGGCATATACAGTAAATACAAATGTTGAGGTATTCATCAGTTTTAATAGATTCTTTCTTTGAACAACAATAAGCAGATATGCATGCAAGTGAATACTTTGAGGTATTTGTCAGTAGAACTTTGATATCGTAATTTCCCATTTTTTTGGGATCAATAAATATCTATCTATCTATCTATCTATCTATCTATCTATTCATTCCAACCCGGTCTCACGGCAGTTGGTGAAATGGTGCCATTATTTTGATCTATTGATTTGTCAACAGGGACGAAAGTCCTGTGTTGTTTGACCCATCCACCAACCCAACCTACCTCCTTACACGGATTTTCGGCTCTTCAATACTACTCACTACCGTAATAGTGGTTTTATCACAAAATACCCATCCCATTGAAATATATTAGTTTAAAATATGTGCTTACCACCATAAAAAAAACAAGAAAATCGTGTCCCGATTAGAGTGCGGATTGGGCCGGATTTTTCTGTCCGAGCCCGGCCCGCGTCCGACAGAGCAGTAACCGAACCCGACCCGAGCCCGACAGGCATTAAGATATTTCTGTCCGAGCCCGACCCGAGCCCGACAGTTAAAATCGCATTTGTTTCTCATACTAATGACACATGTACGTTATGTTTGTGTGGAAAGCCGCTTTTATTAAGCAATTGTAGGAAGGCATTGGGAAATGTCAACAGATGAGCGCATCAATGCACAGCTGACTTTCCTTCGTTTTCAATAGTTTTAAAATCTCCTGCGGCCAACTTCTTTTTAACATCTTCCATCGTTGCGCTGCCACATGGAGCTTAATACGCACGTCTTTCGTTGTCACAGCACACAGGAAGACGGATGTTAGGGTAATATTTGACATTTATTTTAATCCAAAAACGAACATTTGCATCAGGTGAAACAGGCCCATTGGTTACCTACATAATAAGCTGTTTTAAATTCAAAATGTTCAATGCCTTATCGCGCTGATGTGACCGAGCCTGACCCGAACCCGAGCATCCTTTCTAAAAATCTGTTCGAACCCGGCCCGACCCGTCGGGTCCCGTCGGGCTCGGGTCGGGCTCGGGTCGGGTATCCATCCTCTAGTCCCTATACAGAAATCAACTGTAATAAATATGTAAATAATGTCACCATTTCACAAGAAACTCATGAGACTGGGCTGGATAGTGTTACTGAGCTAGATGATTTATTTGACCAACAAAACAAAGTTCACATGAACAAAGGAGTACAAGTACAGCAGGCAAAAACTTCTTTCAGAAAGTATACAAGAGGACAGGGAATCCAAACAACAAAGGTAATCAAAAACAGGAACTACAGAAGAGAGAAAATCCAAGGACAAAAAACAGCACAGAATCTGACTGGAACTGGCACATGAAAACACTACAATGATCTGACACAAGAGAAGGAAAACACAAAGACTAAATACACTAGGTAACAAGCTGCCACGGGACAGGTGACACTACACTTAGACTTTATTGTCATTCAACTGCACATTCACATCTAGAGTTGAGCGAGATTTCGTTGCAAGGCTCCGAAAAAGGTAAAGAAACAGAAGACAAGTAAAAAGAGTACAAATACAGTAAAAATAGAATAAGTATTTATATAAATAATATAAGTATGTGCAATATAAAGTGTGTGCAATATAAAAATGTATTATCGTTATTATAAGATGATTACAACTAGTGCAAATATCAATAGCAGCAGGATATATTACTGTGAAAGGAATAATATAAATTTAAAGTTACATTAGTGCAAATAGGGTTCACGGTGTCCATGTAAAGTGACTAGTATTGTATGTATGGGGGAGTAATTATTGGGAGTTCAGCAGTCTTATGACGTGGGGGGGTGAAGCTGTTGTGGAACCTGGTTGTTCTGCATTTGAAGCTGCTGAACCTCTTGCCAGAGGGCAGCAAGGAGAACAGTCCATGGTTGGGGTGGGAGGGGTCCTCTGTGATTGGCAGAGCCCTGGTCATGGTTGGGATGGGAGGGGTCCTTAGGGATTGGCTGAACCCTGGTCATGGTTTGGATAAGAGGGGTCCTTAGTGACCACCAGGTGTCTCACCTCCTCTCTGTAGGCCAGTTCCTTATTGTCCCTGAAGAGACCCACCACTGTTGTGTCATCTGCATACTTAATGATGTGGTTTGTACTGAACCTGACACGGCCGTCATGGGTCATCAGGGTGAAGAGCAGTGGGCTCAGTATGGAGCCCTGGAGGGAACCGGTGCTGAGGGAGATGATGCTGGAGGAGTTTTTTTCAACCCTTACAGACTGGGGTCTGTCTGTGAGGAAATCCAGCAGCCAGTTCCACAGGGGGGTGTTGAGTCCAAGGGGGGCCAGTTTGCTCACCAGGTGCTGGGGGATGATTGTGTCCACACTCAGGTGGAGTGTGGGGGAGACAGCGTCCTCTGTGGAGCGGTAATCAAACTTTAGCGGATCAAAAGAGGGGGCAGGGGGGTTGGAGATGATGTGGTTCTTCACCAGCCTCTTGAAGCACTTCATGATGATTGGGAGTAAGTACGACAGGGCGGTAATTGTTGAGTGGATAAAATTGTGGGGTTTTTGGGAACTGGTATGATGATAGCAGTCTTGAAACAAGATGGGACGACAGCATGGGTCAGGGAGGTGTTAAATATCAGCCGGTCAGTCTTTGAGCACACGTACCTGTATCTTATCGGGGCCCGCTGCTTTTTGTGCGTTCAGTCTCGACTCTGAGTGCCCGTTCATCCGGGTGAGGTGTAGATTTCCTCACAGGAGTGTGTTGAGGAAGTCTGTGTTGTCTTCACTGGACAGAGGAGAAGCCTTGTAGCCTGTGATGGTCCAGATGCGTTGCCACATGTGTCTGCGTTTGTCGAATTGTGGAAGAATCCCTGGATTTTCTAACCACAGGCATGCTTTGCTGTTCTGATGGCACGGTTCAGGTTGACTATGGCTGAACTGAGCCCCTCTGTGTCCCCACACCTGAACGCTGCATTTCGTACCATCAGTGTTGCATGTACGTCATTGGTCATCCAGGGTTTGTGATTTGCCCATGTGGTGGTGATCTTGGTAGCAGAGACATCCTCCCTGCATTTCTGGATGTATGCAGACACAGATTCAGAATACTCCTCGAGCATTAGTGTGTTGGATTTCAGTTGCAGCTTTCTTGAACATGTCCCAGTACTTGCTCTCAAAACACAGATCCTGCAGGCCAGACCCTCACCTGTTTTACAGTGGGTTTTCCCCTGGTGAGCAGGGGCCTGTATGCAGGAATCCAGCTTCAAGTAATCCAATTTTTTTCTCCAGGGAGCGGACATTGGCGAGCAAGAAGGATTGGATGGAGTATGCATTGTTGTGATGTCCGCTGTTCTTGATATGCAGGTTACGCGCAGTTTTAGGATAAACGGCCAATCCTATGTTAGTCTACCATTATTATACAGAACGTTCACTGCTAAACTAGCCAGTGTAGATGTCTTATTTGCCGTTAAATGTCCATTGTTGTCAGGAGCCATTTCATTTTTGTGTACACAATCAAGGCTGGGGAACAGGTGGAACACATTAGACAATCACACAGGCGGGAAAACTAAAAGACAGGAAGTAAAACAAGACAAGACAGAAAACAAGACTGTCAAAATAAAACAGGAAACAGAGCAAAATACAAAACAGAAAAAGAGACTACCAAAATAAGACAAAACACCAAAATCGTAACAGATAAATAAGGACACGTACATTTCAGCACATTCTTCCATAATTATTTTAAGTGATTCAAATAACAAATTCACATGTTCAAAAAGTAGGAAGATCACAAAAAATGTTCTAGTCCTACCCTCTTTTTCTATTTTTATCCTTTAGTTAAACAAAACAATTTGATGCTTCATTATTTATACATATTTACATATTTATATCCACCTACCTACACTCACATTTTTTTCATCTATCTTCTTCATTTCCATCTATCTAGGCAGTAAGCCTAGGAACCATACAGTCACCTTGAGTCTGTTTTGTAACCATTCAACATATTAGATAGATTTTTCAGATATATTTACTTTATTTTACTAGTTATTTTCGGGGTGACTTTTTACTTTTACAAAATTGGCTCGTTACTTTAGTTTTGTACAAAAGGTCGTCTACCAGGCGCGCACGCCACATGGAGAAAAAAGTGGGAGTAAAGAAAAAGAGACTAGCTGTCAGGAGGATAATAAATTGAGATTGTGTGTTTGAGTCCTTGAGAACTGTAAGTCGTGTAACTTATGTAGTCAGTTTGTTTAAGCCTGGTGTTGTATTGGGTTGTATAGTTTCTGCAAATTTAAAAGTAAGTTAGCTAGTGATTTAATAATGATATGAATAATGATGATGATCCCTGTAGTAAATATGGACAGCTTGTAATGGTCACCCATACTATCTTCATGTGCAGCTGCTTCTTTATGTGATGGGAGACATGCATTATGTGTATTTGTTTGTTTTTTGCCGTCACTTGTAGAATGTAATAAGCTGTGTTATCTGAGGCCTGATCTGGGACCACGGATTGTGGGCAGGTGTATACGTTATTTCTTATGAGGGGTTCTTGGGGGGGGAGGGGATAAAAGGGACAAGGTTGTGACGTACCTGGATCATCAGCTGATCGATCGGGGGAGGCGCGGTCACGATTGGAGAGGGCTCTGGTTGTTCGCAGGCCTGCCAGATGGAATACACCGCGGGATGAATTATTTCTTTTTCTCAGTGGATTAGCGGTTGGACGTTACTCTGGACTACTGCATCATCCTTTCTACTAATCGGACTTGGCGAGGTCGCGTAAGTCACCCGTCAACGCTTATTGACTGCGGCGTCTCGCCACGCGTCACCCGGCTTTTCTTTTGTTTGTGTCCGTGATCTGTTTTCAAAGGGGGAGGACTTTCGTTTGTCCGGATGAGTTGAATTCCGACCTTTGGACTTGTGGGATATTGGGTTTAAATGTGTGGGATTGTTTGTGTACATACTTGTTTGAAGGAGTACATTGTTTTGTTTCAATACATTTTGTGAAACTCAAATCCTATGTTTTTCTTCGTCTGTGGATAGGGTCGTTACGGTCACTTAGTCGTATTTAAGGGGTTGTGGGGGAGGACATAGTTGCGGTTTGATAGAGTAGCAGGGGTAGGGTGAACATTACCATTTACACATGCATTCGTCATGATTACATTGCAACTAATATAAATCAAGCAAGAAGAACAACACAAAAATAGCAAGCCAGCAAATATTATTTACCGAAATGATGTCCAACTAGATTCAACTAGATGGCACTCTTGGTTTAAGAATTCATAAAAATTCAGAGTGCTTTCAACCCTTTGTTGAACAGAGGGCGACATCTATTGGGCTGTTAACAAATATTCTAAATTTGAAAATCTTAAAATGATCTTCGTAATGTGGGAACTGTGGGAACATAGGGCCTAATGTGGCTAGAAATCTTAGAAATGTAGGAACATAGGACTGTGGGAACATAGGGCCTAATGTGGCTAGAAATCTTAGAAATGTAGGAACATAGGGCTGTGGGAACATAGGGCCTAATGTGGCTAGAAATCTTAGAAATGTAGGAACATAGGGCTGTGGGAACATAGGTAGTCCGCATCATGTCCTGCCTCCTGCACGCTTCAGAGAGAAGGAGAAGGAGCAAGGTATACTGTGTTTAAATTAAGTTTTACCTTAGTAGAACCTTATTTTTTTAGTTTATTTATATATACATAGATCTTTTAAAATAAATGTTTATGTTTAAATAAATATACTTATACAAATGTCTCCTGTTGTATTAATTTGCCCTCTTACATAATGCGTGGCCAATTTTGACAGCCCTACTTTGCTACTTCGTCTCTCTTTCCTTGTCTTTAAAGTTTTCTCCGTCCACGTTGTCTTTGGTGTCGCCTCTGCCATGGTGTCTGTAGCACATGGTCTGTAGAGGCTACTGAACCTGCTTCTGTTGCATGCTTGCCCGGCTCCGGTTCTGGCACATAGACTTCTCTTTATTAATCTTTTTGGGATGACTCCCGCAAGGAAATTGAAATTTCCAGCAGCAGCTTTCAGCAAGATGAATACAATATAGAGAGAAAAATAAATAGTTCTCTACCCATTTAAAAAAAGGTTATTAGCACAACAACAACGGAATCTAATCTCCAAAGACCCTGTAGATTTTATTATGCATTTATACAATAAACCTTTTGAATATCTGCAAATAAGTCTCTCCTGATTGAACTAACTGCCCTCTTTCTGAAATAGTAGTTAATTTAATATTTTTTATTGCTACTTATTACTTTTTTTAGATTCTTTTTGGGGTATTTTGGACCTTTATTTGATAGGACAGCTGAAGACTGGAAAGTTGGAGAGAGAGGGGAATGACATGCAGCAGGGGGCCACAGGTTGGGATCGAACCCGGGCCACTGCAGTACGGACTGAGCCTTTGTACATGGGGCGCATGGGGAGGTTAACTTGATATTATCGCAATATTATTGACACCCCTACTACTTAAATTAAAGGATCTGAGTATTCCTTCCTCCACTGCTGTGAGTTGTTATAGTTAATTTTAAAAATGCCCTCCCGACTTCCTGTCAGTTTGACATAAACATATAAGTATGCACTATTGTCCTTCATTTTATTGGTTTTTTATTGATTGTTACCAAAACAAGCTTGGCATCAAAAGTTGAAAAACATGTGCATTTCCAGAACACATAGAGCCCTTAGACTTGACTACACCACCTTCTGTTAAGGTTCAGCCTTTAAACCTTTAATAGGTTACTTAGTGTGTTGTGTGACCAACTCTGATTCTCCCCGGACAGGAACAATTAACAGGAGGCAAATATTGTGCAAAAAACAGGTTTGGTTAAGTAAGTAAGTTTAAAAGAATCCCAATAAAAATAGTGGGGATAGATTAGTTAAAATAATAAATTAGATGGCAGGGAACTTGGTCTTACTCTCCTCAAAATAGGATTGGGTCAGCACGCACATACCACCCAGGGAGGAGACAGCAGGCCCAACACCACAAGGACATGCACTACACACTTGTTTACTCAACTGGCTATGGCATGTCATGCAAAAGTCCGACCACAATATATCATGCAAGTCACTACTAAATATCCTGCAAGTCACTATAAAATATTCTGCAAATCACTATAAATAAAGTGTTAACGCTACGTACTGTACATACAAGTGTCACCCGGTGCAGTCTCACCACTAGGAGGCAGTGTGTCGCCACAAACCCAGCCTTGTAGAGGATCAAAACTGTTGATACACAGAGCGAGGAGAGCAACGTGTTAAAACTTCTCTTAACAATCTCTCAACTGACCACTTACTATAACAGCACAGAAATACCTTGACCAAAGCAAATAAACAAAAACAAAATGGTAAAATAACCGTAGAAAACTATGACTGGACTGGTCCCCTGCTATGTATTGCAAATAATTAGTACATTATTAAAAAATAAAAAGTAAAATATAAGCCTACTTTGCAAGGACACAAACTCCTATAGCAGTTAATGTGGTAGGAGGGGATTTCCAAAGCAGTATTTTCCTGTACAGCCACAGCAGCTCAGTAGTCCGTCAGTGATAAACTGAAGTATACAAAGAAACTTAATTTTAGAGAAACTATAGGTTGAAGAACTACACTATAAAAGTAACGCACAACGTGCAGTGGCATAAGCAACACAGAAGGATAACATGTGGCAGACACATTAATTGCTACCACATACAGCTAAAACTGCTGCATTACAGTCAATTTGCTCCAGTTCCCTCTGTGTAGGATGGCTATCACCCTAGTGGGACCAAAATCATAAATAAACCTTGTGATTTGCCCAAATTACCGCAGCCAAACATTGCATACCTGCACGACAGGAGAATCCACACAACACGGTGCGCTCTGCAAGAGGTAAGGGACTAATCACTTCCTAATTGGCAACAGGTTACATGCCCAAACCAGCTGGTTTCCCACACATCTCAAATATTATAAATCATGTTTTTTTAATTAGTGGTTTAAACTTTACAGGAACATTTTCATATTTGATTTTCTCAACAGCAGTGTTAACATCTGTTAAGAACAACCCTGCTATGTGCTATACTATGCTGCAGCAGCTGTACGGTTCACGGACCGCTGTCCACGGTGCTAACAAGGGTTTCACAGAAGACGCTGTAGACTTCTGTTTTAATTGTCCTTACTGGCAAACACTGTATTGCAGTTCTGCTTTTTTATACAATATTCACTTTCCTTAGAGCAAATATTAGCATGTGCTGGGACATAAATTACTAAATCACTGTGTTCACAGCTAAAGTGGGCTGCTGAAAGTTTTGGGAAAATTTTAATGAAAAAAGCCATTAGTGTTGATCAGATAATCATGTGCTGTTAAACCCCAAAAAGATTAACATGCATCCTCGTAGTGGATGGATGCGTCCTGCCTGTTGTGCTGTTAAAGATGATGTCATTAGTTGTTTCTGTTCAAATGGCCATAATGACTGACATTTTCGTAATGACTTATATTTTTCCTGCTGACTGACTGGGCAGGTGGCCCCGTTGACACAATGGCAAAATTCCTTCAATGATCAGATCCAAGAGGACAGTTAGGTTGACGGTGAGACGTTGTGGACACAGTTTGTGTCCTGCCTCCTAGCAACATTTAGCATTGGTTTCTTTAAACCAACATCTTTCACAAACCTTAACCACATTTTTACATTTTTATAGGTTATGGGTTGCGCAATATTGACAAAATGTGATATTGCGATATTGATACGATATCGATACGTGTAAAATACGAGAATTATAATAGCATACACCCTATTTTGTGGACTCAAAGTATCCAACAATGCATTGTGGAGAGTAATTTACTTATTGATGGCCAATAAGCACTATGTACAGTACCATCGCTGTGCTTGTCAAAGCAGACAGACAACAGGATGAAGAGCATTGTGATTGCAACATCACGTACAAATGTAAGTCATTTTCCATTAACTTTGAAAAGTTGTTGCTTAGCCATGTGTTTTATGAAATCTTTATACAGGATCGGGGGGTGGTCGGCTGCAAACAAAAACTCCTAAAACACTTTCTGCTAGAATAAATTGCCCCTTTATTCCCCACAGAACACCATGAAGCTGCGAGCACACGCTCACACTATCAACACGTGATGCAAAGTGAACACTACTTTGCAAACAAAAACACAAACACTGTTTCTGCTAGAATAAATGTGTCTTTTTATTCCGCCACAGAATACAGCAGGGCAACAAGCATGCACATGCACTCAATACGTGATGCAAAGTGAACACTACTTTTAGAGCTCTTACCGTGACACAGGACTGGAGAGCCGTCAGTCCGAGCAGAGCAGCATCGACGTGGCTGGGCGTCCGTACGCGACCCGCAGCAGACTCTGCCAGACCGAGGGACTCCCCGTCTTTTTATTCTTTAGTAAACAAAGGATAGTGTGGGAGCGTGAAGGGCCCGTCCCCACTCCCAGGCTATCCCTCGGTTAGTCCGCCGTCCTGCTCCGAAAGCATGTTTTCGAAACAGGAAAGCCGCTCTCAAAACATGGTGAGCGATGGACAGCCGTTCTCAAAATATGAGCTCAACTCAAAACCGTTCCCAAACACCTGAGCGTGGTGGCTCTCAAAACATGGACCAAAACAGGTTATACAATTGATAAATGAAACACAAAACAATGCTGATAGTTACACAACAGTGTATCAACAAGTTATATAAGTGACCCACTTAGCTGTTGTCAAGGAACATAATGCAAAATAAACCTTTTCCTCCACACCATGTAACACACTGTGAATTTTTCTTCTGTTCAGTAAATGCCATTGGTCATTGGCCATTGCCAAGTTAAGTAACAAAATTACATCGGAGTGTCACATAAGTACTAGAGAAGTATTGATTGTGAATTTATTTTAATCTCTTAAGTGGGCGATGATGGTGGGCGGAGGATGTGAACGAGATGGGCTAACGTTGATGCTGTTTCTGTTGGAGGTTTGGTGGCAGTTACTCACATACATACACATACTCGGATAAGTTTTCATGCGGTAAACTTTTTAGTATTAAAGTAGTAAACGTTTAGTATAATATGTATTAACCACAAAAATGACACGTTTTATTTTTGTGACAGCCTTAGTCTTAACAGTGTCACTCTTTCCTCAACCTTATCAAGTGTTTTAGTTGTTAACCTAACCATACCTTAACCATAGAGGTGGATCAGAAAACACTTATATGAATCTTTTTTTTAGGCATATGGTTTATATTGGAAGGCAAAGCACTGACTAATAATGTTATTGTGCCAATAAGGCCAAATTACTAAATGCTCATATAAGTCTTATTTAGTAACGAGGAATCATTCAAAATAAGTCAAGGTAGATGTAGGCCCATGCTATTATCTTAACGCATATATATATATATATATATATATATATATATATATATATATATATATATATATATATATATGCATGTTATAGGTTTGCAACCTGGGACTACCATCTCCAACAGAAAACCCTGTTTACAAACAGCTCTGTTGTAGTCCAGACTTTCCTTGCCAGACTTGAACCGGCAACCCACCTGTTCACAACTCAACTCCCTACAAACTGAGCCACTGCCACTTATTACACTTAGAAATAAACTTGACACCATCGTGCGAAGGGATTGCACCAGACTGCACCAAATGGGGACAGGGTTGTAAAGTGTGTGTGTGTGTGTGTGTGTGTGTGTGTGTGTGTGTGTGTGTGGGGGGGGGGGGGGGGGCTTCATTTTCACCTCAACTGAACACCTGTAAAGTTTTGTGACTGAACGATGTACAGTAGCAATGCTACACAATCTGGCTTCAGACATAAAGACCTAGTAAGGTACTCAAAACCGCTACAGTAGCTGTCTCCAGGAACACATTTTGCTATCATGACACACAAAGATACACACACGCACACACACACACACACACACAGACTCACAATGTATAAAGATTACCAGCGTCGCTGCGCTGGCTGGTAACTGGATGCTAATCTGGTGCTTGTTCTATATGTTAAATACACCACAACCTGCTTGTAATATGTGCAGTGTATTGCTTTACTGAAAAAACACCACCGTGTGTAACAAATGCTGTAAAGTATGTATGTAGGAAATAAAATCCATGACGACGCAGTATCTCCATCTTGTAAAAACTTACTTTGATCTCAAATCCATCTCCCCAATCAAAACCGCGTTTAACTGCAAGCAAGACAGAATACAACTGTGCTGTAAATGTGCTGGGTAATTGGTGCACCAGTTTGTCACTGTATGAATTATTCATTTCTGGTTGTTGCTTCTCCAAGTTACCTCGTCTTAAACGGTCCAAGGAGAGATTTATCACTCTGCCTGCTGTCAAATGAGAATATATTAAAGTGAGTGTTGTGGATCGCTTCTGTGATAAATGCCATATTGATAATGCCCTAGGAGAGATGATGGCAGCTGATAATTTGCCTTCTTGATATCTGCCCCTATGCTGACTTTGACTCTGGGTCTTTCAGAGACAGATGTAATAAAAAAAGAGGAAAAAGTCTACCAGCAGAGCATGGGTGATTGTAAATGACTAATGGAAGTGAAATTTCAGCGAGACAGGAGGATATATTGCTTAGGATCAGAACACAGTAGGAAAGATGCATTTAGTGATTTAACAAAAAAATGCAAAGACAGGGACCAGACATGTATTAAGTCATTTGTCACTGCTGTCTCATAGATGTGGACTTCTTGTTCATCTAAAGGGCAAAAGGGTTTAAATTGTGATGACTAATGAAATGTAATAAAGTTGAAGTTTGGTGAGATGCAAGAACTTGTGTAATATTGTTGTGTTGGTTTTAATTATTTAAAGTGGAGAGGACATCTATTTTCATATAATGTTGTTTTCCTTTCAGCAGAGCCCTGCAGTTTGAATTGTATAACCTTTAGGAACCTACTGTGTCTTAATTCTTTCAGATATGTCAACGTGAACCACACTGACCCGTTTTATGACAGGGCTCTAGCCAGATGCCCTTTTGCGTCCACTTATCAATAATCACAGCGTTCCGACTTTAAGACACACCTTTGCGTTTCTCTTCATACATTTCAGACATTTAACCTATCACCCTGACAGAGTGGGGTCTTTTCTGCCCTCTTCACAGTGGAAAACGTCCATTTTGTCAAATGAACAATATTCTTTAAGATTCTAAACTGCCCTTTTGCCATAGGTCTCGTAGCCAGCATTTTTTAGGAGTGTGTGTCATATGGTGCTAAGGAACCCAGCTGCTGTTGAGCACTTTAGTTGCACAGTGTAGACCTATTAGTAATACCAAAGACCCGCAATAGTAAAGTGATGTGCTAATGGTATGAAGGGGGGAGGGGGAATGGAGTCAAACCCGCAGCCACTGCGTTGAGGTGTAAACCTCTGTATGTGGGCGCGCAATACCAGGTGAGCTACCCACGCAACCATGTACTGTATATAAAAGATTTGGTGGAGAACTAAAAGAGTAGGGTATGCAGATTGGACAATGATCAGTCTCACATACAAATTGGAAATACTGTATCTTCATAAGCTTGAAGAAAAATAAATCAAAAAGAATATTAGAGGTCTCCTATTGAAAGCTGGACACTAGACTGTGAATGTAAAAAAAATAGTTTTAAAATAGTTTAAAATGATTCATTTGGGTTACCTTATTGTCTAGAGTAAGATCGAGAGGATTGATAGCACTTGTATCTGTCTGATAAATAGGCCTATGAGCTGTGTAGCCGGCTGTAGTGCGGCTAACAACCTCCCTTATTGTAATTTTTACACTTTTTAGTTTGTAAAATTACACAAACAAGATATAATGTGTTAATTAGTGAGCTACAGAGGAGCCAATAGGTGGGTTTGTTACCTTTCAACGGACCAAGGCTAGCTTTTTCCCATTCCTTATGTTAAGCTGAGCTAACCCACTGCTGGCTGTAATGTGGTATTAAACAGACCGGAATTAAAGTAGTACCACTCTTCTTATGTAACTCTAGGCAAGTAAGCGAATAAGAGTAATTCACAAAATGTGTATTCCTTTTAAGGTATTATTAGAAAATAATATATAAGACCAAAAATCCAAGAACCTTTTTTTTACTTGATCGCAAAAAAGTAACGTGCCCTATCCCCATTTTGATTCTTCGATGCCCAGGGCTGTATCATTAGAACAGTAGTCAGGATCAATGACAGTATATTTCCAGGATAACTGCCTCACATCAGGCACCGCCGGATGTTCCTCTTCTTCCGCTCTCTCTCTCTGGTCGCTTTGGGAAACAAAAGACTAGCAAGCTACATACTTAAACTTTGCAAAACTAACGCTTTCTTGGTTGATTTTAAAGATTTACAAAGGATGTGTTTACAGCATTTCCAAATTCACTGGTACATTTTGGCCCCTATATGTGACAGGATTGATGTGGATGAAGAAAAACGTTCACGTTACTGTATTGTGTGAGCAGTTCATATTGTATGTCATGTTCCTTTTGTAAGGTGCAAATGCTCCTATTTTTTTTCCTATTCCAGAATGTATGTGTGGTGTAGCAAGACCTTGGGCAATGCAAGACTATTAGAATAGCAAGTAGAATTGCATTTCTCTCCCACGGTCCCCAAACACACCCAATAAATACAATCTTTACTTCTCCCATTTGTCATGAGCCTTTTTTTATTGGTTGGCATTCTGAAGAGCGTACATGTTCCCAGGCTGCTTTTTATGAATGAACATCACTTCATGCTGATGATCATGACATGCTGTTTTATTTGCAGGTTTTTCCTTTGGGATGATTTACAATGGCAGAGTGTTCAAAAAGACCACCAACATAAATCACATGCTATCATAATGAAAACTCTTTATGAAAATCAGTCACATTTCAGGCTGATCAGAGTGAGGTTTATGGGTGAGGCTTTTACAGTACATGGCAGGGTACACCTTTGCTTCTAGCTACAGTGACACAGACAGAAAGAGAGTAGTGCTCAGCTGGTTCGTTTGTATGTGTGTGTGTGTGTGTTTATCAGTCTGTGTCTCTCCCGTGTATCTCATGCATCCTGATCTGAGTGATTCTCATAGCAAAGTACTACATTTTCTGAGGAGCTGAAAGTAAAGCAGCAGCTTTTCTTTTTGCTGATGTGGAACAGGCCGTGTTGGCTCCCCTCCTACAACATTAATTAACACGATAGCTCATGATGGATGACCTCAGCTTTAGTTACCTAGCTACCATTCATCACAACACGTAGGAGGATGGAACTCCAGATCTTTTATTTCACTCCTTTCTTTTGGTCTCACAACACAACCATAGTCATGTTGTGTTTTTTTTCCCTTGTAATCACAATGTAAAGATGACCCTCTGTCAGATTTTCAACAGCAAAAAGGTTGTTGCTCATTCATGTAGTTTATCATCACACTTTTGATCTGTTACCAGTCATAAATCATACTTCTTCTCAGTTATTAAAGCTGCAGGGCTAATACATCTCCAATGCTTGTTGTCGGTAACACAATACCCATTATTAATAGATGGTTTATTGATAGTTAATTAATCTTTTTTTAATTGTTATTTAACTGTTAGTAAAACGAACGTCATTTTACTATTAACAATTAAATTACAATTAATGTAATATTAGTAGTGCTGTAAATCAACAGTTTATTATATATATATATATATATATATATATATATATATATATATATATATATATATATATATATATATATATTATAATAACAACTTTATAATAACCATCCAGACACTGTTTCCAAACCAACTGGTAACCACTGACAAAGTATTGAGTATATATCTATCTATCTAAATAATGTTTATAGATGGTTTACAAAGTATTTATTAACTATTTAACAAGGTATAATAGTCATCTGGGTAAACTTTATAATAACCATCCCCGACATTTTTTATAGATAATAATTGGTATGATATAGAACCAACCCTTAACAATTGATGTAATGTTTATAGATGTTCTAAAAATTGTTTCTTAAAGGTTTTACAAACATATTTTAATCATTACCCAATACTATTATAAAGTATTACCCAGGCTGCATGCACTTTGGGTCATGCACACTTCAATTAAAAAGGAGTTCCACAGTACTGCAGGTGATAAATAGAAGATTATGAATTATAATTGTGTTAATGATGGGCCTACAGCCTCAGTAGGCTACCAAGTACTTTTTTGCTCACAGGATTGCATTTAAATGAAATAGATTATAGTACCATTATAATACCATTTCACCAGTAATATTATACTTATGACACTGGAACTTAAGCATTTTCTCCCACGCAGCAGTTGCTGTGTTGCTTTTAACTAAATATACAGTATGTTCAAATTCACTGTATGTGCGCACGTGTATTTCCACCGACCAGTTTTTATTGTCGTGGTGCACGTGCTTAACTCTGAGTCAACTGACTCCGAGTTGATTAAACCAACTCAAATCAGCTGTTCTGGAATCGAAAACTCTGAGTTTCCATCTCAGGGTAAATCAACTCAGAGTTCATGGTTAGACTCAGAGTTTGGAAAACCTCCTTCCTGAAACGGGCCCCAGGACTCCAAAATACAGATGGGAGACTAGGAGACAGCAGAGATTTTTTTTAATTTTGATAAATGAAAAAAGCACAGGAGAATTGCAGAGAATGACAATGTTTGGACAACATGGAAAGAAAACACTGAGACTTAATACAAAAGGTAATGCCAGGTGACATGAGGGCTGATGGACAGGTGAAACACATCAGAGCGTGTGTCAGGAAGTATTTTTCAGTGGCTTGTTGGTCTTTACATTGTTAGTTAGTTTCCTATCCTGGGCTGGGACACAATCGTACAGTTTAATAAAGGCCTTATTGGGCTTTCACTTATCATTGCACTTACAATAACGAGCGTAGCTGTCCTCAATTTAGGTCATCCTGTACGGTATTTCCTGCATCCACCGTGTGTGTGGGGGTGCGCGCATCAGTCTCTTCTGAAGAGTCCAACATGAGCCGACAGGTTTGTCATTAATGAGAATTCCTCACGGGGGATACAGAAACTGCACACTATAGCTTTAAATGCAGACACACAGCCACAGTTATCCACATACAATGTGAAAGAATGACAAACAGAATAGAATCTACTACGATAGTTACTTTGGCTACATTTAGTTTGTGATGCCATGTTGCAATTTGTACAAACTGTTGTCAAAACTAGCTTGCTTAGTAATGGATAGTTACAAGCTACTGAATTCCTATTGATTTTGACAGTCAGACATATGACAGTCATTATTACTAACTCAAAGCACTCTAGAGTTGTCTCAGGTAATTTGGAGTGCTGCAGAGATAAATGGAATTTCCAGTGCATTGGGGCACAAAAGTCAACGTTGATTAGTTCAGCCAGGAACACTTGTCATGAAGTTGAAGTTATTATCAAATAAACTATTACACAAACCATTATTACAAATTATTATTTTTGATTCAGTGGGGAACACACTTAAAATCCCCTTCATACAAACACAACATACAGTTGACACCTTGTAGTTTCTAGATTTTCAAAGAAATAGTACATATGTCTATGTCTAGCAACATGTGCACATTCCCTGTATGTACAGAAGTATACTGTTACGTCATATGCTTTAGAGTGTGTTGACAGCTGGAGGTTATGCATAGTATAGTATGCAAGTATAGTTGTATGAGCACACGCAGAGCGATGTGGTCTGTTTATAATCCGAGAGCAGACCAATCAAATGCAGCCATTGCGATTGTAGGAGGTTGTAGCCTGTTCTCTCAGGTGTCATTGAAGATACATTGACTCTGCTAGTAGCATGCCCACCAAGCGTCCAATGCTGGGAAGCAGGGCCATCCTTGCCATAAAAATGCTATGTGGACACAAACTATAAGACGTAATTACAGTTTGTATTGCGTTTTGAACTACAGCGATAATGAGGAAATCACAAATTGAATGATGCAACAATCACAGTAAGGATTTGTTGGATCAGCAGACAATCAACTTCCTCTTCTTTTGTTGTTTTGTATGTTTGATGTTTTTTTAGTTGATTAATTAGAGAATAGATGACTACTAAAAATGGAAAAATAGCATGAAACTGTTGAATCCACACAAAAAACAATTAGTGCACCCTTCAATCTGCAAATTTAACGCTCTACAAGAAAACTCTCTGGATGTGTGATGAACTATCTGATGGATGTGTTTGAATATTACAAAAAAAAACCTCTACATGTGGTGATGAAGGAGGCCTGGAGGGAGAGGCAAGTAACCTGCAACATCTCTTGACCTGACTCCCAACTAATTTGCACATCTCCATTCTTATCTTCCGTAACTTGTAGCTACTTTTTCATATATATCAGGAAATGGGAAACGTAGCCTCTCATATCAACAAGGTAGCATCTTCAATCTGGAGCGCCTCGTCAGACTGACCAAGGTTAACTGGATATACATAATTTACTGACTTCTATCTCACAGTATCACAGGAAATGTAGCAGACATCAGCTTGCACATATGATGCTCCATAAATAGCATCCAACGCTCAACACCATCTATCACTCGTCAGCATCTTTAATTACGATCGTACTCAGTGGCGTAACAAGCCAACACTGGGCCCTTATACGGGATTATCAAGGTGCGCCCCCCTACTACAGCACGTGATGACGGCACAATGTCCACAAGTAGGCTACGATGAATAGGACAGGATAGGATCATAGAGACACAGCATATGAGATGAGATGACTGACAAAAAAACGTTGGTGAATGTGCACCATAGCACATGAACAAATACACGAGGGCAGTCTCCCCGGGATTGCCCAGCCTTTTTTTTTTTAGATTGTTGCAGCCCAAAATGCCTGATTCTGTGGGCGCCTTTGTAGAAAATTGAGCTAAAAGTTGCTTTTGTATGTTTGTTACAATGAACTTGCAGAAGACCGTGAAAGTTGCAAAAAAAAAGTTGTGATTTTGTTTTGTAAAGTTCTTTAAAAAGAGTGGTGGAGTTAAGACAATTAATAATAATTTATTGAATTAATCAAATTTGAACATACAGGCCAAAAGTTTGGACACACCTTCTCATTCAATGTGTTTCCTTAATTTTCATGACTATTTACATTGTAGATTATTACTGAAGGCATCAAAACTAAGAAGATAATTAAACAAAGACGGTTAGCTCCATGGTATAACACTGAAACTCGCAAATTAAAGCAAATATCGCGGGAACTTGAGAAAATTTGGCGTTCCACCAAACTAGAAAATTCTCGTTTAATTTGGCAAGATAGTCTTAAAACGTATAGGAAGGCCCTCCGTAATGCCAGAGCAGCGTACTACTCGTCGTTAATTGAAGAAAATAGGAACAACCCCAGGTTTCTTTTCAGCACTGTAGCCAGGCTAACGGAAGGTCACAGCTCTACTGAGCCAAGTATTCCCATAGCTCTTAGTAGTAACGACTTCATGAGATTCTTCAATGATAAAATTATAACTATTAGAAGCAAAATTAAAGACCTGCCTTTAACTGGCACTGACTTATCTCTAAGCTCAGGAACCTTAGAAACAGATGTAAAACCAGATGTATGTTTAGACTGCTTTGCTTCACTTGATCTTTATCAATTTAATTCAATTATTTCTTCATCTAAACCATCAACCTGCCTCTTAGACCCCATCCCAACTAGGCTACTTAAAGAAGTTTTACCCTTAGTCATCACTTCTCTACTAGATATAACCAATCTGTCTTTATTAACAGGCTATGTACCACAGCACTTTAAAGTAGCCTGTGAGACCGAGAAGGCTCGCCCACGATCAAAAAAGCACTTCTGATTCATAGTTTAATAACTTTTGAACAATACAACGTAGAGACTCACCTAAAATGGCACCTGAATCCTGACGAATTAGCCTTTCCGGCGGTCTTTTCCGTGTCTTTTTAGCCTCTACAGGTGATTTTCTATCCAGCCTGGAACTTCCAGCCTCTTTAGGGGTTGTTGGGCTTTAAATCCATACCTTTAAATCCCAGATTAATCCACGTTATGTCCATAATTCATCGCGTTTTCGCTCGATTCGGCCGCTCGATTCGGCCGCTGCTTTGTCTCTCTCGCTCTGTTTACAGGAAGTACATGCCCATATATGGGAGATATCAGCCGAAGAGTCTTTAGGCTGAAAGATTTCAGCCCTCCCAGCACTTCCTACTTTGCCAACACTTCCTGTCAACGTGTCTGCATGCAAACAAAGGTGCTATAGTGGAACAAGATAGATATCTACCGTTTTATAGAGGAAATGGCCTCATTGGTTTGAGATATGGCATATATTTGCATTATATATTATATATTTGGGCCTTTTTTGAAGAAATGTAAATAGTATGTGCTTTATATGAGTTATAATGTTTATTATGTTTATTTTTGCATATAGAAGAACTGTTTTAGACACACAAATGCTTGTGTAGCATTGTTGTGGGTGTAATATCAATAAATATGACATTATTATGTTATTATTGGCATAGGTAAATGTCATGAGGGCAAAAGCGTCTGGACTTTTTTTGAAAAAATGTCTGTATTTTGTCATCTGTAAAATTTATAATGATTATTTCTTCACAGTGTGACTCCCAAGACATATGAGAAGTGTTTTAGAGAATAAAATGGCTTAGGTTTTACCTATATGTCTGTGATATCAATACATATCTGGAAGAATCATGTTCCGTTTTATTTATTTATTTGTCTTTAAGGTCCTACAACCATTTTTAACATTCAAGTGACCTCATTGCAACCCAAATATTCTACTAACCCAGTTTGTCCTGAAAAAAATGATGTTCAGATCTTGACTGTAGACAACAGGGTTGATGTTTTATTGGCTTTTATATAAAATAAATCCAGACGGAAAATGAACTGTAAAAATGGCCTCAGGGCTAGGAGGGTTAAACCTCTTCTGAAAAAGCCCAACCTTGATCCAGATGTTTTAGCCAACTATAGACCTATATCCAATCTTCCATTTCTTTCTAAGATTCTTGAGAAAGTAGTCGCCAAACAGCTGTGTGACTTCCTGCATAGGAACAGCTTACTTGAGGATTTTCAGTCAGGATTTAGAGTTAATCATAGCACAGAAACAGCACTTGTGAAAATTACTAATGACCTCCTAATTGCATCAGACAAAGGACTTATCTCTGTACTGGTGTTATTAGATCTTAGTGCTGCATTTGATACCATTGACCATCATATCTTATTACAGAGATTGGAACATTTAATCGGCATTAAAGGAACTGCTCTAAGCTGGTTTAAGTCTTATTTATCAGATCGATCTCAGTTTGTTCATGTTAACGATGAATCCTCCGTGCACGCCAAAGTTAGTTATGGAGTCCCACAAGGATCTGTGCTCGGTCCAATCCTGTTCACTCTATATATGCTTCCTATAGGCAATATTATCAGGAAACACTCCATAAACTTTCATTGTTATGCAGATGATACTCAATTATATCTATCAATCAAACCGGATGAAACTAATCAGTTAGCTAAACTTCAAATGTGCCTTCAGGATATTAAAACCTGGATGAGCTGTAATTTTCTAATGTTAAACTCAGATAAAACTGAAGTTATTGTTCTGGGGCCCAAGCACCTCTGTGACGCATTATCCAAAGAGATAGTTACTCTGGATGGCATCACCCTGACCTCCAGCACCACTGTGAGGAATCTTGGAGTTATCTTTGATCAGGACATGTCCTTTAATTCTCACATAAAGCAAGTTTCAAGGACGGCCTTTTTTCACCTACGTAATATTGCAAAAATCAGGAATATCCTATCTAAAAATGATGCAGAAAAATTAGTCCATGCATCTGTTACTTCTAGGCTGGATTACTGCAATTCTTTATTATCAGGTTGCTCAAAAAAGTCCATAAAGACTCTTCAGCTGATCCAGAATGCTGCAGCACGTGTTCTGACAGGAACCAGGAAAAGAGATCACATCTCTCCTGTTTTAGCTTCTCTGCACTGGCTTCCTGTAAAATCCAGAATATAATTTAAAATCCTGCTTCTCACCTACAAAGCTCTTCATGGTCAGGCACCATCTAATCTTAAAGAGCTCATAGTACCTTACTGCCCTACAAGAGCACTACGCTCCCAGAATGCAGGGTTACTTGTGGTTCCTAGAGTCTCTAAAAGTAGAATGGGGGCCAGAGCGTTCAGCTGTCAGGCTCCTCTCCTGTGGAACCAGGTTCCAGTTTGGGTTCAGGAGGCAGACACCGTCTCCACATTTAAGAGTAGACTTAAGACTTTCCTCTTTGACAAAGCTTATAGTTAGTTACGCTGCTATAGGCAAAGAGATAACTGTTGTTGTGATTAAGCACTATATAAATAAAATTGAATTATTTCTCTCTCTCTCATATCCACCTCCCAGAGGGATGGATCTCTCTCTCTCTCTCTCACTCGTCCACCTCCTCTGGACAGGGGGATGGATCTCTCTCTCTCATCCACCTCCTCTAGACAGAGGGATGGATGTAGACAGGGGGATGATGTCTCTCTCTCTCTCTCTCTCTCTCTCTCTCTCTCACTCGTCCACCGCCTCTGGACGGGGGGATGGATCTCTCTCTCTCTCTCTCTCGTCCACCTCCTCTAGACGGAGGGATATCTCTCTCTCTCTCATCCACCTCCTCTAGACAGAGGGATGGATCTCTCTCTCTCTCTCATCCACCTCCTCTGGACAGAGGGATTGATATCTCTCTCTTTCTATCTCTCTCATCCACCTCCTCTAGACAGAGGGATGGATCTCTCTCTCTCTCTCTCTCTCATCCACCTCCTAGACAGAGGGATGGATCTCTTTCTCTCTCTCTCTCATCCACTTCCTCTAGACAGAGGGATGGATCTCTCTCTCTCTCATCCACCTCCTCTAGACAGAAGGATGGATCTCTCTCTCTCTCTCTCTCATTCGTCCACCTCCTCTGGACAGGGGGATGGATATCTCTCTTTCATCCACCTCCTCTAGACAGAGGGATGGATGTAGACAGTGGGATGATGTCTCTCTCTCTCTCTCTCTCTCTCTCATCCACCTCCTCTAGACAGAGGGATGGATGTAGACAGGGGGATGATGTCTCTCTCTCTCTCTCTCTCTCTCATCCACCTCCTCTAGACAGAGGGATGGATCTCTCTCTCTCTCTCTCCCTTCCCATCTCCTCTAGACAGAGGGATGGGATCTGGTTGGGGAGAGTTCTAGCCTGGCCAGGCTCCTCTCTTTAACCTGTCACTCTTAGTTATGCTGCTGTAGTTTTAGACTGCCGGGGGACTTCCTTTGACACACCGAGTTCTTCTCTCCTCTATCTTTCTATCTTTTCATTTATGTGCACCCATGTCCTAGAAATGCTTGTTACTAACCTAGCTCCGGGGAGTCATTCCCCGGAGTCCTTATGTTCTTTTTCCCCCAGCGTGTTTCCTTGGATCAGGGAGGCTCCAAAATCATGGTAGCAGCTGTCGCCATGGTCCCGCTACACGTCCTGCAATGCCCTGCTACGTCCTGCTGTGCCTTGTAACGCCGCACAGTGCCCTGCTATGCCATGAACTACTACAAAGAACTACTACATACTACTATTTTTTGTGACTGTTATTGCCACTCTTCATTGTAACCCCAACCGGTCGTCAGACACCGCTTACCAAGAGCCTGGGTCTGACCGAGGTTTCTGCCTAAAAGGAAGTTTTTCCTCGCCACTGTTGCACTGTTGCTTGCTCTGTAGGAAAATACTAGAACTGTTGGGTCCTTGTAAATTCTGGAGTGTGGTCTAGACCTGCTTTATCTGTAAAGTGTCTTGAGATAATGCTTGTTATGAATTGATACTTTAAATAAAATTGAATTGAATTGAATTGAAAAACTATGAATGAACATCCCGGACGAGCCCCCAACTGTCACGACCTGGCTCTTGGACCGTGACAAATATGGAGACGCACCACGTCAACACTCGGCTCAGGCGCACCCGGAGCGGCCACCCGGCTCTGTGCACGCGTTACAGCACAGGCCGGAAACACCCCCGAACAACTCAGACCACTTTCACTCCGATCATTGGATGCCAGCGGCTTAGCAACGACCACAGGAGAAGGCGGCCCATCGGCCCACACTGCACCACCAGCCAGATCGTTCCCCAGAATCATCACTACACCGTCAATAGGCAGTGCAGGACGCACGCCAACAGCCACAACACCCCTCACCAACGCGCACTCCAACCTCATATTATGCCGCGGCACGGCTATCAGATCCATCCCCATCCCCTGCATCAAAACGAAATCCCCCGTTTCTGTAGTAGATGAAAACGGCAACACAGATTGAACAATGAATGAATGCTTAGCGCTTGTGTCACGCAAAATCTTTATCGGCACGCGCTCCTCCTTACCAACCAAAGACACCACTGCATCAGTGATAAACGGTTCAAACCCAGTTCAACCTTCCAGATCACATACGGGCTTTAGCTCTAACACACTAGAGCAGGCCAAGGCAGGAGCAGTTGATTGAGCTAAAGATTTGCCTCTACCTCTAGGCCTCAAAACCGGACAGTTATCTTTCCAGTGGCCAGTGCCGTGACAATAATGACACACCTTGCCACTCTCATCTCTACTGCGCAAAGTTTTAGGCACCTGTGAGGGACCAGACGTCAATGAAGCGCCATAGCAAGCACTGGTATACCTGCCGCTGTAACCACTCCCACGTCTGACGTCACCCCCAAAAGACTCGCCACTGTTGCTTGCTCTGTAGGAAAATACTAGAACTGTTGGGTCCTTGTAAATTCTGGAGTAAATGTAAATGTGCTGTATTTATATAGCGCTTTTCTAGTCTTAACAACTACTCAAAGCACTTTTACATCATACAGGATACATTCACCTTTCACACACATTCATACACTGTGGCCGAGGCTGCCGTACCGAGGTGCCACCTGCTCATCAGATAAACACTCACACACATTCACACTCCGATGCGCAGCATCGGGGGCAACTCGGGGTTCAGTGTCTTGCCCAAGGACACTTCGACATGGGACTGCAGGGCCAGGGATCGAACCACCAACCTTCCAATTGGCAGGCAACCGCTCTACCGCTGAGCCACAGCCGCCCCGGAGTGTGGTCTAGACCCGCTTTATCTGTAAAGTGTCTTGAGATAATGCTTCTTATGAATTGATACTATAAATAAAATTTAATTGAATTGAATTGAAAAACTATGAATGAACACATGTGGAATTATGTACTTAACAAATAAGTGTGAAATAACTGAAAACATGTCTTATATTCTAGTTTCTTCAAAGTATCCCCCCTTTGCTCAGATTACTGCTTTGTAAACTCTTGGCATTCTCTTGATGAGTTTCAAGAGGTAGTCACCTGAAATGGTTTCCCAACAGTCTTGAAGGAGTTCCCAGAGATGTTGGCCCTTTTGTCTTCACTCTGCGGTCCAGCTCTCCCCAAACCATCTTGATTGGGTTCAGGTCTGATGACTGCGGAGGCGCAGCACTCCATCACTCTCCTTTTTGGTCAACTAGCCCTTACACAGCCTGGAGGTGTGTTTGGGGTCATTGTCCTGTTGAAAAATAAATGATGGTCCAACTGGATGGGATAGCATGTTGCTGAAGGATGCTGTCGTAGCCATGCTGGTTCAGTATGCCTTCAATTTGGAATAAATCCCCAACAGTGTCACCAACAAAGCACCCCAACACCATCACACCTCCTCTTCCATGCTTCACGGTGGGAAACAGGCATGTAGAATCCATCCGCTCACCTTTTGTCCGTCACACAAAGACACAGCGGTTGGAACCAAAGATCTCAAACTTGGACTCATCAGACCAAAGCCCAGACTTCCACTCCTTGTGTGTCACTTGGCACAAACAAATCTCTTCTGCTTGTTGCCTCTCCTTAGCAGTGGTTTCCTAGCTGATATTTGACCATAAAGGCCTGATTTGCCTGATTTTTCGCAGTTGTTCTAGAGATGTGTCTGCTGCTCGAACTCTGTGTGGTATTCATCTGGTCTCTAATCTGAGCTGCTGTTAACTGGCAATTTCTGAGGCTGGAGAGTCAGATGAACTCATGTGAACCAGTTTCGTTGTAGCTTTTGATGTTTTTTGCGACTGAACTTGGTGACACATTCATAGTTTTCACAATTTTCTGGACCTAATGACCTTCATTTCTTAAAGTAATCATGGCCACTTGTTTCTCTTTACTTAGCTGATTGGTTCTTGCCATAATGTGAATTCTAACATCTTTATAGTGAAAAAACATTATTATTTACCTTGATGGTAAAATGCGTACAGGTTGGCAGGACATATTGTCGTTTTCTCTACGTTTTGTTGGTAAATGTGAGATGTTCAAGTCACACACGTCTCTTCATATCAGAAACAAGGAAATTAATTTGACCCATTCTCACTCCCAATTGGTCATTGGCTCTCAGCGTCACATACTGACTCAAAGCCTGACGCGTGGCTGCTGGAATTGGTTAAAGTCACGGGAAAATCTGATTATTGGTCAAAGTTGTGGTAAAATTGCAAGTCACACCAAATTCACAGTGATTGGTGGAATTCGCCTGATTTGATGCGATCATGATGTCGCGAAATCCTGGAGGGACTGTTCATCAAAGCATTGTCATTACACCAGCAGGACATTTTGCTTTTATTTTGAAGAGAAGTGGGTAGCAGCGCCTAACATCTGCATCTATTTTGCAGTGTTAAGGCGAAGAAGCCGGTTGCTTTGACAGCGTGCATAAACAATAAGACATGCTGCCACAGCAACTGGGACTAACAGGCTATTGCACATCTCCTACACTGTGCAAGTGAGAGTAATTATCTTTCTCTCTGGGAAATCAATTCCATATCATGGAGGCTTTCTAGAGACCAACTTGCTGTCTAAGTTGAAGCTGAGCATGACAATTACTACTTTACTACAAATCTGACTGTCCTACTTTCTCCTTAAGCTCCCCTACCCCTCCCATCCTCTGCAGCAATGGCAACAGTGCTGTTACAAAACTACCATCTTACACAGAAAGGGTTTCAGACACATTTTTCAGTCGTCTAATGGCTCCTATTTTAATTAACCCATTTGTCTACACCTAATGGCTTGCATTTTACTTATGCTACACAAGCATAAATGCAACCAGAAGCGCATTGTTTGCACATTTTTCTTTTCTTCGTACAGTCATAGTGTGTTTGCTGCCAAAACGTGGGTGACCTACACTCAAAGCTGTGCCTGAACGTATCCTGTGTAGACACAGACGGAGGACTGAATTCGCTGCTGCTCACACTACGCCTCCCGTGTAAGAGTCTACAGGCATGCTGCCAGCATGTGTAGGATTTAAGCGGATCTATTGGCAGAAATGTAATATAATATTTATATTATCATGCTATGTTTTAATTAGTGTACAGTATAATCACCTGAAACTAAGAATCATTGTGTTCCTTTTAGCTTAGAATGTGCCCTTCATATCTACATTTCTACAGTAGCCCATAATGGACAAACCCAACAGTGGGAGAAACTTGTTTATTATCTCAGAGATCAGAAATGTTATGAAATGTTTGGAGTGAAAAAAAGACTTGGGGGGGTGATAACAGCCCAAATTTAGTGAACTCTGGCCCATTCTAATGCCACTATTCCATCATATACAATAATTTTAATTATTGCCTATTTAATGAGTTTGCCTCCCTGATTGTAAATGTTGGGCACTATTGTAAAGAAGACTAAGGCTTGTGTTTTAGCCCACCCCCTATTCCTGACTGATCCGAGCTTTTGTACTAAGAAGCATTACCTTAAAGGCACCACCTGCACCCCTACTTTGCCCCCAAACGAGGGCTCAAAGTAGGCCGCATGATAAAAAAAAATTTAATTTATTGAATACACTACAAAGATGTAAATGTGCTGTATTTATATACTTTTCTAGTCTGAACGACTACTCAAAGCGCTTTTACATAGTACAGGAACCATTCACCATTCACACACATTCATACACTGTGGCCGAGGCTGCCGTACAAGGTGCCATCTGCTCATCAGATAAACACTCACACACATTCACACTCCGATGCACAGCATCGGGGGCAACTCGGGGTTCAGTGTCTTGCCCAAGGACACTTCGACATGGGACTGCAGGGCCGGGGATTGAACCACCAACCTTCCAATTGGCAGGCAACCGCTCTACCACTGAGCCACAGCCGCCCCTGTCAAAAGACAAGATATTTAATGTTCAAACTAATACATTTTATGTTTTTTTGCAAATATTCACTCATTTTGAATTTGATACCTTTAACAAGTTCCAAAAATGCTGGGACAGGGGCATGTTAACCACTGTGTTACATCTCCTATTCTTTTAACAAATATCAATAAGCATTTGGGAACTGAGGATATTTATTGTTGCTTTGTAGGTGGAATTCTTTCCCATTCTTGCTTGATGTATGACTTCAGTTGCTCAACAGTCCGGGCTTGCCGTCGTATTTTGACCTTCATAATGACCTCAATAATTGGAGACAAGTCGGGACTACAGGCACGTCAGTCTAGTACCCGCGCTCTTTTACTATGAAGCCACGCTGCTGCAACACGTGAAGAATGTGGCTTAGCATTGTCTTGCTGACATAAGCAGGGACGTCCCAGAAAAAGACGTTGCTTGGATGGCATATGTTGTTGATATAATGAGAAATAAGAAATAATGTATCCTTTATTAGTCCCACAAGGGGATTTATGGATTTTGCTTTGAGTATTAACTTGCACTTGTAGATTTAGTGAACTGTAGACGAACTGTTAACTGTGTTAAGATTATATTATATATTACTTTATATTATATGACTGTAGGTGATGAAATCCCTTTTACTGTATATGTATGTTGCCAAACGTTCTTAAATGGCAACAAAAGACTGGGAAAGTTGTGGAATACACAAAAAACACCTGTTTGGGGCACTTGGATAGCTCAGTTCCCTGAGGAGACATGAATTCCTGAAACAAATTTCATAGCAATAACATTTTTAAGAAATGTTAAAGTGCTGGTGGCACGAGAAGCAAGCAATCCATGTAACAGTTAAGATATTTCAGTCTATATCTAAGTGGTGACCAACTGGTGGCCATATAACAAGTTTGAGATTGTCAGATCTTGATGTCTACAGTATGATCCGATGTGTCACTAGTAGTAAGCAGGGTATGTGGTTGCTTACTGGCCTGGACCAATCAGGGGCCTGCGTGATTGGAGCCGGGGGCCCCCTATTGCAGTTTCATTACTTGCAACAATCCCAGCAGTCCCACGGGCACTCTGAGAGCCACTGGCCAATTCATTTCCTTGTTTCTGATATGAAGAGGAGATGTGTGTGACTCGAACATCTCACAATAATCACACACGGTGGATGCCGGAAAAACCGGAGATGAGACAAACAGGATGACCTAAATTGAGGACAGCTACGCTCGTTATTGTAAGTGCAATGATAAGGTAAAATCCAATAAGTCCTTTATCAAACCGTATGAATGTGTCCCAGCCCAGGATAGGAAATTAACTAACAATGTAAAGATCAACAAGCCTCAGACCGACATGTTTAAATTTGATTCATTCAATAAATTATTTTTTTTCTTAAATCCACCAGCCAATATCATATTATACCAATATTTGCAGCATCCTGAGCCTTTTTGGTAAGGTTACTAGGAAAACCCAGCCCAGAGTAATTATATTCTCCCCAAAACAAGTTTCCCATTTTATTTTTAAAGAAGTATACCAAAAAAAAGGCTAAATACAAAAGACATCAAAACTTTTATTGCAATTCTTTACAAAAGCTCCTGCAAAAGCAGGCATTTTGAGCAGCAATAATCTAAAAAAAAGGCAGCGAAAATCCTGAGAGAGAAGAGAGGGAGGAGTGTGGTGTTCATGTGCGTGAGTAAATCCTTGTCTTTTTAATGTATATGTGTTCAAAGATGTCCATACAGAATTTTTTTTCTTGCATTATGAATTGAAATGGAGCATGCAGCTGCCACATGCCAACTGTATGAAGGCCTGTATCTGTATGCGCACATAGAGTGTGAAAGAGGTAAAGATACAAAGATCCAAAGAGACAGCGAGACACGTTCCTCTGGGAGATATATTGCGATATAATGGCTCTGGCCCAGTATGTTTACAAGGGAAATATAAGAGTGACAAGACCTGCATGTCAAGTAATTCATCGCTTGTGTTTATGATTGTTCAGTCTTTACATTTTACACATCCTGATTTTAAAAAGCGACAAAACACATACTGCACAAGAGTTCACATGCAAATTCTTCAGAGTGCAGCAGGAAACCTCTGACAGCATAAAGGAACATAATCAACATTTGGTTAATTTGTTTTGTTGATGAATTTTAAAATAGTCTCCGAACTTCAGAAGAAGCTGTTTTTTTCTTAATTTCACTAGATGGTCATAATTATTTTTACAATAAACTTAACAATAAACAGAGCAAACCAGCCACATATGGAATCCATTCCATTTTCAGTGTGTTAATAAGATCCTTTATATGATTTCCGCAACACTTTTCTAATAAGGGTACATGAATTATCATGAAGTCATGCATGACTTCATGCATGACTTCATG
Source organism: Etheostoma nigrum (assembly GCA_029931835.1). Lineage (NCBI taxonomy): Eukaryota > Metazoa > Chordata > Actinopteri > Perciformes > Percidae > Etheostoma > Etheostoma nigrum. The sequence continues at coordinate 1,948,221 of CM057238.1, forward strand.
CATGAAAAAGCATGAATTCATTGTTCATAATGTACAATGATTAATAGTATCTCATGCATGACTTCATGCAGGAACAACACGTAAATTATTGCATCAATTAAAATTTGAACCATGTGATTCTGATTAATTGTGATTTATGTCTTCTTCATTGGTAATTCTGTAGTGTCTAAAGTGTCTGAATTGAAAACTGAATTCATCTTATTTATCAGTGTTAAAAATGGGCCAGGTCAGCACTTTATTTGAAGGGACACAAACATGATGCAGCAATGATTAGTTAATCATGACTACAAAACTACAATTCTTTAGAATATATGTACTCTGCTGTGACATGAACATCATTAATAAATAATGATGCATTTGATTGATGCATTTATTTATCATATTGTTCCTGCATTAAGTCATGCATGAGATACTATTAATGCTTGTACATTGCTGATAGTTCATGAAGTAGTACATAAATGAATTCATGCTTTTTCATGTATGAAGTCATGTACCCTTATTATAAAGTGTCACCATGGTTTCTGATCAAGCTGCACTGGTGATTTGAAGACTTTCATAACCATATCTTCATGATAAAAGATGAGAAGCCTCAGCTGAATTAAATATCTTTGACTGATGTAGCCAAAAACATTTTACCACTAAAATCTTCTCTCTGTTAAAGTTACAGATATTAAACACATATTAAAGAGAGTCATGCATGTAGTAGAATTATGCACTTCTGAACACGTTTGCACACGTTATCTGGCACTTTCATTTAGGATTTAAAAAGAAATTAATTGAATTCTTATATTTTTGTCAACAAATTAAGCTGCTCCACAAATTTGTCTCGATAGAATTTGTTTAGCTGCACACTGCACCACTAATGGCGTGCGTGCGTGCGTGCGTGCAACGGCTGCAGAGACAGATGGAGCACTGATATGCGGATGAACCATTATTTTGAGCATATGAAGTCTGGGGCAATATCACAGATGTATTGAACAGGAAGCACCTGCTTTATTATTCTTAGACAAGTTTTCAATGGCATTATTGAACTCGCACAACCTGTTTTCAATCCTTTGAAATGTATATTTTGTCTTCTACCGCTGCGAGAAGGGAAAGCTTGCTGAATGCTGAAAGCAGCGTTTACATTTTCTATCTTTATTCATGAGTACGCGACCTCAGGCACTGGCTACTTGACAGTCTTGTTTATAAAGCACAATTGAGCCCAAGCTGTGCATAATGTGAGTGTAAGTTCCCTGATATTTCTATTAATTACATGTGAAGAAATCACATGTGAACTTCCGTGTCAAACTTTGCACATTTGAAAGAGGTGCACCAGTAAATAGTGACCGTCTTCTTTTTTTACATAAAATATACAGTATTTAGTAATGGCATGCATCCATCAGCCATGCATTTATCAGCTCAGAATCAAGGAATGCATACAGACATCTAAAAAGGTCCATTCACCCAACTTACAAATGTTGTTATTTATTGCGGTATCTGGACAGTTTAATTAACCCTATAAAGATTTTGAGACATAAAATGGCATTTTAAAAGGGCACTCCACTGGTTTAAAGTGTTCATATTATGCTTTTTTGATTTTTTTCCATTTCCTTTATTGTGTTATATATCTTTTTTGTGCATGTTATAGGTTTAAAAAGTCCCCCCCAAAGGGACTTACAATCTCAAACAGAAACCACTGTTCACCAACTGCTCCAAACAGCTCTATTGTAGTCCAGCCTTTACTTCAGAGACAAACATGCTTCACTGTGTAACACACGTTATAATACTTGCCTAGCTGCTAGCGTGGCACGCTCTCATACTCTGCTTCTGACTGGCTAGTAGTCCTTACCTAGGTACTGTCAGGGCCCTCATACTCTGCTTCTGACTGGCTAGTAGTCCTTACCTAGGTACTGTCAGGGCCCTCATACTCTGCTTCTGACTGGCTAGTAGTCCTTACCTAGGTACTGTCAGAGCCCTCATACTCTGCTTCTGACTGGCTAGTAGTCCTTACCTAGGTACTGTCAGGGCCCTCATACTCTGCTTCTGACTGGCTAGTAGTCCTTACCTAGGTACTGTCAGGGCCCGCCCTCATACTCTGCTTCTGACTGGCTAGTAGTCCTTACCTAGGTACTGTCAGGGCCCGCCCTCATACTCTGCTCCTGACTGGCTAGTAGTCCTTACCTAGGTACTGCTCATGTGCGACTCCCAGCAAAGATGGAACAGAAGTGAGATGTCTCACTCTGTAGCTAAAACAGAGAGCTCATCACACAGGGTGAAAAGAGGAGGTGCAGCAATGTGCAGTACAACAATGGTGGTTTCTTAAAATTAAACCACATAAAACTTTTCCAGTCCAACCTATAAATACAATTATGAACCTGAAAATGAGCAGAATATGAGTATGTTAACCCTTAGGGCCCTATTTAAGCGCCACCAAAACTATTTCACATTGTAATTGTTTTTTATTTTTCATCTTTTGCATGTTTGTGTGCTGCTGTGTGTACCTGTGGGTGTGTACAAGCATAGTTTGCATGAGGTGTGCACAAGCCTAAAATAGTTGCGCTGTTAAAATAACAATGAAATGCTGCTTTATTGACTTTAGACCAGGTTTTTGTCGGTCAATGACGCAATCCCTTTCTGCTGCCGAACGATAGCAATACGCCAAGAATACACCTGAACACACCTCCCTGTAAGACCAGTACGCCCATGGGTGCAAAGATGGCCACGGGTGCATTTGCTATATAAACAAGGTGGGCGCTGGACGGGAAATTCACTGCAACAGTTTACAACTAGCAAACACACTTGTGCCAGACTTTGCGCTGCACTGGGTGCAAGATAGGACCCATAGAGTTAACATTACTCATCAAGAGGAGTAGTATGCAGGCTGTGAAAAGAAAGGTTTTATTTAATGTCGGCTCTAAAGGGAGATTTCTTAAGTCTGAGAAAATAACCTTAATGTCATCAAGGGGTCAGGGATGTCACCAGGGTTATTTTGGCTCAGGCTTGACTATTCATATTTTCAAAAGAAAGTCTTTATCAGGCAGGGAAGGTCTCATTAAAGGAACATGTGCCGCTTTAATTTCCATCATTCATTTTGAGGGCTTGCTCACAAGCTAACTTAATGTAAATGCAATACTGCATTGTATTTAACAAAAATGTGCCTTGACAGAAACACTGTCCCTATTGTTTTGGACCACAGTTGTCGAGGTCTATGTTCCAATAAAAACTGTTCATTAGAGTACTTTTTCCAATGCTGTGGTGCACTAAGACAAGTCTTCATGTTTTTAGATAGTCATTTCTTCTACTTTTTTAAATTCTCAAAAACAAATGACACCAAAGTTGATGCTATCATCAGTGACACTGAGCCATAGATTCGTCACTGCATTTCAATATAAATATCCCAAATTCAATATCAAGTTACTGCATTTAAGTGTCTATGCACTTTACATTGGATTTCAATGCATTACAACATACAGTAATGTGAATGGTTTATTGAATAATGAAATGGTGAAATAAGTTTTTGTCTTGGGCGCAGCAACAGTGTCGCTGCAAAATAGTCTAGGGATAGGGAAGGAACTTGAAAAAAACAATAATGGTACATGATATATAGTTAAACATATGTTCTCTTACCAGTGTATCAACCTGTGTCATTTTTCAGCAATCCCCCAATCGGTCCCAAAATTAGAGACAAAATGCCGTTAACATATATATTTTTTTAAATCATTACAATAAATCCTCGAAAGAACCAAGCAGGCCTGCCTAGGTGCACAATTAAAACTTTAATTTTGGTTAGTAAGAAAATATGTTTTTTTTATAATTTGTGTGAATTTACCATCTAAAGCCATAGAGGAGGCCATGAATGTGCATGTAATCTGCCGGCCCAGCTCCACTGTGTATAACAAAGCAGTCTAACGATCTTTCCAAACAGACACACGTCCATCCAGGCTGACATTTTGTCCAACTGCTGGATTACCTGTCTAGCACAGTGTTCAAGTAAGACTTGGCTTTTAGAGGACATCAGTTTCCAAGATTTGACTCTTATTGCCTGGCTGCAAGCCAGCGGTGGCTAACTGCTTAGCCACCTGGTCCTGGCAGGGACCCCTTGCTAATTCACTCTCAGACTGTAGTGTCATCTTCCCTGACCTGTGTGGACTTGACTCAGCTGATGTATGCATTATGGTGACTCGCCTTAGAGACATTGGAGTGGGAGTAAATCACACGGTGTGGATTTGTGCAGCCCATTTTAGACCTGTTCCCAAGGCAACAGAGTCTGATGATGGTGAGGTCTAAATACAAAACAGTATCAATAACTGATCATAAATGATGTGTGTGGCTTTGATCCATTCGCAGTACTCAGGGTTCCACAGCCATGTGCACAGTGCCATCTAGTGCAACACCCTGGCAGGGGATGCAATGTGAAAGTGAATATATGGTTGTGTGAAACACAGCGGTGGAAGACGTATTGAGATCCATTACTTAAAGGTGCTGTAGGTAGGATTGTGAAGATCCAGGACTTAGCCAACTAATTTGAAAATGGACCGCCCCTACCCCCCTGTCTGCTAAAGCCCAAAACGGTCTCCTTAGCCCCTCCCCCCACAAGAGTGAATGAATGCGTGTGCATGAGCAGTGATTCACAGGCAGTTAGACAACCCCCTCCTGGTCCTGATTGGTGCATCTGAACAGGTCACAGTGGCTTTTTGCAAATTACACTACAGGCTTTAGGTGGAGCCAGAGGAGCTGGATTTGTTATTAATTACCTGCTTCGTGTAGTTCTACTCGGACATACGGTCAGTTTCAACAAATGTGACCAAAGTTAGTTTTATAAGTCTTACCTACTGCATCTTTAAGTAAAAGTACTAATACCACACTGAAACGACTCTGTTACAAGTAAAACTCCAGCATTAAAAATTTCACAGTATGTCTCATCAGGAATATGCATTTCAAATTAAAAGTAGGCTACTTAATGCAGTAAAAATCCTCACATTTTAGAAACTGGAAACACTCAAAACAGTTGTGTGTTTAATGGTCTGATGATTTCAGCTGGACATGTAGGCCATTGTAATGTTGGGTCTAAATAAAACAGTATTTTATAAACTACATGTGTTTGGTTTCAAAAATCTTAGTTTGTAAAGTAACTAAAGCTGGCAGATGAATGTAGTGGAGTAAATAGTAGAATATATCTGTAGAGAAAGTAGAAAGTGGCATGAAAAGAAAAGACTCAAGTATAGTATAAGTACCTCAAATGTATACTTAAGTACATTAGAAATACATTTCAAATGCAGATACAAGCATAGACAGTGTCACCATGAGCCATCAAACATGTACAGATGACATCTTTCAAAGATCACCATGAACAGTTTGGACTGGTTGCTATGATATTTCCCCCCCTTTCTGAACTCTTGATGAATCTACATCTTGTCCTCTTTACTTGATCCTGCCGGGCGGTATCAAAGCTACAGGAAAAACACAGGTCGTCAATCTCTCTTAGCCATCAGCTCCGTTTTGGGATGCCAAACAATTAGAGTCTAACCCACTAGCTACACTGTGTGTGTTTGCAGCTCATAATGTGCAGTCCGTCACATTGGAGGGTTAAATGTAGCATCCACAGACGGAGACGTGAAGAATGAGACAGAAAGACTGGTCACAGAGGGGACGTTCCCCTTCTGATGCACTGGCTGGTTCCTCTGCCTGGTTCCTTTCCAGACCAGATGAAAGGTATGAACATCACACAAGTGATATTCTTTGTCTTCTTTCCCTCTCTGTTCTTTCTCCCAAATAACCGTTTCATCATAACCTCTATATCGAAGCCTCTGTGATGTTGTGAGGCAGTTTATCACAAAGCCTTGTAAACTGTACCCAAACAAATTGTGCTCCCTGTATTGAGTAATGCATCTATTTCAGGGCTCCACATCTCCAATGCGGTTATCATGCTTATGCTACTGCTTGTGGAGATGCACAGCCAGACAATACTGATTCTGACTTATCGCTTGGATTATTTGGTGTATAGGGTGAAAGTTTGCTCGCTTGATGGATACATAGATAGATAGATAGATATGTATTGATCCCAATAAGATCCCAATAAGATGGGAAATTACATTACATTACAATACATTATATTACATTACGATCCCAACATATACAACATAGCCATGGGAACATGGGAAGCCATGGGTTACTGCTGTAGTGGTCTCGCTTTGCTAAACCTTAGGTGGAACATTTATTATCCTGTAAATGTACTTTCGTCTTTCCAAGACGATTGTGATTGGTTTAAAGAAACCCCAATAAATCTGACAGTGTTTTTTTCCTATCCCAGAATCCTGTGTGGACTAACCACACCCTCCTCCACAGCGCTGTTGAGGAACTATTACATTGATTGCCAACTTTTTTGATAATCAATTAGTCGGTTCTGAATTATAAATCAGTCTCTGATTGCAGCTTCCTAAATGTGAATATTTTCTAGTTTATTCTCTCCTTTGTGACCGTAAACTGAATATCAAGACATTTGAGGAACTTATCTTGGGCTTTGGGAAACACTGGTCTACATTTTTTACCATTGACATTTTAGAGACCAGACAACAAATCCATTAATCAAGAAAGAAATCAACAGATTAATCAACCAGGAAAATAGCCATTAGTTACAGCCTTACTGTTCCCCTGTAAGTAAGCTTTGAGAATCCATGCAGAACCAGGTTTTCCCTGTTAAAACGGCCATGTTGAACCCCCCTTCCAGCTCCCAGCATACGTATGCACTCAGTCAGTGGAGCTGACAAACTGCAGGGAGTGACACATTGCTATGAAAATCCTATTAAATAACATAAAAACAGAAAGTTCCAACCAGATAAGCAGCCTGCGGGTTGTGTGCCAGGACGGCAACACTTGTCACTGTCTGGGAGTCAAGGCGCCTCGGCAAGGTACACTTTTAACTGACACAGGACTGAGCCCAACATGGCAGAGCCACATCTCCCCCTGTTGAGGGAAAAGCATACTACTTGTCAAATCTCTGCGTGCAATGGCTCAAGCTTAGGCTGATGCAGGTGAAACTGTGCAAGTGGGAGAAAGTAGAAGTCATGTTTAAAGCTTCACACAGTTATTTAATGTGACATGACATGACACTCACAAAAAATGGAATGGAGTACTTATTTTGTTCAGACTGATTAAATGTATCACCCAGTCATAACATGTGGGTTTTAAAAGGTGAAAATATGCAAAACTGAATGATAACTCTGTAAACTTAGACTGATGGAATTTTAAATGTCCCATGACATGGTGCTCTTTGGATGCTTTTATAATGCCCCTAATACTGTATCTGAAGTCTCTTTATATAGACCTTAGTGGTCCCCTAATACTGTCTCTGAAGTCTCTTTTATATAGACCTTAGTGGTCCCCTAATACTGTCTCTGAAGTCTCTTTATATAGACCTTAGTGGTCCCTAATACTGTATCTGAAGTCTCTTTAATATAGACCTTAGTGGTCCCCTAATACTGTCTCTGAAGTCTCTTTTATATAGACCTTAGTGGTCCCCTAATACTGTCTCTGAAGTCTCTTTTATATAGACCTTAGTGGTCCCCTAATACTGTATCTGAAGTCTCTTTATATAGACCTTAGTGGTCCCCTAATACTGTATCTGAAGTCTCTTTATATAGACCTTAGTGATCCCTAATACTGTATCTGAAGTCTCTTTTATATAGACCTTAGTGGTCTCCTAATACTGTATCTGAAGTCTCTTTATATAGACCTTAGTGGTCCCCTAATACAGTATCTGAAGTCTCTTTATATAGACCTTAGTGGTCCCCTAATAAAGTATCTGAAGTCTCTTTTATATAGACCTTAGTGGTCCCCTAATACTGTATCTGAAGTCTCTTTATATAGACCTTAGTGGTCCCCTAATACTGTATCTGAAGTCTCTTTTATATAGACCTTAGTGGTCCCCTAATACAGTATCTGATGTCTCTTTTATATGGATCTTAGTGGTCCCCTAATACTGTATCTGAAGTCTCTTTATATAGACCTTAGTGGTCCCCTAATACTGTATCTGAAGTCTCTTTTATATAGACCTTAGTGGTCCCCTAATACTGTATCTGAAGTCTCTTTTATATAGACCTTAGTGGTCCCTAATACTGTATCTGAAGTCTCTTTATATAGACCTTAGTGGTCCCCTAATACTGTATCTGAAGTCTCTTTTATATAGACCTTAGTGGTCCCCTAATACTGTATCTGAAGTCTCTTTTATATAGACCTTAGTGGTCCCCTAATACTGTATCTGAAGTCTCTTTATATAGACCTTAGTGGTCCCCTAATACTGTATCTGAAGTCTCTTTATATAGACCTTAGTGGTCCCTAATACTGTATCTGAAGTCTCTTTTATATAGACCTTAGTGGTCCCCTAATACTGTATCTGAAGTCTCTTTTATATAGACCTTAGTGGTCCCTAATACTGTATCTGAAGTCTCTTTTATATAGACCTTAGTGGTCCCTAATACTGTATCTGAAGTCTCTTTTATATAGACCTTAGTGGTCCCCTAATACTGTATCTGAAGTCTCTTTTATATAGACCTTAGTGGTCCCCTAATACTGTATCTGAAGTCTCTTTTATATAGACCTTAGTGGTCCCCTAATACTGTATCTGAAGTCTCTTTTATATAGACCTTAGTGGTCCCCTAATACTGTATCTGAAGTCTCTTTTATATAGACCTTAGTGGTCCCCTAATACAGTATCTGAAGTCTCTTTTATATAGACCTTAGTGGTCCCCTAATACTGTATCTGAAGTCTCTTTTATATAGACCTTAGTGGTCCCCTAATACTGTATCTGAAGTCTCTTTATATAGACCTTCAGTGGTCCCCTAATACTGTATCTGAAGTCTCTTTATATAGACCTTAGTGGTCCCCTAATACTGTATCTGAAGTCTCTTTTATATAGACCTTAGTGGTCCCTAATACTGTATCTGAAGTCTCTTTATATAGACCTTAGTGGTCCCTAATACTGTATCTGAAGTCTCTTTATATAGACCTTAGTGGTCCCTAATACTGTATCTGAAGTCTCTTTTATATAGACCTTAGTAGTCCCCTAATACTGTATCTGAAGTCTCTTTTATATAGACCTTAGTGGTCCCCTAATACTGTATCTGAAGTCTCTTTTATATAGACCTTAGTGGTCCCCTAATACTGTATCTGAAGTCTCTTTATATAGACCTTAGTGGTCCCCTAATTCAGTATCTGAAGTCTCTTTATATAGACCTTAGTGGTCCCCTAATACAGTATCTGAAGTCTCTTTTATATAGACCTTAGTGGTCCCTAATACTGTATCTGAAGTCTCTTTATATAGACCTTAGTGGTCCCCTAATACAGTATCTGAAGTCTCTTTTATATAGACCTTAGTGGTCCCCTAATACAGTATCTGATGTCTCTTTTATATGGATCTTAGTGGTCCCCTAATACTGTATCTGAAGTATCTTTATATAGACCTTAGTGATCCCTAATACTGTATCTGAAGTCTCTTTATATAGACCTTAGTGGTCCCTAATACTGTATCTGAAGTCTCTTTTATATAGACCTTAGTGGTCCCCTAATACTGTATCTGAAGTCTCTTTATATAGACCTTAGTGGTCCCTAAAACTGTATCTGAAGTCTCTTTTATATAGACCTTAGTGGTCCCCTAATACTGTATCTGAAGTCTCTTTTATATAGACCTTAGTGGTCCCTAATACTGTATCTGAAGTCTCTTTTATATAGACCTTAGTGGTCCCTAATACTGTATCTGAAGTCTCTTTTATATAGACCTTAGTGGTCCCTAATACTGTATCTGAAGTCTCTTTTATATAGACCTTAGTGGTCCCCTAATACTGTATCTGAAGTCTCTTTATATAGACCTTAGTGGTCCCCTAATACAGTATCTGAAGTCTCTTTATATAGACCTTAGTGGTCCCCTAATACAGTATCTGAAGTCTCTTTTATATAGACCTTAGTGGTCCCTAATACTGTATCTGAAGTCTCTTTATATAGACCTCAGTGGTCCCCTAATACTGTATCTGAAGTCTCTTTATATAGACCTTAGTGATCCCTAATACTGTATCTGAAGTCTCTTTTATATAGACCTTAGTGGTCCCTAATACTGTATCTGAAGTCTCTTTATATAGACCTTAGTGGTCCCTAATACTGTATCTGAAGTCTCTTTATATAGACCTTAGTGGTCCCTAATACTGTATCTGAAGTCTCTTTTATATAGACCTTAGTGGTCCCCTAATACTGTATCTGAAGTCTCTTTTATATAGACCTTAGTGGTCCCCTAATACTGTATCTGAAGTCTCTTTATATAGACCTTAGTGGTCCCCTAATTCAGTATCTGAAGTCTCTTTATATAGACCTTAGTGGTCCCTAATACTGTATCTGAAGTCTCTTTATATAGACCTTAGTGGTCCCCTAATACAGTATCTGAAGTCTCTTTTATATAGACCTTAGTGGTCCCCTAATACAGTATCTGATGTCTCTTTTATATAGACCTTAGTGGTCCCCTAATACAGTATCTGAAGTCTCTTTATATAGACCTTAGTGGTCCCCTAATACAGTATCTGAAGTCTCTTTTATATAGACCTTAGTGGTCCCCTAATACAGTATCTGATGTCTCTTTTATATGGATCTTACTGGTCCCCTAATACTGTATGACAATAGCTATCAAATTCATCTCAGTATGGACAGATGGATTGAATTGAACACTCTTTACTTGCAGTATTAGTATACCGTGCTATGCAAGGTAACAGTATCTCTCTGGTGAATATATCTACCAGCATGAATATCAAAAACGATGTGACTGTTTCAAATAGTTGATTTGAAACTAACACTGCAACAGTAGTTGTAATATACTATTTTTTTATTTTTTTTTTATTTGCCCAGAGAAGGAATTGATTTAGTATTAATCAGGAGACGGTGCTCCTTTTAGTTGTGGGATAATACTGCTACTGCATGTCAACAAGCATTCCTCGTTTCCATTTTTTCCCTTTCACTTGGCAGCAATTAATTACAAATCCATCCAAATAAATGTCATAGTTACAGAAATAAATAAAAACAAGAATATTGACTAACTAATCACAGAAACACTGTTAAATTAGTAGGATTTCTTCAAGGAAGAAATTGCCTTCGAGAGGAGTTAGTGACACTACAGCAGTAATGACTACAGCTCCCAAATGATTGTCTTTATTGGGATGTTTACGTGCTACTTTATGACTCATTGTGTTACGTTAATTTATACTAAACTATGAATACCATACATACTAGTAAAATCATACAAATACACGATGTTGATAATACACATTATATGGTATATAGTGTATGAATAGAACATATTTTGTCACAATACTGGTTCAGTGTCAAAGTAATCTCATTTTGCGGCTGCTATTAAACATCCACAGTGAACTGTGTAATAGTGTCCTTCGCAGACATAACTCAGAGATGATATCCTCATCTTCAACAGCTCATTCACAAACCCTGATAAGACTGTCTGCACCTCCGACAGGGATTTTAATGACTGTCTCAGAAAGCCCTCGCATTGTGTGCATCACCAATCATGTCCGAAATCACGAAAATAAACGGGTTGGCTAAAGTGTATAAAATGAAAGACTATGAGAATTTGCGCTTGTATATATTTATGGTGGATGCCTCGGAGGAATTATAAATTAATTAGCTGGTTTTGTGTGCAATCCATTAATCCGCCAAGTAAGTCAACTGAGCTAGGGAGATTTGACTCAATGGCTGAGTTCCATTTGAAGGAGACCATTAAGATAAGCCTGCTGCAGTCCTGGGTACTGTATGCTAATGTTCTTGGCCAGAGGTCAAAAGAGAGACAGAAAAGATTGCATAATGCATGTGATTGGACATAAATATAACATTCTTCGTCCATATAGAACCTGAAGTTTAATAGAGTTTGTTTAACTGTAGGCTGCAATTACACATCTGCATCATAACAATCCAGAGCAAGCTGTTCTCATGAACCAAACACACATACAGTAGCTATGAAAAGTAATGCACTGCAATTTGTATGAATTCCATGTATTTATTAAAAAAAACACAAGGCTTAAAAAAAGTTAAGGGGAAGACACAAGCCTTTCACCAAGGAAACAGGTGTATGTTTCTTGGGGGTACTACATAAGGGGTGTGCTGTTTTAACCCAAACCACAGTCTTTTTTCTAATCTTAACTTGTAGTTGTAGGTCGAAGTGTGTCGTTGCCGCAGGACAGTCACCATCTATTGGCATATCTTGACTACAACGTCCCCCAGAGCAGCCCAGTGTCATGGCAGTTTGTAAAAAATGGTCACCTTCGAGAATCGTGACCTGTACACGAAATAAACAACATTAACCCTCAGGAACCAAGAGAATCGTATCCGAGAAAAAACGACACCTCTGATGTCACTGTTTTGAGATTGTGTATGTATTTGGGCCTTTTTTGAAGAAATATAAATAGTTTGTGCTTTATATGAGTTATAATGATTATTATTATGTTTATTTTTGCATGTAGGAGAACTGTTTTAGACAACACAAAAGCATTGAATTCTTTTGACAAAATGTATGTATTTTGTCAACTGTATAAGTTATGATTATTTCTTCACACAGCTTGTACTGCTCTGTGTGTGTGATATCAATACATATCTGTAAGATGTATGTTCTGGTTTATTTATTTATTGGTCTTTAAGGTCCTACAACCATTTTTAACATTCAAGTAGGACAAATAGTCTAATAGCCCAGTTTGCCCTGAAAAAAATGATGTTGACAACAGGGTTGATGTTTTACAAGCTTTTTTTGGAAAATAAAACCATTCGGACAATGAACTGTAAAAATGACCTTAGGTCACTGAGGGTTAACATGGCCTGTACAGGAATCAATAAATATAAATAACGTGACCATTTCATGAACTGGCATGATTGGTTGGTTTTAGCACAATATTATACAAACTCGTTTATGACAATGTGTTGCCCAGAGTCCCACTCAAGCACAAACTGCACACACATACAGTTATGTAAATTAGCCTGATGTAATACAATAGCTGTGCTCTTTCTCATTCACAGTCAATGGGGAATTCTCCTGTATGCTATATTTTATTGTCAGCTCCTATTTACGCTAAGGCCAGGGGACAAATACACCCTGTGCAGTCAAAACAAAGCTCCTTTTGAGCTATCTAGGTGCATACCAAAAGGAAAACATGTACAAAAAACCACTGCTATAAATTAGGGAGTGATCAGCAGAATGCAAATACACAGCAGATACAGTGTGCTTATGTTGCATTTCCATATCAAACCCTGTGATCAATTCCTTAGCCTTGTCTGAATGCTAAATTTGTTGTTGTTATTGTGTGTGTGTGTGTGTGTGTGTGTGTGTGTGTGTGTGTGTATACATAGCTTCAATATTTTAATCCTATGAAAGTTGCAATGAAATTAAGTGTTTGCCTGAGTGTTTGTGGATCTGAGTGTTTTTCCAAATGTGTGTGCAAAGGCATTTAAATAAATCTTTAATACGCTGCAACTATTGTGTCACTGATCTGTAAAAAAAAACAAATTGTAGAAATGTGTAAACATACTCAAGAGACTGGACTGGTGTGTGTGCATTATTGACTCAGTACCGGTTGCCTTTCAACATAACAAGGTTAGGAGCACTCCCTTCTCTTCAGCTGCAGAGAGACACTCTCCCCCACTGGGACTCCCCCCTTAATCAAATCAAGTATTTCCAATAGCAATTAATATTAGAGCATGCAAATTGCCCAGGAGGGCAAACTGACATTCCCTGGAGGCTCCAGCTATATCTCTCCTCCCTGTGCCCCCTTTCCTCAGGAGACAGTAAGAGTGGAGGGCTTGTTAGTTGTGGTCTTTCTCTGTTACTCTGCTTTTAGCATTAATGTAGGCTCCATGGTCCCTGCTCATCCTCACTGCACTACACAGCAAAAGGCTCAGCCGACATCTTCTCAATGTCTAAGTCACCAAGTCTAGCTTTTATGTATAATTTATAGTTGCCTCATTTTAAATCCTGTGTATATGATTCTGACTGAAACTGGATTTTTGAGGCTGCTGATATCAATATTGAAACAAAAAAGATATACAGCATTGTATTAAAATATAGTTGTCTCCAAGCACACGCAGAGATCACTCAAGTTAAGGCTCTGCTTTTTCTCAGACTCAAATCAAAACTCTGCCAGTCGCAGTAGATATCGTGCTTATTTATGTCTCTGTGTAGCCCATCCTGTGAGCGGAGCATTTAATAATCAGTGGCCCAGTGTTAAAGCTCCCATGACATGGTGCTCTTTGGATGCTTTTATAAAGACCTTAGTGGTCCCCTAATACTGTATCTGAAGTCTCTTTTATATAGACCTTAGTGGTCCCCTAATACTGTATCTGAAGTCTCTTTTTTATAGACCTTAGTGGTCCCCTAATACAGTATCTGAAGTCTCTTTTATATAGACCTTAGTGGTCCCTTAATACTGTATCTGAAGTCTCTTTTATATAGGCCTTAGTGGTCCCCTAATACTGTATCTGAAGTCTCTTTTATATAGACCTTAGTGGTCCCTAATACTGTATCTGAAGTCTCTTTTATATAGACCTTAGTGGTCCCCTAATACTGTATCTGAAGTCTCTTTTTTATAGACCTTAGTGGTCCCCTAATACAGTATCTGAAGTCTCTTTTATATAGACCTTAGTGGTCCCTTAATACTGTATCTGAAGTCTCTTTTATATAGGCCTTAGTGGTCCTCTAATACTGTATCTGAAGTCCCTTTCCCAAAATTCAGCCTTGGTGCAGAATTCCAGCCACTAGAGCCAGTCCCACAATGAGCTTTTCTTAGTATGTGCCATTTCTGAGTCTGTAGCTTTTGAGGAGGAGGGGGGGCCAAGGTAAAGGCTGGGGGTGTGGCCTTGACCAACTGCTACTTTGCTTGTTTAAAAGCCAAAGACCAAGCATCAAAACTCAATGCTTGGTCAGGGGCCTTTGGTGTTTGTTACTTACGCAAAAAGTCTACTTTAACAAGTCAGTCAAATGCGGGGGGCTTTCTACTAATTCCAATGTAATCCCATCCATGGCAATATCTGACACTCTGGGCAACATTCGTTGACGTGCTTGGTGGGGACTCTTTCTATTCAATTCAATTTTATTAATAGTATCAAATCATAACAAGAGTTATCTCAAGACACTTTACAGATAGAGTAGGTCTGGCTCCACTGTGTTGTCAGGTTAAAGCTTGTTTCTACATACATACCTTACTAAGGCCTAACCACGTCAAATCTTTTTTTGTGGAAAAAATATTTTTAGAATATTGGATTGCATGAGTTCACAACTTCTATGCCTTTCTGTCACATCTACTGCAGTCAGATTCACTGTGTTCACTCAGAAAAAAATCACTGCACATGGGTAGGCACTTGAAATTACATTTTGAACATGTTAAGAGGCTAAAAACACATTTAAAACTTGCCCTGTTTAAGCCTGTTAGGTGCTAACTCTAGCAGGAGGATAAAACGGTGTAGACAGCACCAATTCTTTCTTTATTTTTTCTCTCTACTGACAGCACTCCAAATTTCCAAACAACAGAGCTATGTGGTCATATTGACCGGAATTCTCCTTTAATGTTTGTCGGTCCATGTCCTCTGGATGTGTCAATAGGCAACTGTCTGTTAAAGTCATAATATGTCAATGTCGTGTTTCCAACTTGAGGTGATGCCCCCAAGCAAGTGAGAAAAAAACAACAAGTTTAGTTTGAGTTTTTCTCTCGGGGGATGGTAGGTGACAGTGTTTCCAAATGATCTCAAACACATTTTGGAATTTCTGTACTGCAATCTATGTTACTTATTGTCTGACATAGTGTAACTGGTGATAGTGTTTTGCCAAACTGAAAATACTTTCGGTAAAATTGTTTCATTACAAACAAGAAGCAAAAAATGTTCCCATGTTAGTAAATTGTATTGGCCCTAAATGATAAAAGTGGTATCAAAGTACATACAATGCTGCACAAGAGGGATTTTACTCTAGTGGAAAAATCACACCCAGCTGCCAATACAAACACAGTTCAAAAGAAAGGAAAATGTTCATCAATACCAATACCAAAGTATTGACATGATGTGCACACCAGCAGCAGAATCAGTATCGCAGAATCCCAGGGGAACGAGTGATTTTAAATAAAGAGAAACAGGTAGCATTATACAATAACTAAATAAGTAATCTCCTCCACAGGTCAGCAGATGGTTTCTCCAGCTGCTTCGACTTATCCCAACAGTTCAAAGACATGCAAGCCAGGTGGGCTGGAGATCTGTTTTCAACTCCATAAGCACGGCCTCCTTGATGGTTCTGGTCCAAAGGACAATATGTGGTCTGAGGCTGAGTCCTTGCTAAGATGGCGCCGTTGTGTGTGGCTCGCCGCTTACCTCTGCTGAGATTATTGTTAATTGTCCTGCTCCTACTACTAATCACTCAGAATGTGTCACCGCTACTTGACCCTTCTAACTGGCGAGCAGTGAAAGACCACACCGCCTTCCCTGGCGTCCATACCAGATTACCTACGGCGTCAACCTTGCCTGCTACCCCACAAAAATAAAAATCGCCGCAGGGGACGCGGTAAGAGAGGCGGAGTTCGTATCAGGCTTGAAGCTTACCTGGCTTCACTTTCCACATGAGATCCAGACCATCCAGATGTCGGGTTTTCTGTGGAGTTTGTTGGTTACGATCAGCGGCGATCGTTGGCGTACAGTTACCGGGGGCTTCGGCCTACTGTGGACCTGCCTGACTCCGGGTGCCTGCCTCCCCGCTGCCGGAGCATGAAGCTCTCTAGACGTGGCTGTGTGCATAACAAGGTTAGGCACTTAGTCGGGCTTCCCAACAGTCTGGAAGGCGATCAATTCGCATGGCACTGATCAACACAGATCAGTCACAAATAAGACTTTCATCCTTAGTGACTTTCTTCTGCTGACCGAAACCTGGCTAAAACCAGGGGAAAACAGCGCCTTCACGGAGCTCCTCCCGCCCGGCTGCTCTTTTTTCAACTCCCCGCGAGCTTCAGGTCGAGGCGGTGGATTGGCCACACTCTTTAAGAATGAGTGTAGATGCAGATTGCTTTCTGTTACTATAGCATTGAGCTTCAACTGTTGGTGGCTGACCTGGATTGACTTGTTTTGTGTGCAATAATTTATCGCCCACCAAAACTCAACAAGGACTTTATCTGTGAGTTTTCTGAATTTCTGGCTGATGTTGTTCCAAAATACGTCAAGCTCCTGATCTTGGACTTCAATATTCATGTTTGTTGTCCCACGAACCCTTTTGCTAATGATTTTAAAACTCTGTTGAACTCTTTTGGTCTTAATCAATGTGTGAATAGGCCAACACATAATCTTGGCCATACCTTGGATCTTATCATCTCTCTTGGACTTTCAGTTTCAGTCACTGATATTTCCGAATCTGGTATCTCAGATTACTTCCCCATTAGATTTGAGATCAGTGTTTCTCCACCTCCTAGTAAACCTGTGTCTTCAGTCTCTAGGCGTCGCTGTATCACTCCCTGTTCAGCTGGTGAGTTTGCTTCGAAATTCTTGAGCTTTCAGTTTTATGCCAAGAATGGTCTGGTTTCTCCATCTTCCCCAGACAGCATTCTCTCTGCTTTCTATTCTACAAGTGCTGAAATCAAGTTTTTATTGTCCGTCATCACTTTAGGTCTATCAAACCTAAAGCAGACCCCTGGCTAAACGACAACACAAGGGCCCTTAGGCAACGCTGCAGACAAGCTGAACGGAGTCACAATTTTCTCTGGGTTTGTTAAGGGATAGTCTTGCAGAGTATCAGAGGGCTGTAAAGGTGGCAAAGATGAACTGTCTCTCATCTGTCAGAACTAACAGCTGCCATGAACCTAGGGTGTTATTCAACACTATAAACTCTGTTGTGAATCCATACACCTCTTCTTTGACAGAGGTTTCAACCAGTATGTGTGAGAAGTTTCTCTGTTACTTTATTGATAAAGTAGCATCAGTCAGGCAAAACGCCAGTGTTGATTTTAATGTGTTTGTACCTGTTGTTCCTGTGCATTCTGATGTGTTTGAGGAATTTAATCCTGTTTCTCTGTCGCTGCTCACTAAGGTTGTACACCACATGAAACCTACCAACTGTGTTTCAGACAATGTTCCTGCCAGGATGGTGAAGGAGGTTTTTAGCACCATTGGGTTGAGTCTACTTACCTTTTTTATCTTTTTTCTCAGTTCTGGCTCTGTCCCAGATGCTTTTAAACATGCTGTGGTTAGGCCGCTACTTAAAAAGCCTAATCTTGACCCCAATGTCTTGTCCAATTTTAGACCAGTCTCACATCTGCCCTTTCTTTCAAATGTACTTTTTAATCAGGTATAAGTCTTTCTACAACAGAACTCAGTGTTTTGAAAAATTCCAATCTGGTTTTAAATCGCGTCACAGCACTGAGTCGGCGCTGCTAAGAGTTCACAGTGATATTGCCTTGTCTGTAGATGCTGGGGATCCTACTGTATTAGTGCAGTTGTACTTGACAGCAGCTTTTGATACAGTGGACAGCAGTCCTTCTTGCACGCCTTGAGCATGTTGTAGGCATTCAAGGCTCTGCACTTAAATGGTTTAGCTCTTATTTGACAAATAGGAGTTTCTTTGTCACAATGGGTGATTTCTCCTCTTCATCTGCTCTTTTTTATTGCGGGGTGCCCCAGGGTTCAATTATTGGCCCATCCTGTTCTCTTTATATATGTTGCCATTAGGGGCCATAATCAACAAGCACAACCGGTCATTTCATTGTTATGCAGATGACCTGCAAATTTATCTGCCTATGAAACCCAATGACAGATTTGCACTAAACGGCCAGCTTAATGGCATTAATGATATTGAGTTGTGGCTATTTTGGAACTTCCTTACTCTGAATGAGGACAAAAGTGAGTATATTATCTTCAGTACAAATTTCATGTCAAACAATCCAACTTTAAGTCTGGGAGCTTTGACTTCATGCGCCAAGCAAACTGTCAAAAATCTGGATATGACATTTGATTGTAGCATGAAATTTGACAATGCAATGTTGTCAAAACAAGCTTTTTCCAACTTTGTCTCCTGGCTAAAGTAAACCCTTTTCTTAACAGGAATGATCTGGAAAGGTCTATTCATGCCTTTATTAGTTCACGGCTAGATTATTGCAACGCTCTTTAAATCTAACATCACTCCCCTCCTGTTTACACTACACTGGCTTCCGGTGCGTTTTGGAATTGATTTTAAAATTACATCGTTTGTTTTCAAAGCCTTAAATGGCCTTGCCCTGGAGTATTTGTCCAAGCTTTTAACTTTAGGTGGGCAAAATCGGCTGTTGCGGTCTTCAGATCTACGGACTTTAGAAGTCCCAAGGTTGAGGTACAAACAGTGGGGCGATTGGGCCTTCACTGTTGCTGGCCCAAAACTCTGAAACAAGCTCCCCCCCGACATTCGCACTATAACGGATGTTTTTCATTTTAAATCAAAACTTAAAACTTATTTATTTAGAATGGCCTTTAATACGGAGTAGTGGTGAAACAACTTCCCTCTTCTGATGATTTTAGGCAACTTTATCTGTTCTCTTTTCTATGCTTCATGTGTTTTTTTTCTTGTTTTTTATTGAATGTTGTGTTTGTTTATTCTTGGTTGATATAAAGCACTTTGAACACCTGTTGGTTGCTGCATATTGCTACATGTTGATTGATTGATTGATTGATTGATTGAGGCTTGTGGTAGTTATCTCCTCTGGGAATCTGAATTGTTTATTTAAGTCTACCAGCATTACTACTGTGTTTTATATTGTTTTTCTTTAAAAAAATGTTTGTTCCATGCGAACAGGTTAAGATTGTGGGTTATTTATAATGTGATAGTTATTGAGTGTGACTGCTAGTTTGTTCTCCTGTTAATGAGAAATGTACATGTGTGTATGTTTGTGGATGTATACATGCATGTGTATGTACTGTTGTGTTCAGAATAACAGCAGTGTGTTTAAAAAAGTGAATAAGGCACAAAACCTTTAGAATAGCTTTTAATTCCATAATAGCAATGCATTGGGAACACTGCACATTCAATTCCAAATCAAGACATGACCAAATTGATTAAGTGTGTGTTCTACCTTTTTTAGAAAGTGAAGAAAAAGGAATATTAGGCTGTTAAAAAAATAGCAGTATTTGCATTTTTCTTTAACTCAAACATTTACTGTATGAACTGAAAAAAAATGTCTCAATAGTTTGCTTTACTTTGAATCCCTGCACAATATTTATATATTTATTTAATATTCATACCCATTGTTTTTGGGAACTGCTTCCCATCTGTGTTGCATGGAGTCGACCAACTTCTGGTACCTGTGAAGAGGTATTCCAGCCCAGGATGATTGAACCACATTCCACAATTCCACTGCCTTACTGGGTTTTGCCTCAGAAACAACATTTTTAATGTCACCCCACAAGTTTTCCATGGGATTGAGGTCCAGAGTTTGGGCTAGCCACTCCATAATATCAATCTTGTTCATCTGGAACCAAGACTTTGCTAAATGGTGTGTTTTGGGTCATTGTCTTGTTGAAAGACCCATTTCAAAAGCATTTCTTCTTCAGCATAAGGCAACATGACTTCTTCAAGTATTCTGATGTATTGAAACTGATCCCTGATCCCTGGTATGTGATAAATATGCTCAACACCACAGTATGAGAAACATCCCCATAACATGGTTTTTGCCCCACCATGCTTTAATTCAATTCAATTCAATTTTATTTATAGTATCAATTCATAACAAGAGTTATCTCAAGACACTTTACAAATAAAGTAGGTCTAAACCATACTCCAGAATTTACAAGGACCCAACAGTTCTAGTAGTTTCCTCCAGAGCAAGCAACAGTGCAACAGTCGCAAGGAAAAACTCCACTTTGGGAAGAAACCTCGGACAGACCCAGGCTCTTGGTAGGCGGTGTCTGACGACCGGTTGGGGTTAGAATGAAGAGTGGCAATAACAGTCCCAAAAAAAAATAGTAGTTTGTAGTAGTTCATGGCATAGCAGGGCACTGTGCAGCATTACAAGGCACAGCAGGACGTAGCTGGGCATCGCAGATCGTGGCAGGGAAGGGAACATGTAGCTGTCTTTACAGTGTACTGTGGCTTGAATTCAGTGCATGGGGTTCATCGGACAAACGGTCTGTGGCCCCTAGACCCCAAAAAAACAA
>CM057238.1:1969877-2076189 GCA_029931835.1 Etheostoma nigrum
CACCGTACATGTTGCCTTGCTTTGTCCGACAAATCACTTTGTAACTGTTTTACAGGACAAGGTGTAGTCCCTCAGAGGCTACTGAAATATATATCTGTTTGTTTTTTTAAAACGATACACTCAAAATTGTAATTCAGGGCCGATTCCAGGATTTTTTAAGTGGGGTGGCACAGAGGGGACCCATAATTCAATTCAGTTCAATTCAATTTTATTTATATAACGCCATTGAGCTTTTCATAAAAGAGCAGGTCAATAATAAGTAAGGGGGGGCCCTTTTAATATAGTAAATATTACATGGGATAGAACATTTTTACTTTAAACTAATTGTATATCACACATTTTCTATAGGCTCAGTTTGCCACATTAAAAAAAATAAATTAAAGAAATTCCAGTGCTGGTTCCAATGTATCAAATTTGTAATAGTTGTCATGGTAATGTGACAAGGGCTGGGAAAATTGGCAGACCAGGCAAGTGGCAGTACTCTCATCCAATGGAAATCATAATTGACAACAGTCTAGCCCAACGGATTGGGGCGGGGGCGGGGGGCCCTGCTATCCAGTCAAACAGTGGATAAAACTAAACAGCACAATGGGGCATCCTAAATGTTAAACGAATGTCTCAGCATTTGTTAATTCTCCAGCCAGTAGCGCACCACAGAAGCTGACAGTGAGTCTCCTATCAACAACGCCACTTAAATGTCATTCACCCGCTGCATTGGAAACCCCTCACCTGTCTCCATGTGTTTCCTGCGTCCGAGGCAATGAACACACTGACATTGGTGCTGGTCAGCTCCGAGCCAATGGAGCCTGGCAGAGACACACACACAGAAGACAAACTGCAGTAAGGGTTTGAGGTGAGAATATTTCATAATGCAGACACAGGAAATGAATTCCATTTGAGGTCAAATAAATGGCAAATGTCATAAAGAGCCTTTAGAGAGTGATACAGCAGGGGGCCCCAGCCTGCAGCCGCACACTGAGGCTGTAATTACAGTGCTCCAGAAGATCGACTGTGCACTGCGACATTAGCCCATACAATCTAAATTAACCAATAAATCCAGATTACTGTATTCATCTTTTCAGCAGTTCTGACCATATTAAGACAAGCCTGCCTAATGCTGTGCAGACTGTTGTAATTGCTTTAATTTGGCCTGTAATTGGTGCCAGGTGGTTAAACACAAAGCTGGAAAGTACTGCAAGTGTTTCAGAGGCCTCCGGGAGGAACTATTCACCTTACAATAAGTACATTTAGAGACCACATTTTGGCCATTTGGTCCAGACCGTGGTAAGGAGGAGGTTTCACACCTGTATTTTTGGTTTGGATCAAACTGAAAAGTTCAAAGGTCCAGACCAAACGAGGTAGGTGTGAAAGGCCCCTCTTGCTGTAATATCTTGGTTGCACGAAAATCACTTCTGGATAGACAAATTGCAGTTGATTTAAATTGTGAAGATATGTCAAATTGGCAACCTGGTTCATTTCCGTTGTCATTTCCAGTCATAATTGTAATATTTAAAGATATAGTGTCAAAAATGTTGAGATCCCAACTCAAGGGACAGATATGTAAACAATGGACTATTGAGTCATGCAACTACAAGATACTTTCCAACTGAATAGCATAAATAAGTATAATCCTTATAGCAACAATAGAAATTATTGAGTACTTTTCAACTGATTATGTAGAGTACAATATAATATGTTAAAATGTAACAATTACAATGTAATCAACTAAAAGTGTGAATTATTACTGTAAGACAGAATGAAGGCAATTATGATTTTTAAATGTGATTATGAGAGCATGTGAACAGGATGTATGTGAGAGGAATAAAGGCAATGAAAGAAATATGTTGAAATATGCCTAGGCCAAGGGGGAGAGAGGATGTGTGTAACTCAGAAAGTGGGTTGGCCAACCAAGGACATCTTGTTCCAACTAAAATTACAGATGAACAATCTGTGTGACAGAAGCCAAGTAGAAAGGAAAAAGTTGTTGCCCGAGTTGGCCAGAAAACTTAGCTACAAAGAAGGATATATAAAGGAAAGTTAAAGAAAGATGGGTTGTATTCAAAGAGGCATAAGCCACGGATAACCAATCACCCAAACCAGCTGAAAAGTCATTGGACTTCTTCAACTGCAACCATGTCTGAGGATTCCTAACGGCACTGGCGAGGGCTTTGGAAAAAGCCTCAAAGTTCCCAAGGGATTCTAAGGACACGCAGAAGAGAGGATAAGATACCCTTGGCCGAGGTATTTGAAACCTCCTCCCCGTTCTCTCCAGGAAGGACGATCTCAAAATTACCCAAGCTCAACTATTGCAATTAGGTTTTCCCATTCAACTGTTTAAATCAATTATTAAGTTTTGATCAGTATAGTTTAAATCAGATTATATTTTAATCATTTGCTTGATCATTTTAAGTTTAATCGTGTTAAGTCGTATGCTTGCCCTTGCTTAAATGTGCAATACAAAATGTAATCACTGCATTTAAAAGTAGAAGTAGTATACATTGAATTTATTTCTTTATTAAGGTGCAAATAATTTACCCAACAGGTAAATTAGATCTCCAATCTAATGTTAGCCAAAGATGAATGAGATGAAAGTATTTCCAGTTGTTCCTTGCCCATGTTTACTCAGTTCAGATAAAATGTATGTACGGGACGCCGGAGTCTTCTGTTGTAGATATTATTCTATTATAGTTATTGTAAAGACATATTGTGAGGGGTATGTAAAGACAAACTTAACACAATGTTTAAGCTTGAAAAATATTTTTTTTTAAACCCCGCAATGACTGTTGCTCCATTGTCCCTGTATATTTCTCTCTGACTGTCTACACCAGACAAATACAGTACAGAGATTCAGAGACATGAAGGTCTGCTGTTATGCCGGCTTTGTTTATTCACACAAAACCAAGGCAGGGATTTTACATAGCATGCCAGCATTCTGGATGCAAAAAAACCAGATCCACAAACTTTATGCATTATAGTAGCACAACTGGTAGCACAACGGCGCCCGTAAGTGGTGTTTGAGAAAGGTCATGCAACATATTCTCACTCCCATCACGTTAGGTGCCTTTGGCGTCAGTTATCTCCTTTAGCGGCATATTTAGACACCCTTGGTCGGGACTGTTGCCGTCATTTTTTGACTCTCTCAGAACTCGTGTCAAGCACTTTGGCATCATATTTAGATGCACTTGGTCGAGACTCCTGCCGTCACTTTTTGATGCCCTGGGTCGGGACGTACTGACATGCGGCACAAGAACGGGACAGGTTTGGGAAAAGATCCTGGGTGGTGTTACAAAATGCAAGTTTCAGTGACAGGTAGGACAAGAATGGGACACAAACCCCGGATTCCTGGGTGAAAGTCCCGTGTTGTTTGACCCATCCACCACCCCAACCTGCCTCTTCACGTGGATTTTCGACGTTTCATTCCATTGGCATCGCTCTTAATACAATGTCATGTTCCATATACGAATGCTAAAGGGAGATTTTTGCATCAGTATCTGCTGAGAGACACTGACCAAGAGTCAGTATGTGACGAGTTGGGAGTATGAGTGGGCTCACGATGTAAAACCTTTTGCAAGAATTACAAGTGGAAGCTGAATCCACAATAACACTGAAGTGCTGGTTGCTTTACTATAAAACATATAAAACAATTCCAGATTTCCTCTCGCTCTATCAATTTATTTGTCCATGTTGTAGCTGGAATAACAAAATCAGTCAGTTGTTTTACATTCCTGAAACAATGTCTCACAAAGGTACAGACACCTTGTCCAGACCCCCAAGGCGTGCACTGATGTGTTATTGACAGTGCCAGTCCATGCAGGAGTAAATATCACTGAGGTGTGAATACATCTGGGGGCCTGCTGATCTCATGTTCCTCCATGTCTTTGTCATCTCCCTGCTAAATCAATGACAATCTTTGCTTTTTCAGGAACAACAATGAGAGCATCATTGTTCCTGATGGCTAAAACACAAGCATTACATAGTTTTTTGTTTTGTCATTTTAAAGGTAAGGTAACACATGCATGTCTTCAGATGTCTATGGGAGTTCCTTACTGATGCTGAGCAGGGACAAACTATTGAAAAAAGAAGTAAAGATCAAAACCCTGCAAACAGCCACATGCAATTGCATAGACGAGCAGAGCTTTCAGAGCTGCTGTGCCATATGGGAACATCACTCCACGGAAATGTTGAGTGCCAAGATTTTCAGCAAACTGAAGGAGGCAGATTTTTTTTCTTTGTCTGTCTAAGTGATTTTTGTTGTATTTGTCTCTTTAAATTAGCCTAACATATCTACTGCGACCACGGATGGAGAAAAATAACTAAAAAAGAGATCCACTACTCAATGGTGAATGTCACTGCCAATAAAAACACAACTAGGGAAAAACCATGATGGGTCTGAGTGTCTCCTTTGTTGAAGCCAACCATACAAACTATTTCAACATTCTCTTAACTCAGACTCCATTTAAAAAAGAAATACTTTTAGCATGTATGGAGCCAACATATTTTTCAATGTAAATCGGTAAATAGATACTATAAATAAAATTGAATTGAAATTAAATTGAATTAAACTATGTGTTCATTTTAACCAAAACTAGAATTGTAATGATGGAAAAGTGGAAAGACGACCCAAAACAGCTTTTCATAGTTTGATTTGCTTCTGTTGACTTTGAGTGAAGTGTATTTTACGATGCTAACATTACTGTTTATTTACATGGAGTCTGGTGGCTTTGACGAACACAATTTCGCAGATGTTTTTATGTTAAAACAAGGATCTTACTCTTTAACAGAAAGTCTGAAAATCTGAGTCTGTCACAGACACAGACTCAGTAGCTTGCTAAACTGTCATGGTTTTAACTGCCTTGTTATCTTCAATACGCGTTCTGCTACGATGTGGAAGTTTAGCCCGTGTTATGACATGACATTTATTTGGCGAGAGAGATATACAGTATATATTATCGCCTTAATAATATTCCTGTTGCTGTGTTTCTTATTGCATAGCTGATAGATGTGTAAACAGACCAGCCTGTGGAGACACATGCTTCGCTATTAAAGGTGTGTTACACTTTTTGCTCCGTTAAGGATATGGGTACTGTAACAGATGTGGCTTATTTATATTTATATAATATTAATATTATATATTATGTTATAATATTTATTATAGTTTGTGTTACTGAGCAGTATGTTACATTAATGTTAATTATTACAGCGAAATTAATGTAATTTTTAGTATTGCTTCTTGTTATTTGCTGGTGGCTATAACATTTAGTTTTGGTAGATAATGTTCATAGTAACTCGGTTGCTTATTCATGTGCATTATTATTTGCTAATATTTCAGAATATCCTTCCTGACCTCAAAGTCTATGGTTCAACTTCTTACTGGACCCCCTACAGTGGGCCAGTGTTTCAGTAGCCAGTTGGCAATAGTTTTTACAAGCCTATTGCCTATATTTTTGTAATATAATAAACAGTGTTATACTTTTTGACACTATTTCAGCTTCTGTGCTTTCTGAACATACACTTGAACTTGAACATAGTCTTGAACTTGATACTTGAACACACTTTAACAAATACCGCGATAATACTGAAAACCGTGATAATTTTGGTCACTATAACCGTGAGGTTAAATTTTCATACCGTTACATCCCTATAATGGACCGATTTCAAAGATCGGCGTTCTCATCAGACACTTAGACACAAAAACATAGGAAAATAGGGTACAGGTTGCAAAAAAACGGTAGTTACACTTTAGCTGTGGTTGTGTGTTTGCTTTAAATTAATGGATGGATGTAAAGATTTAACAATTTTAGCACAAACAAACCCGTGATAAGAAGTGCTAAAATGTTACACAAAAGCAATGCTCAAATTATAGCAAACTGAAAATGAATACAATATGAAAGTAAATATAGCAATGTGTAAAATATATGTGGACAAACATATGTAGACAAGCACAAGGGATAAGTGCTGAGCGCAGGGAATGTCACTTTGTCACACACTGGCTTTCTGCAATAAACATACGTTTTTTTAATAGTAAAATGCATCTATTTTAATCCAGTGACTTAAAATTGTACACACAACTGTGAGCACATGGTAGAGGTTTCATTCCATATAAAACAAAAAGCTTAAACATTTCAAATAGGGTTTCAACTAGTGCTGGGATACGCGGGACACGATCCCCGGGCTACGTGGTGAAAGTCCTGTGTTGTTTGACCTATCCACCACCCTACCCAACTTCCCAACGCAGATTTTTGGGCTTTCATACTGATCCCTACCGTTGTCGCTCTTAATGCTACGCCATCTTGTCAATGACTTTGCAATGGCATTGTTTCCCTTGGTGGCCACAGACCTTTGACACAATTTGTACCACCACCATGTAATGCGCTAATACGGTTTGTGATCATGTCATGGATTCTGTGAGACCAGGTTTGTTTTAACAGGGGGTTTTGTGTTTTTCAGGTAGACAGAGAAAGGGAACCAACATGTCACTCAAAAGAAATTCCCTCTCACCCACCTGATGCGACGATGATTCCCGGGGCTGACTCCCTGCTGGCTATATTTCCAGATGTGTAGGGATTTGCAGACACTTGAAGATGGAGATGTAATGAACAGTAGGGCTGCAGAAAAGAAATCACAAACTCAGTTATCAAAACTAAAGACCTTCAAAAGATGTTTTGGAATAAAACAGCTGTTAAATCGATAGGAGGCCCAACCCTCACAAGTCACCGGTTTGATCACAAAACACCCTTTTCATTTCCATTTTGCCGTTCACCGTTTATTTTGATTGGGTTAACCTTCACCGACAATTCTCATTACAAGCCAGCACAATGCCAGTAGTGCAGGTCACGGGTTGGCTGTTTAGAGGTTTATTAAAACTCTGACATTTCCTGACAAATTACTGTATAATGGGTAGAAGGTGAGGCGAGCCCCATAATCACTAATGGTTTATCAAAAAAGGGTTATTATTTTGTGTTTTCCATACATATATAACTGTGGCGGCCTGCCACACATACAATGTTAACCGTCACATACTTCCTATAGGCTCTCTCTCTCTCTCTCTCTCTCTCTCTCTCTCACTCACACACACACACACACACACATAGACAGACCGGACTGTAAATAGCTCCTCCATTGAATATTCTACACACTATGAGCCTTGGTTGGTGATACATCATTCATACCACAAGCCATAAAGATCTGAGTGTGAGATAACACTGTCATTAAATTATTTATTATAATATTGCACTAAAGCAAAAATAAAAATTGCACCCTCATATGTTTACTTAGATTAGCCTACGTATTTTCATATAATATTATATATTTTGCATGTATATACTATATATGTATGCTGGTTGTCATGCATTCTCTCTATAATGTTGTACATTGTCTATCTATCTATCTATCTATCTATCTATCTATCTATCTATCTATCTATCTATCATATCTATCCATCCATCCATATATCTACACATCCATCCATCCACTGTATCTATCTATCTATCTATCTATCTATCTATCATATCTATGCAGCAGATGACACATACCATCAAATCTACACTACAGAAGCACATGAGAAGATGAGAGTAGGCGCGTTTTGACGACAACCACCACATCCTAGTTAAGAGGATACACAGTGGGATTCTTTTCTCAACTTTGGCTTTGGAGTGAAAACTTGACTAGACTGGAGTATGAGAATGCTCCAACTTTCAGAAGCTTTCAGGAAGAAATAGACGTCTGCTTTTCAGCCTGACACCTCTTTCTCTCGGTTTCTTCAATGAGAGGTCAGCTTCTTGGACTGAATCAAAATGGCTGACCTTTCAGCACAGCAGCCTCGGAGCACTCAGCTTTGACGGGCGCTGCTCTTTCTGAGTTCAGGCCTCGCAGTGCTGTCGGGATCAGTCAACTCCTGTCAAGGCCTCTCTTTGATGGAAGCACACACATACGATACAGAAACATGTATGATACGCTGACACTCACCAGCACACAGTGAATGCTGTTACCCCTCAGGTCTTTACGGGGGGCCTGCAGTAACCTCCAATCTCTGCCTCTGTTGTATGTGATGTATGTCTTCACTTGGTTATCCGTCTTTTTGTTGGCAAGGAACATCCCCTTTATTCCAGCTACCTGGGAAATGAATTAGAAATATGGGTTTCTTTCAACCAATTTGCCCAAAGCCAACATGGACGCATGCATGTACAGTTTGTTGTATGGATCCCATGCAACATTCTTCACAGGTAAAATGAATGATTACTTTCATTGCATTTTGGCTGTTTTATTCAATTTATAGCATTTGAAGAATGTTGTAAAACTATTCACTCAAGATCTTCTTACTGTAACTATTAGTCAAAATGATTCATCAATCCTGCTTTGTTTTAACTAAAAAAATAGACATAATGTCATAAAATTAGCTTTTCTGACCATGAATGAGAGAAGCGTTAAAATAAGGGCAAAAACGTTTTTAAAAAAGCATCAAAAGTACCGATAAAATTGACAAAACCGTCAGAAAAAGAAGAGAAAACAAGGGTTAAATAAAAACAGATGCAGACCTTACACGTCTAAAAGATAGTAGGCATTTCCATCTTCAAGTCACGTTTCCGAAAATGAACGCAATGCACTGCAAAGCAAATCACATGCCCTGGAGCAATGCAGCCACGCTCACTTACCTCTTCTGTATTCCCAACTAAACCAAACACAGCACACTGAGTGGGGAATGATTGACTGTCTGGGGACTTTTGAGTAATCAATGTGTGTCTTAAACGAATCTGACTCCTTGTTGGAGGCTCCAAGGAATAACACAGAGATACTGAATTGAGCTAGTGACAATCGCATCGGGTGATATAAACGCCACTTCAGTAACCGATAGATACTTCAATCTCCCTCAAAGGAGAGATTAAGCATATCCTACGATTTGGGTGGTGACCCCAATCAAGACAGTGGATTTGATTCTATCAGCGAGGCCACAGAAAGACACCTTAATGATTTGATTCAGAGATATAGTTTCAGCCTACGTTTGGGTGCTGTTATGACTTAAAAAAAAATCTGATCTGGGAGCCAGAGCCTCACTATTAGCGTATAACACACTTTCTTTTTGGATTAGGTGCATTTTGTGAAGCAATATCTGCAGTTATTTATCAAAGAAAGGAATAATCTCAGCCTCCCAAAAATCTATAGATCCCTGGCACAATCCCCTCTTGCGTTTTTTGATGTCAGCACTTTGAAGCTGCTTGGTATTCACAAAATGTGCTCTGAAGTCCGTAGGCCTACAGCAGCTTGTTTCAAAAATGACAAAACAAGTAAATTTCATCATCTCTGCCTCCTGGCAGGAAATATTGATCAGTGTTTATAATAAACTTGCGGGCTGAGCACTCATCAAGCAGACCTTATTTGATGCTGATATTTTCAAAAATGAAAGTGGCCAAAATGAATACTGCAGACATGGGTGGGGGTGGGGCCAATCAAAAAACTAAGGCAGAGTCATTGTACTTCATACTACTACTACTACTACATACATATGTTACTGGTTACAGTTGACGCACTTGCTGCCACTTAAAAGAGTTACTGTGGCAACGGTGGCGGGGGAGGGGGGGTGGCGGGGATAAAATGTAGGCTGCACTTGATGACTGTAAATGGTAGGTGGCAGCAGGATGCCTGAATCCTGTTGACAGCATGGCTGACATTTTAGGATCAAAAGGGATACTTTACTCATTTAACGTTAAGCTTTGTATCATTAAGAACCCAAAAGTATTTTTGAATGATTGTGCTTCCCTTCCTCGTGTCCCTCCGAAACAAGAGATGTCTGAATTGTGGGTCTGAGAAAAATCTTCAGATGACGCAAAACGACAATTTTGGCGTCATCGGAAGATTTTTTTGCCCAGAGGCAATGGACTACAGCCAGTAGTAGGAGCTACTTTGGCATGTTTTCAAAGGGTTGGCCTGTCGTCTTTACACAGAGATTGCCAAAGCAAAACAACTGTCAGCCATCTTGAAGCTTCGCTAAACTGGATCTGTCTATGTCAGTAAACGGTAGGCGTGGCTTGGGAGTGCACTCTGAGCAGCGAACCAAGTGCATTCTGGGATTGGTGTCTTTCATCCACATGAGCCAAAACACATTTTTGGGCTTTTCTCTGCCTTGAAGGCACCAATATTTAAATCAGATCACATTCCTACTACAACAAGTGACCCAATTTAAAGAAAAAGTCATCTTTCCAACAGTGAAATATCCCTTTAAGAGGAATACGCCCTCCAACCAATTAAAATGGGTTGCAATGAGTGGCGCTGTCGTCTGTATTTCCGCTTGTTTACCCCACAGATAGTAAAGTCATTGCAGAAGCAGAGTTATGGAGTTAAGTCACTTTATGACTGAAAGCAGTGATCTTGTATGCACTGGGCATGCAACGCATCTAATGCTAACAAAAAGAGTGTGGTCTAGACCGACTCTATCTGTAATGTGTCTTGAGATAACTATGAATATAATTGCATTGAATTTACATTAATATTGTTGTTTTAAGTCTTATTGATCATATTTAGGTTATATCAGGTTCACAATGCACACAGAGAAATCAGTTTATTCATGTATCTGTACAGGCTCGCCGACAGCCGTCTGCTCCGAGCGCATCCACCTCTCTCTCACTCTCTCTCTCTCTCTCTCACTCTCTCTTAACTAACGCTTCAGGAAATTACTTTCATGATCTGGTTGTTATGATGTAATAAAAGTACATATTACATATTTTAAGAACAGCTGATTGTTGGCGCAGTAAACCAATGCAGCAGCTTTTTTGTGCGTACACTATGGAATAGAATCCTGCCGGCGTCACTTACTGACAGTAACTTCTCTGAAAACATAGCCAAAATATGAGATATTTGTGTGAATGAAACTCCCACAACTATTCTTTTTTTATTCATCTAATACATTAAGCTGTGGAACTAGATCAACAGTAAGAGATTATGTATCCGTGTTGCTATGATTTAGTGGGATGTTGTGAATATAGACTAGTCAGAGACAGTCTACATCCTGTATTTCTTCACAGAAACTTGAGCAGTATTTAAATATTGCATGATACTGTCCCATGGAAGTTTTTTTACCTCATAGAGGTCGATCATGACGTTGCCCTCGGGGCCCATGCTGCTGACCACATTCTCCAGTGCCAGGGTGTAGTAGACCCCCGACGTGTCCGAAACGTACAGGTTGTAGGTCTCGTTCTGGTTCCACTCCTGTACGGCTGCAACCACCCGGTTTTCATCCGTACTAATCACATGCAGGTCCTAGCAGAGAGGCAAAGTTAACACCAATACGGGATCATAATGATGCATAGAATAATTATCAGACAGGGCCTTCTGGTCGTCTTTGTAACATGTTCTTGTCTTTTTGTGCTGTGGTTTTTCTTGTTTTAAAGGGATATGTTGAATTTGTATATTACAAGAAAGACATAGTTATATGTTGTCGTTTCTTCATAAGTAATAAAAGTCAAGTCAATTTTATGATATTCCACAAATATCACAAATCTCAAATTTAGAAAATGTGTGTGTTTGTGTGTGTGTTTGTATTATGTATTTGTGTGTTTACCTTTTCCTTGTAATTTAAAACAAAAGGTGTGTGTGTTCCTCAAATATACCTCTTTAAAAGTATAAAGTAATTTATTTACTTTTGCATTGTTTGCTCTAAAGTGAATGGAATAAATAAGCTGCTAACAAGCATAAACTAATTTGTAGTTGGCCTTTTTGAGGGTTTTTCAAACAATCAAAAACATGATATCTTATGTCTCACTGAGAACTCAATAAGCTTTTACATTGTATACTGTTTTTACACTGCTGCTGGGTTTAATCATATTCAATCATCAAAGTATCTACATCTTCTGTTTTTGTACTTTAACTAAGAGGATACCACAATCATTAACACTATGTCAGGGCTATTGGGCACAGATTATGTTGCAGAGGTCATGCTGCTTGGTTGTGTGCTTCATCTACCTCTTACTGTGCCAATAACACTCACAGTGAGCCGACAGCAACCAGTGCGCCTAGGGCTTGATTGAATAAAACATGTCTAATTGTCAGTAGGGAAGTGACAAGCGAGGCCATGTGCACACGGAGCCGCACAGAATAACAATTCCGGAAAACACTGTGAGAGTTACTTTTACCTTGATTTTCCCATAAATAACATAGAGAGTGTCACGCAGAGCCGGCAATGAACTGATGCCTAACTGCAACTTTAGCCCACATACCAAACTGAGCTGGAAGCATATTATGTGCCTTTGAATGCAGAAACCTTCCACAAACTGCAGCATAAGCAACTCAATTTTGTCTCATATAGTATTCTTGTTGACCAATAATGAGATATGGACTCTAACCAAGGAGCAATTCATTATTTTTTAAAGGTCCCATATCATGTTCATTTTCAGGTCCATACTTGTATTTTGATTTAGTACTAGAACACATTTACATGCCTAAATGTTCAAAAAACACATTATTTTTCTCTTACTGTCTGTATGAATATACCTGTATTCACTCTGAAACGAACCGTTTTAGCGCGTGTATCTTTAAGCCCATATCCTACAAATGCCCAGACTGCTCTGATTGGTCAGTGTTTCAGGGTCTTCAGCATCTGCACTCTCCGTGTCTCAGCACTGGCATTGCAGCTGGAGAATGACTGTAGCGGCACTTTCTACCAATATATAGTACAATTGTGACATCTCAACTGTACGTAAGTCCTGTTTAAATGCAGAATTTCTGAATACGGGCTGTGTGCGTTTCTCTGTGGATTGAGCATTTTGATACTTAACAGTATTAACACAGCACCTCAAGCTGCTTTATAATCAAACAAGACATGCACGTATCACTTTATACAATCTGGGACATAATCATGAATACTATCTGCTCATGTTAATTTAATTTTATTCAGGCGGTAAATGTGTTACCTTGGGTAGTGTGTACTTGGGCAGCTTCATTGGTGTAAAGACATCCCTTTTAGCAGACACATAGTAGATGGGCCTCCCTGCAGCTGACACCTTAAGGTGATGAAACCGTTAATGTGAAAACATCTTGGAGACATAACACAACAGACAAAGCATTTTTCACCAAATGACCTCGAAAAATGTCCTACAAAACCCTTGCACTTTGTGCCTCGTACACAGCACTAATGTTTTTCACTGAGCAAACTGGACAATTACCTACCTGAACAAACACATACTCATCTTGCACCACCAGAGAATTGGGGTCAATGTAGCCGGGGAATGGTTTGCCCTTGTTGGCATCTGTGCAGTTCTGGAGCTTGCAGGTGACATACAGCGCCTCTGCTCCCCCCCCCCACACACACCACACACACACACACACACACACACAAACGACACACACATACACACACATCGAGCCATGGCATCAGCGACGGTATTAGCCAATGAAGAAAGTCAGCCTTCACCCAAAGCCAGCGGCCTCTTTTGGCTTCCTACATTACTCGTGTCAATAAAGTGGTCCCAGAAAGGGAGGAGCCGGGCGGGGGGGAAGACAGATGACCAGAGAGGCCAATTGCTTTCTTTGTCTTCAATCGCAGCGCTGGGAGAGAGCCTGTGCCCGCATGTTAGCCTCTGCCAAATATATGTCGGCTTGGCCCACAAGCGCATGATCAATAGTGATGAGTCTCTGTCTGTGTGTTTGTATGATTGTTTTTTCTCTATTGTGTTAGCCTCAAAGAGAGTGTTTTGACAGAAAGGTGGCACTGATATTGTACTTTAAAAGATGTTTTTTTGTAAAGCTAAGTGAGCGGTGACAGATTACAGTAATAATGTTGCACACCAACAATTTGTCTTGCATTTCCACAAAGTTAGGGGGCTCACAAGACAGATTGTAAAAATTGTCAGAATTGAAGAAGAAGCAGCGGCTGAGATATCCTGACTTTCAGTTAGTTCCCAGTTTAGTACACACTATGCCTCTCTGCTCTCACATCATCACTCAGAATGCCCTCCATTTTCTAAAATGCAAAGCTTGTCTCTAAATGAATTATGCTCAAAGTCCCATGGCTATTTCTCTGGTTTACCATGGATGTTGTGCAGTGTAACTTAGATCCTCCCACAATACCAAAACTAACCAGTGTGTGAATACAGATGCCTGAATGATTAATGTGAAACGTTTTCTGTTTTATCTAATTCAAGTTTTTTTTTTTTTTTTAAATCACATATTATTTGGCAGTGGACACATTGGAAAGTGTAAAATATAGGTCTTATGGAAGTATCTTTGCCATGCTTGAATGATAAAAACTCTTAAAGCTATTAATCCATAGCATCCAAATACATGACTAATTTATTCAAATCCGGCTGAGCTCCGTTATTGGAGCTCTTGCCCCCAGAGCGCTGAATTCACTTTTTTTCAGTAAATGCTAGATCCTGCATTTCCCACAATGCTGCACCCAATACAATTTTTGTTTTTTAGACACTTCCTTCCTCCCCACATCTTAGGCTGTAACGCAGGCTTTCTGTTTTGGGACAATATATGCTTACAGGCGGAATAGCAGTCCCCATGACTGGAAACTGACCTCTCATATGGAGTTCCCCTTTAAAACATAATTTCATAAAAGTATTATATCGATTGTAAATACATGATTTGTCTAGACTAATATTAGACTAAAATTGCTTAGACAGATAATAATACAGATAATTAAATGAAAACAGTGAAGGAGGGGGAGGGATAAAACTAAATTCATTTTAAGAATTCTGACATCAGACTCAGAAAGCAAATCAAGTCAAAAACTATATATCAACCCGCAATATCCCAGCGTTCATTGTCATTCAGGGGGATGAGTGATATTTCTCTATACCTACGTGATTGCCACTGAGCTGAATTACTAGCTTTTAAAAGCATTCTAATATATGCATTACTTTTCTCTCCGCTGTCATTGTGTGTCCCCAGACTCGGCTATTTCCGCTGTCCCTTCGTATTAGCCTTCAGCAGAATAGTCCACACAACTCCCAGTTCCTCTCTACTTTAGCACAATGCTCACGATACAGTACAAAGACACGAGAAAATGGAGCGCTGAACTCGGAATTCAATTACTCACGTCCTTCAGAGATGCTGGTTTCCAGGTGAATTAAGCCTGGCTCTTTGTCCAAACCCATTTTCGACCTGAAAGGCAGACAAATGTGTTTTAAGAACATCACCATTGGTCTTTTGCCTCCGGGCAGATGCCACCAACTGTGCTGTCTGACCTGATAGATTGCACACTGCAAAGTCATACAAATGTACTCTAACTACGGAGAAGTTAAGTCATGTGCTATGCCAGTTGTGGTAAACATCAGCAGGAATTGCGATGTCTTTGTCTTCATTGTAATAGCAGTTTAAAGTGTGTGGGAAAAGGACCTCAGGTTTAGAGCCCCCAGAAGGTCCTTTTCCTCCCAGACGGATGGAGGAAGATGTTTCCTGACATCATTAGGAGAGGAAAAGCCATTGATTTTCTCTCTACAGTAGGGATGTCCGCAGATGGAACAGCATATAATCATTATGGCATTAAATATGTATTAAAAAGACTGGGGGATCAGAAGAGAGGCAGCACACACATGGAGACAGATGGGGGAGAGATAGAGAGAATGTGTCTACAGGTAGCACACACACATCAATGGGAAGAGAAGGATAGAGAAGGAGGTCTGTGTGAGGGGAAAAAGAAGCAGACACTGTGAGAGACCTCCATTGCTTCTAATCATTAATGTACGTATTAGTTATATCGATGATTCCCCAGATAAAACACAACTGCGAATTGCATGGTCTACTTATCCAAACCCCATTTCCATTTTCACTGAATATTCCATTCAGGTACCCAAGAACAGTGTGAGGCGGACAAAGAATAACTCTTTGAGTTAGTGGTGCTATATAGTTAGTCTAAACTTGTATTTTTTTACCACTGAGGGAACTTAGCTTCGGAGTTGCGGGCTTAGACAGCTGCGTGGTCTCCGAGGACACTTTTGCCTTGCAAAAAATATCACATTCAGGCAGCATCAGATGTTTTCGTAGAGAATTGTAATGTCATATGCAAAATATTGCACAGCGGCATTAGCTAACTAATGGCAGCTGAAAGCAGGAAGTGGATATTCCACCTTACACAACGGAACCAGTGCTGTGTGACCAACAAAAAATTAGACTCTTCATCTTCTTTAGATCTTTGGTGGTCACATGTACAGCAGACATAAGCTCCCTCTGCAGCCTCATTACCAGGGTTACCACCACACTGTGTGCATCCCAAAATAGAACTCTGACAGCTTCTGCAGCATCAGCCCTCCAGGCTCCCTTCACTCCTGGCTGCCCAGCTTGTTACTACCCTGACAATTTGTTGAGGTGAGAGCTTTTTGTTACAATCAGTTATTGTATAGAGACCAGACATGTTAGATACCACTGAGTTGGACAGCACACGCCAACTGAGAAAACAGCCGTATGGGTCAATTGTAAAAGCAGCTCAGAGTCTGGGCTGTTGTTAATTGTCGCAGAAGCAAACGAAGATGTGAGGTAACAAAGTATAACTCCAATTCTCCAATTCTCTCCCGTCTGTGTGGCAGTTTTGTTCTGTCCTCCACCACGCGCCAATCTACACCGGGAGCGTCTCAGAAGCAGAGCGTCATGCTGCCCGACTCGCAACAACCCCCGCATTTATTAAGCTAGTATCTCTCACTCCAGGCATTCCTGTAATTTAACTCCATGGCATGGTCCTTAATAAAAGATCTATGATGTTATATTACTCATTGTCATTAGTGTTGTAAAGGAGACATAAACGATATTGGGGGTGTAAATGTAAATGTGCTGTATTTATATAGCGCTTTTCTAGTCTTAACGACTACTCAAAGCGTTTTTACATCATACAGGAACCATTCACCATTCACACACATTCATACACTGTGGCCGAGGCTGCCGTACAAGGTGCCATCTGCTCATCAGATAAACACTCACACACATTCACACTCCGATGCGCAGCATCGGGGGCAACTCGGAGTTCAGTGTCTTGCCCAAGGACACTTCGACATGGGACTGCAGGGCCAGGAATTGAACCACCAACCTTCCAATTGGCAGGCAACCGCTCTACCGCTGAACCACAGCCGCACGGTGTCTTTTGGTAAATGTCATGAGTGAAAACAAAAGTCACCTGTCTTTTTGCTTTTACCATGAATTTTTAGTCTGTGACTTTCGTGACATTGTGTTATGTCCCCATTTTTAGTAATTCTACGTTACTCATTTAGAGCCAATCACTGATGTTTAACTGACACTAAGAAAATGGCGGGGTTTTTTAAGCTGCCAGTGCCTGTTTGACATCATGATCCTATGGAGTAAACAGTGTTTTCAAAAAAGCACGGAGCGCTTTTTGAAAAGCCACAGCTGATGTTTTTGTTCTGCAGCTCAGAGCGTCTTTTACAAGTTGAGAAAAAGCTTAAACTTAACACAAAAAAATGGAGAAAGTGCCAATAGAAAGACTAGTTGTGCTAATGACGGAGCACAGCGAGTTATAATATAAATCTTCAAAACTGTATCATAACATACAGTACACCATAAAGAGGCTGTGTGGGCACAGATTTGACCGATTTTATTTAGACCTTAGTGGTCCCTAATACTGTATCTGAAGTCTCTTTATATAGACCTTAGTGGTCCCCTAATACTGTATCTGAAGTCTCTTTTATATAGACCTTAGTGGTCCCCTAATACTGTATCTGAAGTCTCTTTTATATAGACCTTAGTGGTCCCTAATACTGTATCTGAAGTCTCTTTTATATAGACCTTAGTGGTCCCTAATACTGTATCTGAAGTCTCTTTTATATAGACCTTAGTGGTCCCTAATACTGTATCTGAAGTCTCTTTATATAGACCTTAGTGGTCCCCTAATACTGGATCTGAAGTCTCTTTTATATAGGCCTTAGTGGTCCCCTAATACTGGATCTGAAGTCTCTTTTATATAGGCCTTAGTGGTCCCCTAATACTGTATCTGACGTGTCTTTATATAGACCTTAGTGGTCCCCTAATACTGTATCTGAAGTCTATTTTATATAGACCTTAGTGGTCCCCTAATATTGGATCTGAAGTCTCTTTTATATAGACCTTAGGGGTCCCCTAATACTGGATCTGAAGTCTCTTTTATATAGACCTTAGGGGTCCCCTAATACTGGATCTGAAGTCTTTTTCCCAAAATTCAGCTTTGGAGCAGAAATACAGCCACTAGAGCCAGTTCTTCCAATGTGACATTTCTAAGTCTGTAGCTATTATGGAAGAGAGAGGGGGGGTTGTGGCCTTGACCAAATGCCGCTTTAGTTGTTTGAAAGCCATGATGTCTCTCTCTCATGGATGTGCCAAATTCCCTGGGCGGGCAAAACAGAGAAAAGGGAGGACATCTTGCCCCTTATGACCTCATAAGGAGCAAGATTCCAGATTGGCCCATCTGAGCTTTCATTTTCGCAAAGGCAGAGCAGGATACCCAGGGCTCGGTTTACACCTATCACTATTTCTAGCCACTGGGGACCATAGGCAGGCTGGGGGAACGCATATTAATGTTAAAAAATGTCATAAAGTGACATTTTACTTTAACAAACCTATCTTGCCTGCTTGCTGTAGTTGTTGTTATAGCAACAAAGGACGCTCTTGGCTGCTTTTTGGAAACTAAAAGGCTGCCAGTGTTTTCTTTTTTTAAACCAAGTCAACTTCTTGTCAAAAACAACAAACGCCAATTGTAATCATGGCCTAATTAAGTAATACATTTTTTAGTTTCTGTTTTACAACGTCAAGTTTGTGTTTAAAACTGTTCCTGTTACGTTAAATAAGGTTTAAAGGATTAAAGGCAGGAAATAGAACAGCCTGTTGTCTCGTCTCTGGGAGACTTTAGAAATCAACCTATTATGTTGTTTAGATATGAGGATGTTTTACATTTTGCTGAGAAAAAGACAGAGAGCATGGAATAATAACGTTAATGTAACAGTTAAAAGTTGTGTAAGTCTCCATCTGAAAGAAATGAAACAATGACTGCAACAATTCCACATAGACACTTTCTATCATAATTTGGCTTTAAAGGCCTTGCTGAGAGGAACCATTAGACTATTTCAATCTTCATACTTTATTTCATCTCGAAGGATAACAATACTCAGATTGCACCCAAAAACTGATTTTGAAGCCTTTCTCCACAGCTGAACACTGTCATATAATGTAACCGTCTGCCACAGAGGAAGATCAAGGCTGTCAGACACATAAATAATGAAAATCTTAAAAACCTCTCTGGCTCATCTGCTGCTCACTTTGTGGAGAGGCAGTGACGTTTTCTGTCCAGGACATTTACAATGTCCACAGTGCTCTCCATTTGCGTTAGTTAGTTTTACTGATAGCCGTCACGCAATAACTGTTTCCTAACAACAATACAATACAGTGTATATGTGATATATACTGTATGTTTAAGAATTTACAATGCTTTATATTTTTTAGAATTTGTGTACATTCTTTCAGCTTCATGTGCTCAGGAAGTACACATTCAATAATTTTAATAAGTTATTTGAATTATGGACAAATCGTGTTAAAATGATTTAATATGAAAATATAAATTAATTAGAATTAAGGCTGAGTGATTCATTCTTTCCATATTGAAATTGGAGTTTGAATAAGTAATTGTCATTATGCATTAGTAAGCTCAAATTTTCCATACTAGTAGGGCATAAAATGTCCACTAGTACTACTAGTTAGGTCAAAGGGTGCACTAGTAGTACTAGTGGCATCCTTTTCTGTCTTATTTAGATGTCATTTGATATCGCGGATAAGTATTTAATGCTCAAACGGCTTTCCTACTAAACCAATCTGAATCGGACACAATTTTATTTTTTTCACAAACCTTTTTCTTTTTTGCATATCTGCAAACATGTCTCTCCTGATTGAAATTATAGTTTAAAGCGTATCTAACAGGTTAGAGAGCTGGTAGTTTGAGCAGTGAACAGTGTCAGTCCGTAAATTTAACATTAGCTAACTAGTTAACTTAACCAGCACTTTGTCATCATTGACATATTTATATTATGTATAGTAACTGTTATCAAATGCCATAATCTCATTTTAGACTGATCATGGTTTTTTTCATGGTTGACGGGAAAGGTTAAAAATTTACATAAATCTATCTGGTTTGAAAGATATAATTTTAGGAGGACCAATAGAAAAGCCATTGCATTATTTTATCTGATTAATTTCATATAGAAACAACATAGATTACAATAT
Source organism: Etheostoma nigrum (assembly GCA_029931835.1). NCBI lineage: Eukaryota > Metazoa > Chordata > Actinopteri > Perciformes > Percidae > Etheostoma > Etheostoma nigrum. The sequence goes on from CM057238.1 coordinate 1,990,062, forward strand.
GCTGGGGCTTTACCATATTTAATATGTAGGTCAGCAACAACCTAGAGTTAAATTTAGGCGAAATAATCATTAGGTGAATGCATATTAGAATTCTTTTTTTATTCAGCCCTGACCTAAATATAACCAAAACAGTACTTTGTATTTTAGATCTAGTTCTTCCTTTCATATTGCTTACCACTTGTTTAACAATGCTCAGTACTTACCAGTAGAAGCGATTGGGAGCCACTCTCTCGTGCACCACCTGCCACCTCCTCCCAAACTCCACCGAGCTGTAGAGCTGTAGCAAGACAACCAGTTAGTTTTCATTCACATACCATCTTAACAGTTGATCAAATTTACCGTTTTGTACAACATAAGCCGTACTACTATCAAATACTGCGCTGCGTTTTCTCTCAAATGATGTGCACAGGATTTTTTCTCCTGGTTTGTTTCCCCTCTTTGATTTACTTAGTACCTCAGTGATCCTTCTAACAGCTGCAGTATAGCGGCGAGTGGGAGACAAACTCTCTCTCACACACACTGTACATAACTTCTTTATTTGAATCCAGTAAATAAGATTCACAAGAAGAATTGACATAGCGTTTCAACACTGCAGAGGAATAAACAATAATGCTTCTGATTTCCGACATGACTACACATTCTCACTCCCATTGTGTCAAAATGCGACGCTTGTTGAGCTGCGAAAAAGGCTCTTCCGAATTTATTATAACTTCCTGCTTAGCACCGAACAGAAAGATAAAGTCAGGGAAGGTCTGGCTTCCTTCAGTGGAAGATCTGGCTAGTCCACACAGCAATCTTGGGCGGTGCTAAGTGCCGGACGGAGCCACTAAATAGTCTCAGGAAGGAACTTGTTTTGGTGGAACATGTGTATGTTCAGAAGTAGTTTTAGCCGTGCAACAGAAAACTCCAATTGGACCGATAGTCTAGCTAGCTGTCTGGATTTCCCCTGCAAAAATTTGAGAAACAGGTAGCTATTAGGGATGAGCCGGATACTCAGATGAAACGAGTATCCAGTACGGATAAAGCACTTTTGCCTACTACAATTATTATACGAGTAATGCGAGTCAATATCTGTGCTTGGATTGAATAAAAGTCCTCATTTGGTGGCGGTCTGTGTCTGCGTTCTGTGATAAGCTAGTCACAGCGCTAGTCCCAGCGCCCCTCCCCTACACACATACAGATTCCTTGTGTTGCTGTGTGCCAAATCCGTGACCATGAAAAGAGTGGCAGTACCTCTCTCTCTCTCTCTCTCTCTCTCTCTGTATCTCTTACTCAATCACAGATTACACACACTCACACATACCTGGTGTGGAAATTAAAAAAAAGTTAAAAAAACAAAGTTATATTGAGTATGAAAACTCTTGTTCATTACATTTTACTTCATAAATGCAACCACATGTGTTGTATTCATTGTTGCAAAACTTGTTCTGTATATAGTTTGTTTGTTACCATAACAACACCATTGATCTGAAGCTAAATGCTGATGCTGTCATGGAAATAGTTTTCTAATCCATAATAAATATAACAATTTATGATGAAACCATTTCAATCGCATGCTTAAAATATCATACCGGTTAAAGCCCCGCCCATTTCAAGACAACCCGACCCACTGCCGGGTTAAATCCTGCCCGCTTCCGGGTTGGGTCCCGCCCAGTCCGAGTACAGATACAGCTACAGATAATTAATGTGGTTAACAGATACAGATACAGATAATGCTGTACTCGCTCATCCCTAGTAGCTATAGTCCTCACAAATCCACTGGAGTTTAGAACACAAAGAAAACAAAGAAAGTGGAAGGAAACAGACATCTGGCCAAAATGAGGGTCATCCTGCCAAAATGAGGCACCTGAACAATCCCCGGAGGGGAACATCATAGATGTAGACCAACGACTTGCTGAAGAATATTGTGGAAAGTTTTGCAGCTAAAGACCTTGTATTTCTCAGGAGTTGCAGAAGACCAAAAAAGAGTAAACAGAAAAAAGGGAGTACGTCATTTGGCCAAAATCATGACTTCAGATGAATGAAAATGTTGCTCTATGTCTGCTGTATGTGTAACACTCTATAACTCTATGATATTAGTGTATTTGATGTTTAGCTTGCTAGCAAATCATGTCTCAAATTGACAAAAAAGGTGCTTTTCAATGGGTTGCGATCATTTTCTTTGCAGCTGTAAGTCCAGCAAATACAGTATATTTCTGAGTTCCAGAGAGTTGAAAGGTTGACAGATCATTAAAAATCTAAACACTGACAGTAACAGGCACAGTAACATTAAACAAAGCAGAAATTTTGGATGCAATACTGTTCCAGAACTGACCAAGAGGACAGCACTCCCAGACCATGTGAAGAAATGCACCTTTTTTTTTTTAATGGGCAGAAAGTGCATAAAGGGCTGTTAATTATTTTCATGTGGTGCATCTTCATGGGGGTGAGATATGTCCTATGAATGAAATTGAAAGTGAATCTGCTGATGGTCTGGAATGTGAGATACTTCTGGAATGTTAGACGTATGTATGACGTATCTAACATCATGCCAGTTGAAATTGTTACTCCGTCCTGGGCAAATGCATGCCCAGATTCTCTCAATAGAAAGGCCAGAAGGGCCAAATATCAATAAAAACTGATAAAGCCTTGATAGCATCCCACAGTTTTTAGGCTGCACAGTAAATAGCTTCTGGATAGGATGGATTGGCAAAGGCCTCTGCCAGGGGACGCAGATGTATGCGTATAAGAAAGAGGACCATGGCAAATTGAATGCGTTCTGCAAGTCAGAAAAAGGCAATAAACCAACCTCGCTGAAAATGTCTTTTATATAATGAAGCCCCCCCTGTTCCCATTGTGGGGCTGTTATCGGCCTACCACCAATCAAGAGTGCTGTAATATTGATTTTAGGGGAAATATTGTGCCAGTTACAAGCTATATGGCCAATCTCCAAGTCTTGATAAGATTTGAGATAATGGGCCCAAAGTGTTGCTGGAACTGTTTGTTAGAAACATTGGCAAAAAGAACATCATGGAGTGACCAAGGCTCTGTCATGGTCAACACTGTCTAAGGTACGCCAGCAAACAGACACATCTGGGCTAAATCAAGTGTTGTGGGACCTCAACACAAAGAACCAGAAGTAATGTTTGAAGTTAACAACTGAGAGGCCACCATCCTCTCTCCACCTCTGTAAAGTGGACATTTTAAGTTGTTGCCGTTTGCCTTTCCAAATAAATTTAGATACTACTGATTGTAGTTTATGCCAATAGTCAGCAGGAGAAGAGAGAGGTAGGGGAGTACTCACAAAATTAATCCTGGGTAGAACATTCATTTTAACCACAGAGATACAGGCTTGAATAGACATGGCAAGACCCAGCCACTTGTGTGCAGCCTTAAAGTGTTTGGCCTTGTTTCCTGTGTTCCTGATTTCCTTGGATTTTTGACTACTGCTTGTTTTTCAGATTTCCCTTTGCCTGTCGTTACTTGGACACCATTGCCAGTCAGTTTTAACAGTGCTCTAATAAAACCATTGAAACCATTCTACTTACCTGAGTTGAGCATTCGTGGGTCCATTTCCTGGTGTGCGTGATAGGTGGAGAAATATATCTCTTAATCTAAACTATGTTTTTTATCATAATTTAAATGTTAGGAGCTTACCCCTAGTGACCCAAATAAACTTAGGTATGGGTTTGCATAGGTTTGCATTCTGCATCCATATTTTGTTGGTTACTCAGCATTCTGGATCAATGGCAGCACATTTCCAGGATTATTGCCTCTAATTCGGTGATGTAGGATGTTCCCTTACCTTCCAGTCTCTATGTGTTGTCATTCTCAAACTCCATTCCCTTTGATAAACAACAACTAGATTCAAGCTAGCAAGCTACACGCTAAAAATGGCAAGTTTTAAAGAAACCGTGGATTGTGTCACAAGGCAGGCCTCCTTGATTCTTTCTGGGAATGACTGTAAAGATTTACAAAGAATATGTTTCCAGAAGTTCTTTTCTAAGTGGGACGTTTAGGGACCGATTGGTGGGACTAGTGTGGACGACGGTAAAACACTGTTAAGAGCTAAAGAGGTTTAACCATGTAACCAGCTAATTTAAATAGTTCAGGTTGCTGTATTGTGTCAACCCACAACGTTTTTTATCTCCTATCCCCAGAATGGATGTGTGGTGTAGCCAGACATTACTCCACGGCGCTGTAGATTTACTCAATAAGTCAATAACCTTTTTGATATACTAACTGACGTCCTTTTGTTTTCAAACACACCTGCACCTCTCTGACAAAGCACAATGACAAATCTGATTACTCTGAAGCTCACAGCTAGAATTTAATGAGGCGTACAACTTATTTCAATGTTTCAAGCTGGACCTTTTCCATTTTTTGCATGAGCAGCCATGCATAATGTGTAAACAATCATGCATTAGCAGATAACAGAAATATGACTCTGTTTGTTTACATTAATTTATTTTCTAATTGCATTTATTTACTCTATCCCGAAGGGTGAAGTGTAGGCCTGCATTTTCAAAAGCACCCACAAAAATCACTGCTGTCAAATCACTAATTCTCTTTTATTTTGCTACTAAATGAGCTATCATTGTTTATAGCTTCCTTATATTTTGTTGTATTTCAATGGCAAACAAAACAAACAAAAATCTGCTTAAGACTTAAAATGTAGGGCTAGAGATGTGCTCATAATGTAATGCACGAAATCACTTTGACTAATTATCCTCCTGCAGCAAGTTAGTACGTAGCCAAGCAAGTGACAGTGAAGAGGCAAAGAGCAGGAGATGGGGGAGGCGTGGTGGTGCAGCCTTTATAACTTCCAAAGGTCTTTCAATCAACAAATGCAGCAGCACTGCCAAAAGGAAGGAAAGGGAATTGAAAGAGAAGCAGTTTTGGGGTGTAGATGATTTGTACCAGTTAGGGCAAGGGTAGTTTTGCTTTGCCAGACCTGTGTTGGCGCTGGACTATGGTCTGGCTACACCTCTTATCTATCTAGGGATAGGGGAAACAACACTCTGGGCCCTATCTTGCACCTGGCGCAGCCTGCCACAAAGCGCGACGCAAGTGTCTTTGCTATTTTAAGATCATACAGTACCCACGTCGTTTAAATAGCAAATGCACCTGCAGCCAGCTGTGCTCCCATGCTGGTCATGTGAGGTGTGTTCAGGTGAATTCTGGGCGTTTTTCTGTCTTGATGCAGTGGAAAGAGATCATGCCATTGGTTATTAAATACTTGGTCTATATTCAGTAACACAGCATTTCATTGTTATTTTAACAGCGCATTAGTAAAATGTGCCTAGGCTTATGCGCACTATGCTTGTTACACGCACAGCAGCACACACATATTACAAATAAAAATATTACAGTGCAAATCCTCCATAATAGCAATGCTCCAAGGTACAAACGCACCTGGCTTTTAAAAGGAATGGAAGAAAGATGAAAAGTGGATTTGGACATGCCCTAAACACACCTGCAGCGTGAATTATGCTTCTGCGTTAAAGCTACCCCACGGCTCCCGTAGAACCGTGCAAGGTGCCCTTGCAAAATAGATATTGGAAGGGGGGAAAAAAGACGGTTTTGGTCTCTATAGCTAAGTTCATCTTTCATGACACCCTGTCTAAAGTTTTTTATATCATATTAAAGCTTAAGGTTCTGGATAATTAAGGGTGTACCTCTTTGACTGACAGGTGGCTGTGTCACAGAAGGCGGTAGGCCTCATTCAGCCCGCCTCAGCTCCATTCACGCGCCACATCTTTGCCCATTTTTTTTTTGTTGACCTCTCTTAACTCCTGAGCCATTTATGTGATAAGCAGATCAACAACAAATCCAAACAAAACGAAAAACAACTAAATAACTGAAAGGTCTCGTGTGACACAGAGCAGCAAATATGCTTCTGATTTTTGAAAGTGAACAAGTCAGCTTTTATATTCAGATGAGATTTTTTTTTAAAAGAGGTCAACTTATTCCATTTCTTTCTCTATCCTCTTTAGATAACCTCAAGACATGTATATGTAATGTCTACAGAAGGGGTTCCTAGAAATCTGACAGAAGGAAAAGAAAGCTACTCTACCGTAACAAGGTCAGAAAAGAGTTCCCTATTTGATTTAAATAAAGGTTGGACGTCGAGCTGACATGAGTATAGGCCCAATATCTGACAGGGCAGACCAGGTATGAATTGAACTCGCAAGAGAATAATTAGAAAAATGTGTTTGTTTTTGTTCTTAATGCTGTAGAAACGTGTGATGACTTCTGATGCCTTAAACATGGGAGCCCCATGACATCAATACTTTATGATTATCACTTAGCAGTGGTTTTGAAAGTCCAGACCCCTAATTACATTCATAGCCAGTGTGGTGGAGCCAAGGCTGAATTCTAAAACTGAAGTGAAAAATGATAAAAACACAAGTTGAAAATGAATAAAAAATGGCATGGTGTTTATGGGTTTCAGGCATCCCAGAGTTATCACATAGCAATTTGTAGTGTGTGTGTGTGTGTGTGTGTGTGTGTGTGGAGAGGGGGGAGGGGCATGCTCACACACATGCAAACACACACGCACGCGCACACACCTTAGCAAAGGAGAAGGTCTTCATAACTCATCACAACTGAAACATTACACCCAAATGGGCTGAGCTGAAGAAAAACACTTTATTAATGCAAACGGTTATTTTAAAATGTCTATAAATTTACCTCTTTCTTTTCTTTCTCTCTCTATCCCTCCCTGCCTCACTAGTTCACAGAGACAATTATTTTTGCATGTCCTCCCCAGATGATTATTTGCAGTGTGTCTCTGAGCTCTGGAAGGGTCATTCTGAAAGTGCAGTTTATAGTAAAAGCACTAACACAGCTGTGTTTAAAATGTAACCATTACTGAAATAACACTTTTTTTTATATGTTACTTTAAGAAATATAAAAGCATTTTTCTACAAAAAGAGCTAAAGGATTTATACCCCTTTTTCATTTGACAAAAGAAAACAACACCACAATTCCTTTGATCTAAAGGGGCTCTGTGTAACTTTCAGTCCATGTAGATTCTAGCTGTCCCTTTGGACAACATCAGTAGTGTTTCTACGGTCATGAGGATAGCGTTACAGGGAGGCCATATAGTCACGATAAATATTTTGCTCAGACAGAAAATCATTCATTGACTATAAGAGAATAACTTACAGATGCATCGTTGTATTTCAAGTGTTGCATCGGTAACTTAGTCTACTTTGGATGTATCGTGAGATAAAGCTGTGTCACAATGCAGAGCATTAAGGATTGTTGTAGTAACCAACATAATAATAAATCAGATTGACATAACGCATTATAAACCCATGGATGCTTTACACAAGTACAGGGGTACAATACTAGGCCAACACAAACACGGACTAAAAGGAATAAAACGCCCACGCTAAATGGAAGAGGGACATCATTTTTCACGCAATCTGAAGTCATTTTATGAATGAAATAGACATATTGCATACCTGAGAGCCAATTAGGGATAGGTTTTGAATCATTTACAATCCCGTAATTGCTTTCATGTGTTGAAAGCCTGACCGAGTATGACTCTTTCACTTCTTTTTTTAGATGAAAACAAATGAAAGTAATAATGAAGGGGATGTTTTATTAAGCAGACTTACATTGTGTTGTTCTATCCTATCCAATAGTTCCTATATTTCTAAGTAGATTTTCTGACTGAACACTTTTGATACCTGTGAACAGCTGGTTGGTAAATCAGCCGTGCGTGTTCTCTAACCTTTTGGTCGTGGCTGTAGGCCAAAATCCAGTCCTCCTGCTCGGGGTGAAAGAGCAGACTGAGGATGTAGAAGCTCAGCCGGTACTTCTGGTAGGTAGCCCCTTCATCAGAGCTGATTAGAAGACTGTTCTCCACCTCTGGATCAGTCAACAGCATGATCTGAAGGTAACAGAAAGATGAGATTATGGAATGATGTGAGCTGGTTGGTGGAGCACCACCTTTTTGGGCACTTAACAGAAGGAAGGTCTGCAGTGAAGACAGAGCACAGAGAGAGAAGTCAATTAAGACATGCTGTTCTCATGGACCATTTGTATCAGTGGTGTAAAAGCTCCACCATGTCCATATACCCACTTAAAAATGCCCCATGACACACAACTTTGCATTATAGTTGTAATGTATTTTGAATTGTCATCTGTGTTTTTAATCTTCACATAAAGAAAAGCTAAATAAAAGGTATTTTTATTGTTAATTGCATTAAAGTGTATCAGAATGCATGGAACGAAGTCGTTGATGCTCAAAACTTCCCTCGGGGAGGAAACCCAAACTCCCCCCACTATGATATGCTTTTGTCAGCTAAACTTTACTGCAACGGCCGCTGAAAAGATAGTACAGCTGTTTCCTGCCAATCGGAAGGTTGGCAGTTCGATCCCTCACCCTGCAGTGCCATGTTGAAGTGTCCTTGGGCAAGAAACTGAACCCCAAATTGCTCCTGATGCTGCTCCATCAGACTGTAAATGTGTGTGTGTTCATCTGATGAGCAGGTGGCACATTTGGCCTCAGCCGCATGGTTTGAATGTGTGTGAATAGTTCTTGTACGTGGTAAAAAAGGGCTTTGCGTATTCTTAAAGACCAGAAAATATATAATACAGTCCATTTAGCGTCTAAACTTAGTCAGATGACTGTAGTTTCTTAGCATATTCTACCGTATAATTGTTGTGCATAACTTTTCATATAATATCATTTGAACCTGTTTAAGAGAATGCAATGACTGACACTGAAGTGTATTATTGTAGCTGTGGCTGCAGATTAGCATGTTAAAATAATGTAATTCATTGTCTTCCACAGATGATGCCATATCTCAAATAAGTCTGTTATGCTTGATGATGTAATCAGTATGATACGTCTTTTACAAATGTGTGCGTGTGGGGGGGGGGGGGGGGCTGTGTGTGCCTCAATCATTCACATTTCTGCTGTCTGCTCTCTCTTCATTCTCTCCGTCTATGCTCAATCAGGCCTTGAAAGCACAAATTTCCCTTGAGCTTCTTACTTTTCTTAGAGTTCCAACATTTTCTTTGTCAAATTCTGGCACAGTCCCCAGAAGCAAAATCCCAAAGATATCCCACAGAAATCCCCAGATAATATCCGATGCAAATATAATTGAATCAGTGGACCACAATACACACTTTCATCATTAGTAGTGTACAGGGGCAGAGCATTGGAGAGGCACACTTGGTGATGTGTGCATAAGATACTGTGTGCCACTACATGCTTATGTGCTCATGAGCAAAGTCCATAACCAAAGGTGTGCTGGAAAAGACTTGCCCCTGGTGTTACTCTCATTAAAGATACATATTGACTAAAGTACAACATATAGATGTGTAGCAGTCAGCTCATAACAGACAAAAGGCCCAATCAGCATCTTTTATTGTTAGTCTCACTCAAGGGCGTCATTTCCATGAGAGTCCTGAGTCAACTTCAGTGATTATATTCGCTCGAATGGGCATGATCATCAGACATTATTGCTCTGGGATTTGCCTCTCATGCTACATACAGGCTGCTACGTCAAAAGGTCCAATATTGTAAAAAGTAAAATATTGTATATAGCAGGTCGATGTGCTATATAAATAATGTGAAAGTATCAGTATCCATAGAGAAATACACACAGCCCATAGGAAAGAAAATGTGCCTTTAAACGAGCTGTCAGGACTTGATGCCACAAGTATACTATATATTGGTAGACAGTGGTGTTACAGTCATTCCCCGGCTGCAATGAGGGTCCAAGATATCCAATCAGAGCATTGTAAACATGTTGTAAAATACGAAAATGAATAAAAAAGGTCCATGATATGAATACCTACAGACACTACTCAGGGCTGAAAATACATTTTTTTGAGTAACATGTTTTTTTAACTATTAATATTCTCCTTAAATATGTTAGAATTAAAATAGATTTAAATAGGTATTTATAGGGAAACTAAAAATGAATTGATTAAAAATGGCACACAGGTTTACATAGACTTTCTATCCTTTCTTATAATTCCATTATTATGATAGAACACCATCATTACTGTGGCAGTATGTAAGTTTATGATTTTGGACTGTAGGTACATTGACTTGACATGAAAGTTTTTTTTGGAGTATTCCTCCAGACTTAAAGGTGCCATATCATAATCATTTTCAGTTTTATACTTTTACTTTTGGTTTCTACTTGAACATGTTTAAACGGAGCTCCAGAGGTGACATGGAGGGGGAAAAAAATCAAGAAAAATAAATAAATAAATAAAATTACTAAAACACGTGATGGGGACAAACACTTTTGCGAGATCTTGACTTTGTTTTGTGAGATCTCAAGTTTTATTTGCGAGATCTTGACTTTGACATGGAGAAAAAAAATTGAAAATAAAAACAAACAATTTAAAAAAAAATCTTGCAAAATCCAATAAACAATAAGGCTAATCTTGCTAGCTAACCAAGGTTAAACAGACATGATCTTAAAAAAAAAAGTAATCTCTATAGCAGCAAGAAAACACGCAGCCCCCACACACAATACAAATCTAGATAAGTTATCTAACAGCTTGAACCCACACAAAACATAACACTGTCAAATGTGCTTTTTTTCATATGCTCTCTATTTTAGATGCAAATATTTTCACTCTACCACTTGAGAGTGTGTGTCGGGTGTATCGTTCATTTTAATTTCTTTTCATTCGACACAATGTCTCGGAGTCTATTGTCAGCAACTTGGCAAAACATCGGCACAGAACAATGTTATAGTCAGAAAGAAAGTGTGATTAGTTTCCCTTTCATTTCTGATATATTACACATTTGACAGGATGAATACTGTGAGCCTACATACCTTATAAGTTATGACAATAAATGAGAGTGAATGCTGTCATGCAAATGAGTTTTTTCTTAATGCCATATACAGCCTCCATGCAACTGCGTCCATCTGGCTGCGGAGGAGAATTTACAACAACATTAGCAACTGACTGATGTGACAAAACGATATTTTACTTGCTAGTTGTGTTAAAAATTGCGATTGCAAAGTGCGGCTTTGATTTTTGTCAATTACAAGCCGCTTATGTAAGTGTCGGAGCTACTGTCTCTGCACACACCCAGGGGCTTACATGGGGTTTAGAGATGGCCATTGGCATGACAATCTCTCTGTGCCCAGTTCGTCATCAGGCTGCCTTGAGAAAGAGAATACATACTCCTCTCACAGTCAATATCCGTCTCAGTATGGCATCGCACAGCAAAGTGTTTCTGGTCTCTAAAGCCAGTGAGTCATTTGTCAGCACTTGCCTGGGTAACAGCAGTTACCACTAACCCGGGTTTATCAATCACAAAAGGCAGATATAATGCCACATGTGTGTGCCACATGCCGACCAGTTCAATCAAATGCACTCAAACGCAGTATGAACTACAAATCCCAATTAATGGTGTGCTCACTCCATGGAAACATAAAGTAGATAACTTCATAAATAAATTGACTGATGTATTTCTGCGCAATGGGGGATGATTCAGTATGCTTACAGAAATGTGTATTCTACTAATATATATCAGAAGATAAAGATGAATACACAGTGGTGATGTCTAAATGCAATATGGAGATTGTTACAGGTCTAATGCGAGATTCTTTCTTTTTGGTTTATTCCCCTGCATAAAAAAACGTTATTTAACATTTTCAATCATAAACTTTGCCTTGTTTGCCAGTCATTTCCTCTCCTCAGTCGCTCCACAGGCAACCTTCCTCATGCAAAAGTGGCTCAAAACAAAACTTTTTTTCACGAAATTAATAAATTAATTTGCAGGCACCTCAAAGTCCACACAATAATACAAACACATGACAGGCCTGAATATGAATATTGGATTCCACCATCTCGTAAAATATAACGTGTTCAAGGAAGAGTTATTTGCAGTTTACTAATTTGTTTTGTGATGAAATCTTAATTTTTATACAACACACTGGGACGGAGAACACGTCACAGAGCAAAACAAATTAAAAAATTAAAAAACCCAGAAAGGAAAAATGGGAGGGAGGGAGACAAAACAACACATAGAGAAACAGACACACACACACGCAGACAGACACAAGACAAGGGACAAACTCCTGCACAAGTTAGAGGTCTGTCAGAGCCTTGTGCTACAGCCCGGACCTCAGGATTCAGCGAAGCACTGCCATGTGTCCAGATTCTGTCACGGGGGTCCATTAATGGGCGCCGTAGAGAGTTCCATATACACCACATCCAAATAGGAAAGGGTCTATGTGTGCACAGACAGGTTGTAGGGCGGTTTCCACTGGGTTGCAATCATTCTCTTTGCTGCTGTAAGTCCAGCAAAAACAGCACATGCTCTGAGTCCCAGAGAGCTGAAAGGCTGACAGGTCATTCAGAATGAAGACATTGACAGTAACCGGCTCAGTATCATTAAACAAGGTAGACATTTTGGATGCAGTATTGTTCCAGAACTGACCAACAGGAGAGCACTTCCATGTCATGTGAAGATATGTGCCCTGTGCTTTTATTGGGCAAAACTGCCATCTTAATTCTACAATAGAAATGAATTTGTCCAAGCTAGCTGATTTCTCTGCTGAAAACTGAGACTAGTCAAGCTGATTCAACCAGCTATCACAGTGGGATTTATTTAAAGATTCATACAGATTGGAATGAAATCTCTGACAGCATTTATTTATTTCTACAGGGTCAGTTCTAATATCACCATCTGAAGATTTAATAGCGGGGAATATCTGCAAAATAATCACTGGATCTTAATCTCATAGTGAGAAGGTGACTAGGTCTAGCACCCTAAAAGCAATAGTGTTGTCTTGCTCTGTGAATTAGAAAATCTGACTTCTGTTTCAGAATGTTGCTTATTTCTTTCTTGACTAATGATCGTTCTAAAGCTATCCGGTCAGTAAAATTAGTTTGTAACAGTGAGTCTAATCTGGTGAACTCAGTTTCAAGGTTTTGCAGGTTCAGTGACGTAGCTTCTCGAGCATCAGAACAAAACGTATGCTATTGCTCCTAATAAAACCTTTCATCGCGTACCACAATATCCTGGGGTCTTCTACAGAGCCAAAATTAATTTGTGCAAATATGTCGATTTCTGCTATAAACTGAGTGATATAAGATTCATTTTTCAGTAGAATGTTTCAGTATTGAAGCGCCATCTAACTGCACTTTGAGACAGTTGGCCAACGGTGGCCACTTTATGGTCAGATAATGCCATTGGAAGTAACAGCGCTTTATCAATTGAATGAAATAATTGAGGGGATGCAAAAAGAAAATCTATTATTGAAAAAGATGTATGTCTTCCTGAGAAAAAGGAATAATCCCCAAGCTGCTGGCCCACGATTTCAAAGTATTTGTATCCTGAGCCTGGTCCCCAGTGGCCTTTGCGTTCGACTGATCAATATTTGGGTCCCACACAGCATTGAAATCAGCAATAACAATCAAAGAGCAGTCCGTTAACTCAAGCATTTATTAGTGAGCGTGTTATAGACATTTCCATCAAAAACATTTGGCGCATAACATGACATAAAATAAATTTTTCTGGCACCAAATTCTGTTGTAGAAATTACAATCCTGCCTGTATCATCTGACCAGGAGGACAACATTTTAAGTGGGGGATTCTGTTTGAGACCATGGCCACGCCTTTTGTTTTTGAGCTCGCTGATGAGGATGCAATGGTGTGATAGAATCTATTTGCTGAACAGCCTACAGTAAATGTGTCTTCTGTAATAATGCAATGTCAACATTTCTCTTTCTTAGTAAGCCCAGAGTGCTGGCTTGTTTATGAGGAGCATTGAGTCCACCACCGTTCCCAATAAAAAATGAAAGATCACCCATTATAAAAAAAGCTGTGTTCTAAAGGAGAGTTATGTGGAAATTGCTACTGCCTTTCACTTTGCTAAATCTTAACATTAGTGCATCCAAAGCTAAGTCCCTCATTACAAAACACATGTAAAACACAGAACAAGAACATACAAGACAGTGACACAAAAGGGAGGAGAGAAGTGGGGTTAAAATAGCCAGATGGCCAACACTGTGACCTTCAGCACTCACTGGATCGGTTTGCAGCCGAGTGTGAAGCGGCTGGGATGTGGATCAGCACCTCTAAATCTGAGGCCATGGTTCTCAGCAGGAAACCAATGGAGTGCCTTCTTCAGGTAAGAATGAGTCCTTACCCCAAGTGAAGGAGTTTAAATTGGGGTCTTGTTCGCGAGTGAGGGGACCATGGAGCGGGAGATTGGAGCAGCAGGTGCGGTATTACATTCCATTTATCGCCCCCTTGTGACGGAACGGGAGCTGAGCCAGAAGGAAAAGCTCTCAATCTACCGGTCAGTTTTCGTTCCTACCCTCACCTATGGCCATGAAGGCTGGGTCATGACTGAAAGAACGAGATCCAGGGTACAAGCAGCCGAAATGGGTTTCCTCAGGAGGGTGGCTGGCGTCTCCCTTAAAGATAGGTTGAGAAGCTCAGTCATCCGAGAGGAGCTCGGAGTAGAGCTGCTGCTCCTACGCGTCAAAAGAAGCCAGTTGAGGTGGTTGGGGCATTTGGTAAGGATGCCTCCTGCGCGCCTCCCTATGGAGGTGTTCCAGGCACGTCCGGCTGGGTCGAGGCCTCAGGGAAGACCCAGGACTAGGTGGAGAGATTATATCTCCAACCTGGCCTGGGAACGCCTCGGGATCCCCCAGTCGGAGCTGGTTGATGTGGCTCCGGAAATGGAAGTCCCCTACTGGAGCTGCTGCCCCCGCGACCCGATACCAGATGGATGGATGGATGGATGGATGGATGGATGGATGGATGGATGGATGGATGGATGGATGGATGGATGGATGGCCAACACTCAAATTAGGTCTAGAGTGGTACACCAGCCCTGATTGTCACAGTCTGGTTCCATATTAGACTAACATCCAAATAAACGCATTTCTCATCAACAGAAACCAGAAACAAAAAGCACAAAACAGCAAGCACATTGTAAGGGAAACGCTAGCTTGTTAATGGCCCAGGTAATCTTTAGTAACCCATAATAAGCTAGGTTAACATAGCATTCAAAAACACAGCCCCTGTAATAATGTCAGACAACAGTGAGACACAATCAGGACACAGAACAAGACAAATGCTACGAATAATGCAGGAAAAAATGCTGAATCCTGTAGTTGCTATAATCAAGAGAGAAGCGAATTGTCCAGGCCCTCAATGACAAATCTGCTAGATTCGGGAGCCACTTAGGCAGCCAGCATAAGAGATACTGGATAGCATTAGCACTTTCTAGCCCTTCTTTCAGCCTGACGATGCGGATGCTGCAACTTTGGTTCCTGTCCTCCATGTCTGCTAGCTTCTCTCCCGGGTGCTCCGGTTTCATCCCACCATAAAGACATGCATAGGACTACATTTGAAAATGAGACGACTGGCTAACACAGGCACATTTACAGAAATGTTGATTAATGTGCAATGTCCTAATCAAATCAATAAATCTCCAAACAACTAACAACTGATGCTTGGTGTAGGATATCTTATGTTTTGGTGAGTGTAACGGGGTGCATGGCTGCTGTCATGGTAGCCAAGCACTACCTATTTCAACTCTCAAAGACTGAATCTAATGGTTGCCTGTATATGTTGGTTTAGCATGTCAATATGTTCTGTTAATTATCACATGGTTTTCAAATCCTCTGTTAGCCTAGTCATTCATCAAATTCCCACAGTAATAATGTAGCTTTCCTGCGCACATATTTAACATCCTATACTGCAGTGATTAATATGCTATAGCTACATCCATCAATACATCATCTTGTTTCAAACCGTGCCATGTACTTCCTAAACATTACCGGTTATAATAATCACGCAACACATATGTCTTGGTCAACTACTTGTCTGTTTATTGAGTTTAAAAGGTACCAGAGGGGTTAGAGTCTTTGTGGCTTACCGGCATCTACTCTCTTTGTGTTGAAAAGAAAAGTTGGCCGTGAACGGTAAGTTTCAATGATGCTAAGGCTTCTGGGGTAACAGGAAGTGACCCAAAATTTGGAGTAATTATTTTATTAGCTGTCAAGATATTTTGTGGCTTTGTGAAATGTTTCTATGAATCATGTAAATAATATTTGGTAAATTTCTAGCTTAATAGATATATTAATTTTGGTTTGGTTTTTTAGTTTTGAGCTTTTATTGTCCACTCGCCTGAGCCACCCCTGTATTGTACTTTTGTGTTATGTTTGTAGTATGTTTCAATTCCAGTGGCGCACTTCAGGGTATATAATGGGCAGTTTCAGTTGTTTGAGAGAGCTAGACGATGGTGGACAAATGTCAGTTGAATGGTAACTAGTTTAAGAGTCTTTGTACAATGGTAAATAGTTTTGCCTATGATGCCAATTAATTTTATTGTTGTGAAATTATAATAATTTTCATCTCCTGAGTGGGGGGGCTGTGGCTCAGTGGTTAGTTTTGCGGTATGAGCCTGCCAATTGGAAGGTACAGTAGGTCAAAGGTTGGAAGGTTGGTGGTTCAATCCCTGGCCCTGCAGTCCCATGTCGAAGTGTCCTTGGGCAAGACACTGAACCCCGAGTTGCCCCCAATGCTGCGCCATCGGAGTGTGAATGTGTGTGAGTGTGTATCTGATGAGCAGGTGGCACCTTGTACGGCAGCCTCGGCCACAGTGTATGAATGTGTGTGAATGGTGAATGGTATCCTGTATGATGTAAAAGCGCTTTGAGTAGTCGTTAAGACTAGAAAAGCGCTATATAGATATATATAATTTAATACAGCACATTTACATTTACATACACCTGCTCACGACTACTCATCTTACCATTTTCTTACCATATCATACGGACCCGTTCATGAGAATGCGTTGCTGCGTCACATACTTAACAGGAAGTGAAGACTGATGTTAACACAAACAATTGTTTTCTTAACTTATCTTTGACGTTATTGTACCTAAACCTAACCAAACTGCAACCTTTTAACAACGTTAATGACATGTTTAAAACCACAACAGTTAAGTTCTCTGTTTTAGATATAAGGCCCTATTTCTTGCCACCGTTAGATAATAAACAGCTTGTTTTAGCAGAGGTGGTTTTGGTCCAACAGAATACCTTTTGTTTAGTTACAGCAGTCAGACAACTTTTCTTATCAGCAATGGATAAGAAAATAATCCACATTTGCAGACTTTTAAAGGAATCACTCAACAGACCAGTAGATGTGTGTTTCAGAGCATGCATAGCCTGAGCGACTGTAAATTATGAGGCCAAAAAGGTTGAAAATGACAAAGGTTAATGAAGCGTATATGAGGAGGACATTTAAGATACTATGTGTAAGGAATACACTCATTGAGTTAACTCCGTTCCGTAAATACTCCAAGATAGAATATAAATTAATTTAGCTTCACACTTTCCATTTCACACAGTCACCCAGTAATTAGATTGTGACTCCTCTCTTTAAGTCTATGCGTAATTTTCCACCCTGCAATAAATCCAGTTTTCTGTTGTTGTCCGACTTTAAGCAGGATCAGATTGAAAAAGCATTCCAAAAGTGGAACAAAAGAAAAGAGCTTGAGATTGCATCTCTCTGGGGTGAATCAATATTCTAGCTTTGCTATGACAGTTATTTGGTTGGGATTGATTTAATACAAGTAAATAAACTGGATTAAAGCCAATTCCTTTTTGATTTTTGAGCAAAAAAAAACATCTTGTGAATTAGGATTGATCCACCTGAGGCTACAGTTTTAAACTGGGATTGACAGAGCCAACAGGAAACAAAAAATCAACTTGACATTACAGAACAGCTAAACTGGGACAGTCTGGGGGTCAAGCCCAGTTCACATGTATCCTACAAGTATCGTATTAAAGCATAAAAGTATATTATTCCATAACACTTTTAAACAAAGTAAGAGTAATTTGGCTTGTCATTTTGTGAGACTATCCTCTCCCAAAAAATGCCTACATAGGTTGTTTGTTCAAGCAGCAATTGCGACACATATCATATGCGACTCATAAAAAGCCTTTAGTGGCTGTAGTAATTATGACGGGAGCAAAGCATAAGAGTGCCAAGGAGGAAGGTTGGGTCAATCACAGGAGCTTTACCTAGGAGACCGGGATTCTTGTCCCATTTGAAAATAAAACTCATGTTCTGTAGAACGTGTCTGTCGCGCTGATCCGGCGGGGGTGTGGCTGTCCCCCGTCGGCCGATCTCATGTCCTTCACCAGCTTGCTGTCTTCCTTGCACGCCGCCCCGCAGATGGCTCCTGCACGCGCTCTGCTCGGCAGCCCGCACGTGTCTGCGCGCGCCTGCTCGACCAGGTGAGTTGAATTGGGCAATCAGAAGCCCAGTTCAATCAACGCACATCAGTCAGTTGACTGGCGTGCGTTGGACTGAGAAGACGGCAGAAGCACACACTGTGAGGAATTGGGACTTTTGATTGTGACGGGCTATCAGTAAGCTCACATGGATTCTCTTTTGTTTGTTTGGTGTTTAATTGTTATTGTTGTGGGTAAAAGAAGTTGTCACTGTACTAAATTTAAATACCTTTTGTATAATTAAATCTAAAATGGTATAGTTTAATCTAAAACATAAGGTGTACAAGACTAGGTTAATTTGTGTAAAATAAATCACAGCTTGGTTTATGTAACTGTACTGTACATGTGTGTGTATGTATGTATGTGTATATATAGCATCTAATTGGCTTAACAGTAATTAGTCAATTACCTTTTTGTTCATTTGGAAACATTTAAGTAATACCTGATTTAAATATACTTATTTCCTAAGTTAAATACCTTATCCATATTGGTTAAAATACCTGTTTAATCATTGTTTTTCATTTCTTTTGTGTTTAAAGGTTTTTCACCTATTCATCTATTCATCGATTCACCTGTTTGACTGGTCAAAAATAAAAATACTTTCTGAGTGAAATCCGAAGTCTGGTCCTTCAAGTGTGGACACCTCACAGTTTGAAGAAACACTTGACAGTGTCTAACTGGAAGTTAAATAACATCTGACTTTAAGTTTGCTGCCTAAATTCAACTAAACAGTGACCATTTCACAACGATAATGACGTCTTTTAAATCGCAAGCGTTAAATTCTCAAATTTAGATACAGTATGAGGACGGAAGACGCTCCTGTGGGTTGTATTTCCTGCCACCGCATGGGGGGCTAACTTATGAAAACACTCCTGTGGGCCATATTAGAGAGTAGGAATAAACAAGCTATATCATTGCGTGGTTTGGAGCACTGGTTGCTTGCAACTATGAATGTCTTTAATGTTCAAATGTTTGAAGGTGATGTTTCTCAAAGAGCCAGCAACGGAAAGACAGAGAAAGAAAATGAAACACTTGTCTAAGCTACAGAAGCAACTGTGGATTGTTTCACAGCCATATCAAAAGAAGCTAAGGGAAAAGGAAGAGTTTACTCTGGGTTGTACTTCAGCCAGAGGTACCGAGTCTCATAATTGAAGCCAAAGGGCAGTCAAAGGGCAGCAGGTCTAGCCAGGAGAGAGTAAAGTATTCACAAGAGGTTGATAAATGTCGTAAACGTGTGCTGGGCCGGTTACAGGTCTCCTGTGGTCACATAGGCCCCATCAAAGTACCATGGGCCTCTACGACTCTGTCAAGGCCCTGCCCCCTGCTCCAAGCACCATCATGACAGCTGTTTCCCCGTCCAACCTGAACCAACATCCGCCAAGCTTAAGTCATATAATTGTCATAAACCTAAAGTGAAGCATTCATATATGATTACATGTAGGCTCTTTCTCTCACACGCAACACATACAGTGCATACACACAAACACACACATTAAGAGATGGAAGTAGGCCCTTTGCCTAATAGCGCCATAAAGTCTAAATGACCACAATACAAGGGAGCACCAATGTCCAGAAACACATACTACAATGGCAAGTAGGACTGTAACGATGTGCAAAATAAAACCGAAATCTTGAAACTCAGCTCCACGAACCTGTGGTAGGAGAAGGCGGAATCGCTACACAGCTCTTCCAACTCCAGAGTTTTCCTTCCTGTCCAGATCCAATGCTACCACGTCTTTAAATTACTAGTAGTCCTTTTGGTGCCTTATTCCTGTTTTGTCTGGTAAATTTAGCCAACTGTAAAGACGACTAAAAGCGAAAGAGGGGGTAACACTAACTGAGGTGTAACGTTACGAATGGCCGCTGTTTTGACTTGGGTACAATGGTACAATAAACTATTGTTAGCATCTTTAGCACCGGAGTTAGCTAAGTGCTAACCGGGATGGTTGCTAGCTGGCTGGGGAATGGATGTGTCCGTGGACCGGGCTGTTGTCAGCTCTCATCCCGACTGAAGCATTGCTGCGCCGGGAGAATGAGGCAGAAGACAAAGGTGTGCTAGCTGGCTAAATTACGATTAGATTAGTTATCTATTTATCTATCTATACAGTTGACGTAGGGTGACCAGACGTCCCCGGTTTCCGGGGACAGTCCCCGATTTTGGTGACCTGTGCCCGGCTGGATCTGTCCCTGGAAATGTCCCCGGTTTTCACGGTGACTGACAGACCCACAATTGGATGAAAGAAAGAAAACTCTGACCAAACGGAGCCAATCAAGCAGTGCTGCTCAGAGCTCAGAGATGTTTTAGAAAGCCGTATTTTACGATGCTAAAATTACTTATTATTTATGAAGTCTGGTGGGTTTAGCGAACATAATTTTGCGGACTTTTATATTTAAAAAAATGATCTTAATCTTTAACAGAAAGGTCAGCCTCCTTAGAAATCCTTTCCATAATGTTATCAGACACTTAGAATATTAATCTGAGTCTGTCAGTAGCAAAACGAGCACTTTATGAACGTAAATACAAGCTGGACAATTATCTTATTAACTTCCATTGTAGCTTGTTTCTCTGCTGCCGACTGCAGCGATCTCGTTTCATACTGCATCAATGTCAAAGGAAAATCTTTCCTCAATAGTTTATATTGTGTCCGATACTCAGCTCTACGTCTAGTGTCCCCGTTTTAAGTTTTACAAAAATTAAAAACATAACGTGTTTTGGAGGTACAGTGATCCCTCGCCACTTCGCGGTTCACTTATCGCGGATTCGCTATTTCGCGGATTTTCATAATGCATTTTTTTTTATGCATGAGACGGCTTTAATGACATGAGTCCGGATGACATAAACGCCCTGATTGATGGAGACGCACAGCCGCTGACCGATGCAGAGCTGGCAGAAATGACAAAGCCACAAAGCGACGATGAAACAGAAGAGGGAGAAGAGGACACGAGAGATGAGGAGGAAGGACTAACGCTTGGTCGCTTAGCAACCATGGTGCGAATGGCCACTGAACTTAAGCGAGTAGCTGAGGAATGGGACCCTTTGATGAGCCGTTCATTACAGTTCTCCAACGTAATCGATGGTGGCATGTCGGTGTACAAGGATCTTTTTGCAAAGAAGAAAAAAGAGCGACAACAGCTGCCTATCACTATGTTCTTCTCCCGAACAAACACACCTGCACCGCGGGCTTCAGAAGAAGAGAACACTGCAGAGCGCAGTCAGGATGCAGCGGCCCAGTCTGAAGAGCAGTGAAACGGCCTACACGTGAGTCACTGTATTTGTATACAAGTAATAGTTGCTAATTGTAAAAAAAAAAAAAGTTTTCTATTTCGCGGATTTCACTTATCGCGGGTCATTTTCGGAACGTAACCCCCGCGATAAACGAGGGATTACTGTATATACGCTTCTGAACTGAAAATGTCCCCGGATTTTGTCTGAGAAATCTGGTCACCTTAAGTTAACGTTACTGATAAATTTGTGGGATAGCCCAGAGTTGTTAACAGTGGTCAAAACAATCATACTAAAAATAAATTAGCATGTTGAACGGTGTCGTAATCTTACGTTAACCACCAAGAATTACATTAGCATTAGCTACTTGTCAAGCAGCACTTTTACTGTAGGCACCAAAGCACTTTTCCGCATCGTTCCCCCACAGGTTGGGAGCAGAGTTTTCCATTATTGTTACAATTACCATTATTCTTGTGTCTCATTCCAATGAGTTATTGAACCACTGAAACAATTTGGGAAATATTATTTTAAGGTACAGAAGAATCTTTGGTGTTAAATCGATCTCTATTGAAATCAGTCAATATCAATAAATAAGGTATCTGTTGTATAACAATGCAATGTGGGATGTAATCAATGACAAAACAATGCCATGTGGAAGCAAAAAAGTTGTATTACGTTTACTAAACGTTACTGGGGCTTACAAAGGTGGTAGTAGTCACTGCCAACCCCTTGGCTAATTCAATTCAATTAAATTTTATTTATAGTATCAATTCATAACAAGCATTATCTCGAGACACTTTACAGAGCAGGTCTAGACCACACTCCAGAATTTACAAGGACCCAACAGTTCTAGTAGTTTCCTAACTAAATTTTTGCAACCATCAGAACTCTAGTTTTGGTTGAAATAAACACAAAGTTTACTGATTTATATGTCTGATTTCTACCAGATTTGGAGGGAAGTGATAAACAATATCCTTCTACTGACTGGACACCTATTCACTGTATGGGTCAGATAATCTGCAATACCTCCACCAACCTTTTGTACCACTTCTGATTGTTCTTTGCAATTATGATCTAATAGTATCATCTGTTGATGTCACACACACTATTCTTAACATGGATTGCAAATCTACGAACTTTACTGTAATGTAACTGTAATTAGTGTGTTTTCACATTATGTGCTGATAATGCTGTTTACATGTTGGATTTTCTTTAGATACAAGGACAACTGTAAGCTTCTCTTACATGCTCTTACAGTAAGGGATCAGTTGTGGTAATTAACCATTCATATTCAGATCATTTACTCAAGTAAATGTACTGATACCACACTGCATAAAAATACTCCCAGTCTTTTTTCCCAGTCTTTACAGGGCCTCAGAAATATACATACATACACATATAGTTAACATTAGTCTCGCTTCAGACCCTTGTCCAAAGCGCGTTGGAGTCCAGCTACTCAACATAGCATTGGGGTTGGGAGGAAAACGTGCTCTGGTTCATTGGGCTTTCTTTAAACCAATCACAATTGTCTTGGGATACTAAGCACTGTGCAGTTGCAAAATATTCTCAGGAAGGAACTTGTTTTGGTGGAACATGTGTACGTTCAAAAGTAGTTTTAGTTGTCAACGGAAAACTCAGATTGGACAGATTGTCTAGCTGTCTGAATTTACCCTGCAGAGATCTGAGGACTATGGTTACCTGGTCCTCAGATCTCCAAATCCACCGGAGTTAAAAATGCCAACATAAAGTAAGTCCAAGGCAATGGATATCTGGCCTAAATGAGTGAAATCCAGCAGATTTTCCAACGGTAACAGAGCAATTATTGTGGCAGTAGCTCAGTCAGTAGGGAGTTGTATTGGGAACCGGAGGATTGCTGGTACAAGTCCCCGTATGGACCAAAGTACGGAGTGTGGATTGGGAGCTGGAGAGATGCCATCTTGAGCAAGGCACCCTCCTCCCAACCGCTCAGGGTGCTGGTCCAGCACTGGCAGCCCACTCACTCTGACATCTCTCCATTTGTGCATTAATAGGACCTGAGCATATGTGTGTATATCAGGCCTGTGTGTAGTGATTACTAACAAAACAGAGTGTAAATTGTAATTTCCCCACTGGGGCATCAAGAGTATAAATTAATTAAATTAAAACTAAATCCTGGAAGTGGAACGTCAAGGATATAGACTAAAAGACTCAAATGTGTACTTAAGAACAATACTTGATTAAATGTTCTTAGGTACAGTGGGGCTCGAAAGTTTGGGCACCTCAGGTAACAAATTGTATTAATGTCCATAAAAAAGCCAAGAAAAGATGGAAAAATCTCAAAAGGCATCAAATGACAGATTAGACATTTGTGATATATGTCACAAAAAATTAGATTTTATTTCCATAATTTACACTTTCAAAATAACAGAAAACAAAAAAATGGCGTCTGAAAAACTTTGGGAACCTTACAGAGTTGATAGCATGCACCCCCATTTGGTAAGCTGAGACCTGACAGTGTCATAGATTGTTCTCAATCAACATCTGGAAAGACGAGGTGATGTCAATCTTAAGGTTTTAAATGCCCAGACTCATCTGACCTTGCCCCAACAATCAGCACCATGGCTTCTTCTAAGCAGTTATCTAGAAAACTGAAACTGAAAATAGTTGACGCTCACAAAGCAGAAGAAGGCTAGAAGAAGATAGCAAAGCGTTTTCAGATGCCTATATCCTCTGTTTGGAATGAAATTAAGAAATGTCCGTCATCAGGAACAGTGGAAGTTAAAGTAAGATCTGGAAGACCAAGAAAAACATCAGACAGAACAGCTCGCAGGATTGTGAGAAAAGCAAGTCCAAACCCACGTTTGACTGCACGATCATCCAGAAAGACCTGGGGACACTGGAGTTGGGCTACACCATTCCACTATAAAGAGATACTCGTACAAACATGGTCTTCATGGAAGAGTCATCAGAAGAAAACCTCTTCTACGTCCTCACCCCAAAAATCAGCATTTGAAGTTTGCAAATGAACATATAGACAAGCCTGATGCATTGTGGAAACAACTTCTCTGGACCGTTGAGGTTAAAATTGAACTTTTGGCCGCAATGAGCAAAGGTACATTTGGAGAAGAAAGGGCACAGAATTTAATGAAAAGAACCTCTGTCCAACTATTAAGCATGGGGGGAATCAATCATGCTTTGGGGTTGTATTGCAGCCAGTGGCACAGTGAACATTTCACGAGTAGAAGGAAAAATGGATTCAATAAAATTTCAGCAAATTTTGGATGCTAACTTGATGATGTCTGTGAAAAAGCTGAAGTTAAAGAGAGGATGGCTTCTACAAATGGATAAAGATCCTAAACACACCTCAAAATCCACAGTGGATTACATCAAGAGGCGTAAACTGAAGGTTTTGCCATGGCGTTCACAATTTCCAGACCTCAACATAATTGAAAATCTATGGATAGACCTTAAAAGAGCAGTGCGTGACCGACAGCCCAGAAAGCTCAAAGAACTGGAAGACTTTTGGAAGGTAGAATGGGCGGAGATACCTTAAACAAGAATTGAAGGACTCTTGGCTGGCTATAAAAAGCGTTTCCAAGTTGTGATACTTGCCAAAGGGGGGGGAACAAGGTATTAACTGTGCAGGGTGCCCAAACTTTTACCTGGGGTGCCCCAACTTTTGAGCGCCACTGCTGTTATTCCCTGTCAGCTGCCAATAAATGAAATAGTTAACAATAACAGAGCTAATGCTAACAGCCATAAGGGGAGCATGGCAGGATTACTAATCAGGTACTTCTCCAGTAGCAGACGTCCTAAGTGTATCCATGTGGAACTATGTTCCTTTGCAAACTGTCTGTATTGACAGTACGTCGCAAATCAAATCCTTCTCTCTGCTTCTTCCTCTAAATATTCATGACAAACACTACCTATCAAACTCCATCATGCTATGTAGTGCTAAGGTGAGGACATAAAAATTAAAAGAAAGACAATGGCACATATTGATAATTATTACTTCCTTTCCCCCCCGCTGCTTCCGCCATTGCATCGACCAGGTGCTTTCAAATGTTTGATCCATCTTATTAAAGACAATTTCTGTCTGTTGATCGGAGGTATATAAGGCCGGACTAACTGAACACTGTCTGACATTTAAGCTCACTCATAGCCCTTCCAGACCTGACAAACAGTAACATATCACTATATAATTGGGTTTCCATCTTGGCTAGCGAGCCTCATGGCATTAAATATGTTGGAAGACGTGCAAGCTGTGTATGAAAACACAGAGCTAAAGATTCATTAGTGGAGAATGTACAGAGACAAGAAAAGCACGATTGTGTTTAGATAATTAACCAGCAGAATTCCCAATTTAGACATCTTGTCATCTCTGTTGTGAGTTACTGATCTAATGAATTCTTTACAGTGATCATTAATAATTAACATAACAGCATATGCCATTTTGTGGATGCTTTTATTTAATCCCTTTTTCCTGGCAGTGGCAGGTGCATTGAATTGAATAGCTTTGACTCCCATGCTGAGAAAGTGGCCAATGTCCCGTAAAGGCGAGTAAAAGGATATTGATGGAATCCCACAGTTCACCTTGCTTTACCAATCCCATCTTCTTTACAACTTCTGTTCTCCCTCCCTTCTCCTATCTCTGTGTCTCACACTCTGTCAACCTGCCTTCGTCCCCCTCCATTTTTCTGTCCATCTGTATTTGTGTCTCTCCTCCTCTGTTGCTGTGCCTCCTCACGGGCTCCAGGACGCTCGCCTCTCTGCTCGTCGTAGCCATTTGGAGATTGTGCCTTAGGGCTGACAGATGTTGAGTCCCCCCCCCTCCCTCCACCACCTCAAACCAAACCATCATCCCCTAGCTTGTCCTCAATTGTGTTCCCACCGCGATGTGTGTGGCTGTCCAGCCAGCAAAGCATGACTGATTCACTGCCATTAATTTTGCATGAATTGTGTCCTTAAAAAGCCGCTGGACAAAGAGACACTTTGTCTCCCTTCTCCGTCTGCATGTGTTGATATCAATGAGGTTCTTGCACCAGGTGGTATTGCTGCAGGTATATCTGTAAGCATGTGTTGTAATGCCTTTTGACCTGTTTAATAAGGAACAGCTCCATCATTTTGCTGTTGGCTAGTCTGTGCAGCTTCTTACATTGAAAATAAGTACAACATTACAATGAAAGGTTTCTTTGGCCTTCTATCACTTTGATATTTATTTTCCATTAAAGGGGCTATATGTAACTTTCAATCCATGTTGATTCTAGCGGCCCCTTTGGACAAAAGCGGTAGTGTTTCTACCACACCTACTGGCGTAAAGGTCTAGGTCTAGGAGATAGCGTTACAGGGAGGTCATATAGTCGTGATAAATCATCATTCATTCATTTACTATAAGAGAATAACTTACAGAAGCATCGTTGCATTTCAAGTGTTGCATCTGTAACTTAGTCTATTTTGGATGTATCGTGAGATAAAGCAGGTATTACAGTTGCTGTGTCACGAGGCAAAGCATTAACAGATTGTTGTAGGAACCAACATAATAATAACTTAGATTAATATAACGCATTATATGAAACCCAAGGATGCTTTAGACGAGTACAAGGGGACAAGGGAAAAGACAGCAGTAGGCCAACACAAACAAATGGTTTGAAAAAATATATGTAAATGTGCTGTATTTATATAGCGCTTTTCTAGTCTTAACGACTACTCAAAGCGCTTTTACATCTTACAGGATACATTCACCATTCACACACATTCATACACTGTGGCCGAGGCTGCCGTACAAGGTGCCACCTGTTCATCAGATACACACTCACACACATTCACACTCCGATGCACAGCAACTTGGGGTTCAGTGTCTTGCCCAAGGACACTTCGACATGGGACTGCAGGGCCAGGGATTGAACCACCAACCTTCCAATTGGCAGGCAACCGCTCTACCGCTGAGCCATAGCCGCCCCATATGTATGTACACTCACCGGCCACTTTATTAGGTACACCTGTCCAACTGCTCGTTAACACTTAATTTCTAAGCAGCCAATCACATGGCGGCAACTCAGTGCATTTAGGCATGTAGACATGGTCAAGACAATCTCCTGCAGTTCAAACCGAGCATCAGTATGGGGAAGAAAGGTGATTTGAGTGACTTTGAACGTGGCATGATTGTTGGTGCCAGAAGGGCTGGTCTGAGTATTTCAGAAACTGCTAATCTACTGGGATTTTCACGCACAACCATCTCTAGGGTTTACAGAGAATGGTCCGAAAAAGAAAAAAACATCCAGTGAGCGGCAGTTCTGTGGACGGAAATGCCTTGTTGATGCCAGAGGTCAGAGGAGAATGGCCAGACTGGTTCGAGCTGATAGAAGGGCAACAGTGACTCAAATTACCACCCGTTACAACCAAGGTGGGCAGAAGAGCATCTCTGAACGCACAGTACGTCGAACTTTGAGGCAGATGGGCTTCAGCAGCAGAAGACCACACCGGGTGCCACTCCTTTCAGCTAAGAACAGGAAAGTGAGGCTACAATTGGCACAAGCTCATTGAAATTGGACAATAGAAGATTGGAAAAACGTTGCCTGGTCTGATGAGTCTCGATTTCTGCTGCGACGTTCGGATGGTAGGGTCAGAATTTGGCGTCTACAACATGAAAGCATGGATCCATCCTGCCTTGTATCAACGGTTCAGGCTGGTGGTGGTGGTGTCATGGTGTGGGGAATATTTTCTTGGCACTCTTTGGGCCCCTTGGTACCAATTGACCATCGTAGCAACGCCACAGCCTACCTGAGTATTGTTGCTGACCATGTCCATCCCTTTATGACCACAATGTACCCAACTTCTGATGGCTACTTTCAGCAGGATAATGCGCCATGTCATAAAGCTGGAATCATCTCAGACTGGTTTCTTGAACATGACAATGAGTTCGCTGTACTCAAATGGCCCCCACAGTCACCAGATCTCAATCCAATAGAGCATCTTTGGGATGTGGTGGAACGGGAGATTCGCATCATGGATGTGCAGCCGACAAATCTGCGGCAACTGTGTGATGCCATCATGTCAATATGGACCAAACTCCCTAAGGAATGCTTCCAGCACCTTGTTGAATCTATGCCACGAAGAATTGAGGCAGTTCTGAAGGCAAAAGGGGGTCCAACCCGTTACTAGCATGGGGTACCTAATAAAGTGGCCGGTGAGTGTATATATATATATATGAAACCATTCCAAAGAGATGTGACATGGTCTTCCTATCATCAGGTTCATCTGTTGTTGTTGCAGAGAAAGCCATCAATATAACATAATATAGAGTAGTTATGTATAAAACGCCTCTATGTGTCTTTGGACACTCCTGGTTTGTGGATTCTGTTTGTGTTGCTGCTAGACTTTTTTGTCAATGCCATTTTGAGGACATTTTGAGGATATGAAATATTGAAACATTAAGTTCACATTGAAGTCTGAGGCTGTATCTGTGTCTTTGAAGCTCGACAGTGGGAGAGGTCTCATCTGGGCTGAATTCATATTCCACCCACCTGCCTGTTGTTGCCATCTGAGCCACATAAGGCCATAATTGTTTTTGAACGGCATGCATGCAAACACGTGCACACACACACGCACACACACACACACACACACACACACACACACACACACATACACACACACACACAAGAATTCAGACCCAACTATTGTCATTGAGTAGCCTAGATATCTAGACACACCCTAGCGGCACCAAATGTAATCTGCAGCCAGGGTTGTCTAGCAACTACTCTGTTGGCTTGTGAGCTAGAAAACCAGGCCAATCACATCGTGTATAGAGTTGGCGTGCGGGCTTAACATAATGACGCCAGAGTTACAACTGTTCCACGTGCATTCCCTGCTACTTCCCTGCTACGGCAAAAGTTAAATCTATCAACTAGCGTTGCTCTGGTTGGTTGTAGCGCTATCTTATTCCGTGCAGAAGGAATTTGAAAGACAACCGTTTATCCCGCCCCTCGGATTGAGCCCTGCCAATGGTGAGTTCCCAGACCCAACATCTTGATGTGGGTCTGGCTCTTCAGGCTAACAATTGA
This sequence comes from Etheostoma nigrum, assembly GCA_029931835.1. Lineage (NCBI taxonomy): Eukaryota > Metazoa > Chordata > Actinopteri > Perciformes > Percidae > Etheostoma > Etheostoma nigrum. The sequence goes on from CM057238.1 coordinate 2,019,564, forward strand.
GGCTATTGCCATGAAAACACTCAAGCCCAGCCATTGTTGTTTTAGCCAATACATTCTTGAGGATGTGTTCCAACTCACATACTGAGTGTAAAGTAGAATCCATCCGTCACTCATACACTTCCTCTGGAAAATTCCTCTTTGTTTTCAAACCATTAGAGGCATTACCCATTTGTATGAGACTGTCAGTTGTTGTTTTAAGCAGCACTCACCATCCCCAGCCATTTACTGTAATAATGTGCTCTAACACACAATCTCAGGCTACAACCCAGAATAATTTCCCCTAATGTGCAATTGAGATGTGTTCTCTCATGTACAGGCATAGTCTGAAGCCACAACATGAAAATTGATGTAATTGCTGTGTTATCAGACTGTTTTCTGGTGACCCCTGAGCCATCTCTCTGCTTTTTTTGCTTTGTCACTCTCTCTTTTTGCTTTTTTCCTCTCCTCTCCACAACACTCACTTGCGTACAAAGTGTCAGTGCAGTTGCTGTCTCTTTCCCCCTCTCGTATCTCTTGCTCACTTTCTCTCTTTTGCTCTCTTTTTGGCGCTCCTCCTTCCCTCCCTCCAGTGCTTTACTCCCTCTATCCCCTGCAGCCACAGAGGCCTGATTTACTTCCACTACTGGCTGAAGAGAGGGGCTTTTGTCTGCCACCAGCAGCAGTCACATGGCGTCATGCCGGGGGTGACAGTCTCTACTACCCTCAATCACAAACATGCGAGTGTATGCTTGGACTTTACTGCAAATGGGTGGGAAGAACAGAGGCTTCATTTTCCATTGTTGTATGAGTTTTGTGATGCTTCCTTGTATTGTGGACATTTAGACTTTATGGCACTTGAACTTCTAAGGCAAAGGACTTAGCTTCCATCTCTTAATGTGTGTGTGTGTGTGTGTGTTTGTTTATTTGAGAGTAAGACATTTCCTCCATATACTGTATATGTTTGTCCATGTCTGTTTCTCTGTATTATTTTTCTTTTTGATGTGATTTGATGTGTGTTCTTAACAACTGTTGGATGGATTGCCGTTAGATTTGCTGCACAAATGTATTGTCCACACGAGATAAATGCCTGTCCTTGGTGATCTCTGGATTTTCTTATATAGCACCACAGTTCCAAATATTCTTGTCCAGGCCTACCTCTTATTCTGTCAGCCTCAACTGTCCTTTGAGATAAATGCTATCATAGCATGCTAACATGCTAACAGCAACAATACTAAACTACTAGCACGGCACAGTAACATACTATCTGAACTGCATATGTTATCATACTTACATTTACTTATTATTTTAGCATTAGCATGTTGACAAACTAGGGATGTTAACAATGAACCATTTAACTGTTAACCAGCAATAATAGTGTCATTATTATCAATAATATTAAAGTAAAATATTATTAGTATTTAAATAAAGCTTTTGTTGCAGGCTTTACAATCTATTTCTCAACTGCTAACTTGCTCTTGCAAACTTTAAAGCAATGTTTCTGCTAAGTTTGTTGCAACTGTTTTTTTCAACATGGAGCCTATTTTCCAATGTTTTTGTGTCTAATGAGAACAACAATATTTGACATTGGTCCAGTATTAAGAGAGATTGCTGCAGTTGGCAGCGGAGAAACAAGCTACAATGTAAGTTATTAGGGCAATTGTCCAGCTTGTATTTACCTTCATAAAAGTGTTCTTAAATTGCTAGCGCTAAACCCACCAGACTCCATTTAAAAAAACAGTACTTTTAGCGTGAATAGAGCCAACATAGAGTTGTGATTTATACTTTTATTTTTTATAGTTTCTGTCAACTTTGAATGAAGTATGTTTTACGATGCTAAAATAACTGTTTATTTACATGGAGTCTGGTGGCTTTTGGGAATGCCATTTTGTGGATGTATTTATGTAAAAAAAAAGGGCCTTTCTCTTTAACAGAAAGGTAGACCTCCTTAGAAGTCCTTTCCATAATGTTGTCAGACACTTAGACTATTAATATGAGTCTGTCATTGGTAAAGCAAGGTAAAGGTAAATTGTTACGGTTTGAGGAAAAGAGGACCAAAACGCAGAGATGAGGCAGGCAGGAGAGTTATGTTGAGGATTTGTTCCACAAAAAACAAAGAATACAAAAAGGAATGCAAAAATGCAATACCAAGTCCAAAACGTAAATCACAAAAAATCCAAAAGTCCATGTGAAAAAGGAAATACTCATGTCGGAAAACAGAGACCTCAGGAAAAAGTAAAAATGCTAAACCAAATGACTGGAACGGGAACACAGACACCAGCACACAAAAGGAATACACAGGGTAATGAGATAACAAGAGGCAGATGACACAAGGGCTGGGAAACAGGTGGAAGACATCAGATAATCAGCGGGGAAAACAGGAAGTAAATCTAAAGACAAGACAGCACAGAAAAGCAGATTATCAAAATAAAACAGGAAACAGAACATACAGACACTCAAGGGAAACACAAGACAGAAACTACAACACAAGACCGGGGAAGAAACTAGGGCTATGTCTCAAATCGCGCACTTCTGTACTAAATACTAACTATTTGAGTACATTGCAGTGCATTCACATTATCGAAGTGCGGTCAAATGAAGTGCACTTAAGTACTCGGATGGTGCACTCAAAACGGCCACAAAGTTGAGTGTAGATCGATGGACACTTTTCACACTCAACGGTCGCCATCTTGGCTACGTAGCGGAAGGGACGTGATAGAGAGACCGACAGAGCGATACAAATGTAAGTTGAACGTGAGCAATTTTTCCTATACTTATAACATATAAGCCACCTGTATATGTATATTTGGTTAATTTTACAGTTGGTAATGATTTTTCTACCACAAATTATAACGTTTATTGGTACCGTAATTTGACGTGCTAGCAAGCCAACCTTAGCTAGCTAACAGCAGCAGTTTAACCATATTGGGCAAATAAGTTATAAGCTAACGTTACATGTGTTGTAGTATTTTGTTGTTTGTGTAAAACTATCGTCCCGCTGTAGAAGATTTTAGTGTTAAGAGTGTGATCTGTACATAATCCGATGTGAGCTCAACAAAATAGCGATCAGCTGATTGTCTGCCGGTATAGTTACCAATAGCGTAATGGTAAAACGTATCCGCTGTTACTGCCTCCACCTGATGTATACTGTATAACCCATCTCTTCAGGGACAAACGAGGAATAGAGGGCCGACATTTAGGGGCGACGATGGCCATCAGACCGTAGAAGGATCCTCTGGAGAGTCTGAAGTCCCCCCTCATGTCCCTGTCCCCATCAGACTAGCTACGACCCGGGGGGAGCCTGCAGAACTACAAGCACATTTATAAAATAAAATTATATTAAAAGTATTAAACTTTGTTATCTTTTGTACTACACGTTGCATGACTGTAGCAAGCATATAATGAATATAAAGGAATGGGGTCTATTTAAATGTCAGGTATGTTCCCTCCGCTTTCACTATTGTATCGTCACTGTATGAAGACCACTTAGAACAAAAATACAACTTAGAATAAAAGACGTAATGATGTTTTGTCTATTAGGTAAGTTGTAAGGGTAATGCTTCACTATAACAGTCTTATCTCTGGGCTGCAAAGATTTCCTCATCAAACAGTTGAGCATTAAAATGAACAGTAACGTTATGAATGAATGAATATTAACGTTACTTATTTTTAGAGCAGAAACATAAGTATATACATATAAGAGTGAACTGCAAAGAATAGGTATAATTAATTAATTTAAAAGACTGCACTAACAAGAACGAATATTATACAATACAGTTGTGTGTACTGTTTTCAGCTAATGGGGGGGGGGGGGGGCATGACGGCGGTGTTGCAGTCGTCATCCTGGCGATTTGAGACAACACTCCTCTGTCGAAATTTACGCACTATGCAAGACAGTACGTAGTGCACGAAGTGTACTGTCGGAATTGCGCAATTTGAGACACAGCCCGAGACACAAGCACATGGAGACAAGACAGAACCAAAAATACCAAATAAGGAGGAACAAAAACGAAGCAAAATACCCAAATCAAAACAGTAAATACAAGCTGGACAATTGCCCTAATAACTTACATTGCAGCTTGTTTCTCCGCTGCCAACTGCAGCGATCTTGCTTAATACTGGACCAATGTCAAAGATTGTTGTTCCCATCAGACACTAACACGTAGTTACCCTTTAAGACTAACTGCTAAGAGAGATGGTGAAAGATTAGCATGCTTAGGATTTGCAATAGTTTACAGCTGTACTTGTTGTGTGAAGTTAAAAAAAAACAACTTTGCATTGAACTATGGACCTTGGGTGTCTTGAGGCCTCCTTGTTTGTTTAGGTGTCATGCCCTTCAGCCATATGAATGTGCTTATTTGGATGTGTGTATATAGGAACTTTCAGAAAAAATGAAAAGTCGTCATTCCAACATTGGATGTTGATGTAAATCCTTTTAACAAGTTTAGAACTTGTAATTACCATTATTAGTCAAAAGCCTAGTTAAGCATTTGTTTAGGCTTGTCTTGTCAGGCTCAGCTCAACATTGTCATACTCATATCAATCCAACGGATGCCCTAAAATAGACACTGTTCAGAGGATGTTTTTTGATTTAGGTAACAGCCTTTCCTCTGCTGCCACTCTCACACCCACCAGTGCATGTTTTCTTTATCAGAATGATGGTAGGAACCTGAGAATTGTTTTACTTGCATGTAATTATTAGCATCATGGGGCCGCTGGTGTAGCTATAGACTTTAAGTCTTGTTTATTCTTTAAAACTTGTCATGCTTTGGCAACATAGGGCTACTATTAATGTGAGAGATAAATAAAACCCAGAGAGGGTGTGTGAACATGTGTAAGATAAAGATAATTGGAATGCTTGCCTGTGTGTGAATGCAAGTGTGGGTGATAGGAGATAGACTCAAGGATAGTAGAAAGGCAAAGGCAGACAATGTGTGTGTGTGTGTGTGTGTGTGTGTGTGTGTGTGTGTGTGGCCTGATGGAGTGCATGTGTGTCTGTTGCTTTGTGAGAGGCAGTTTCTAAGTGTTTCTCTGTGTCCCTGTGTGCCTGAAAATATATTAACAACCCGTCAAGTTGTTTGCAGGTCTTCACTTGCTCGCTGCTCTGTGTGTTTAAACTGGGGCCTGGTGTTGTTGCTAGCTGGTTTCCTGGACTCAAAGGGTATGGTGCTTTCCCATTGTCTCTGCAGTGCTGCCTCATTAGAACAGCTTCAAATCATCTTCATTGGTTTTTCCAAGGCCGCACAGAACATGTAAGGTTGGCAATGGCAATGGCAGCAAAAGGAAGCAAAGTCAGTCTGCCTATTGCTCAATTAAATTGAATTAAATGGCTGCTGTTTATTGGCATGTTATAGAGGTGCCATACTTAGTCAAACATAATACATTCATTTAAGAGGTGTTAGCTGGGATTAGCTCCAGCCAGGAACTGTCATGTTTTGGCTTTTCCTCATTTTCCCCTTCCCTTCTGTCTCTGTGTGTAATTGTGGGTGTGTTGCTCTGGCTCCCTCTCTCCTCGCTTATTATCACCTGCAGTGTCTCCCACATGTTGCTCGTTCCAGTAATTAACCCACCCAGTGATCTACAATCCTATCTTCCATTCCTATCAAAGGTTCTGTAAAAAAATAAATAAATAAATAAACAGTTGCATCACCTCAAATGGGTTTGTCTGGTTTCCTCCCTGGCACAGAAACAGCCTTGGTCAGGGTCACCAATGACCTCCTGAAGGCAGCAGATACTGGTTCCCCATCTCTACTCATCCTCCTGGACCTAACAGCTGCTTTTGATTCAGTAGACCACAACATCCTCCTCCACCGCCTGCAAACACCATTGGACCCTCAGAAAATGGTCACAACTGGTTTATACCTACCTGACCGGCAGAACCGAGCCCATTGCCCTGGGGAAAGCTAAATCCCACACCCACAACATCACCTGCGGTGTCCCTCAGGGCTCTGTGTTGGGTACTCCCCCCTCTTTCTTCATCTACATGCTCCCCCTTGGCAAAGTCATTAGCAGATTTGGCATATCAGATATTCCATTGTTATGCTGATGACACACAGCTTTACCTCAGGACATCCCCCACTTCTTCTGCTCCCCTGCCAACATCCACACTGACCACCTGCCTGGAGGAGATAGAGGGGTGGATGAAGCTCAAGATCCTGCAGCTGAACAGCTCCAAAACAGAAGCCATCTTAGTTGGTACACCACATCAGCCCCGCCTTTGCACCATCACCCGTTTCACTTTTTCTGGCCAAAACATCTGTCACCAACTTGCGTGTTAAAAGAGACCCTCAACTCATCTTTGACACCCACATCCAATACCTCTGTAAGACAATATTCTACCACCTTGCCTGCTCAGAGCCGGGTTCTGGAACATGCTGCGCTCCTCTCCATTGAGTACTGGTACCTTGTCTGCCAGCTTCCTACTGTGATTCCTCAGTTCTCTGAGTTAACTGTCAATCTGCCTAGTATCCACTTCTAGATCCATTCTACAGAACCTTAACAGGAACCCTCAAAGGTAAGCGTGTATAGCGGATGGGTGGATGGATGGATGGATGGGTATATGGACCATCAAAACTGTTAACTAATAAAAGTAAATTAGGCTTCTTACTAGATCAGCGATTCTCAAAGTCTGGAAAAAGTTCTGTATGGTAAGTCAATCTGGACCCAACCAATACCTTGTGCTATGAATTACAATATGAAATGTATAACTTTTCAATTAAAATACATTTTCTATTGATTAAGAAATTGTTAGTGACTTTAAATATACTGTAGTGGTGTACCAGAGTTGATCCGTGATCCACATATCAACCTCCCCTGTATGTTGGTTAAAAGTTATAAATAAGTTGATTAAAGGAGAATTTGAAGTATTGCCTGAATCGGTGCATGTTGGACATATTAATTGCATTGTGTGTCTGTTAAGAGACACAAAGACTCTAAAACTTGCCCCATTAACGGCCATTTTAGCTCAGTACACCGATTCAGGTCGGGTTTTTTTCAATCAAATGTACTCGCATTTTTATATATATATGTTATCAAGATTAACATAAAAATTGGACAGAATTCTCCTTTTAAAGATTATTTTGTTATTGCCAAAGGTTAAAACCTTTGACCTGATGTTTGAAAGCCCCTGTACCTGATCGTTCTGGATTGTTTTGACCAAAACAATCATGCCAGAAACAATCCATTGTAAAAGAGGGACTTAATTTCTATCTTTTTTGATGGAACATTTAAAACTGTCCCCACTACTGTTATTGCTGATGCTCACTACAGCTGCAAGAAAACCCACATGGATGTTTAGAGTTCAGACAAATGAAAAAGAGGTTATTAGGTCAGGCAAGGACGTTGGGACCCATGATTATTGTACATGAACCCAAAAAGGACATAGACAAAAAAACTCCAAGGATCCTAATGGGCCAGGGCTGTATTAGAAGCAGAGTAAATTGATCCAAATAGACCTGAGCATAGAAAAACACTCACCATGTGCTGCCTCTAATTTGTTTTAAGCCTGCATAGAGACCTTGCCTTTGTAACCTCATCCAACTTGAAACCAGCTGAGAAATGGTAATAACTAAATGGCTTTTAATCATAACATTCATCCATCCAGGTTCACTTCAACATTAGCAAGGACCCCTCTTTACGGTTTATTCTTAGGACAGGGGCATTGGATTTTTCTGTGCCAATAATTAAATTCATAGAACACGCAATAATTAATAAAAAAGACAAATAGTGGCTGAAGAGTTAGCTAAGGCTGACTCTACAGACCTCCATGGAAAAACTGCAGCTCCATATTTATTTGAGTTGGGCCACATGTATCTGTTCCTCAAACTGGACTTCCTGGATCATATTGGCGCTTATTTGATAGGTCCACAACTCCTCGGTCCTCGACTGAACTGGAAGTTGTTCTCTCCCTCCTTGATGAAAGTCTCAAAGCGCTATTTATTATTATTATTATTATTATTACTATTATTAATATAAGAGATATAGGCGAAGATACGGAGAGCAGCCTTCCTGGAAGCCGTGCAGCTGAAGGAGTTGTAAATATAAAAGCCAATGGGATATATATATATATCTTTTACCGGTTACATACACACACACAGAGCCGGCTGTATCATACAGAGAAAAGTAACGTGGATATAATGTGGACCACTGACATGCATCAATGTTATGAATCAGACAAAGGCGTAGCCTGACACAGGTGGGTCAGACATTTTTCTTTAATTCGCTGTACATATAATAGTATGTTTCTACATAAATGGTTGTGTTAAGGCACAAAAGGTTGGGTACTCAAGGTATTTAAGTTGAGTTTAATTGTATTTTCTCTTATATTGCTAAATCCGTATTCATCAATTTCTTTCTCACAGAATAAGGCAATGATATTTCTGATATTTAGTGAGAACACAAAATTTCTTTCTCCCTGAGTAGCTTCTATGTTCAGGTTCCACTCACGATCTCTGTCTCGGCTCGACACTTTTACCTGACCCGAGGGATGTCTCAATCACTGACAGACCACCTAACTGGATCAGGTGGGCGGCTGGGATTCTGAAGGTGGGGCTGCATTTCATCTTCATTATTAGACAATAATTTACTCAGATAAATTACCCTTCCTGATTAGAGTTTTGTAAGAGGGAGAAAGGTGAAACTGTGGAGTGAACAGAGACAGATGGTTATAACCATCAACTGACCCAAACCCAGGAAAATACAGGGCCACCGCCTGAAGAAATGGCTGCAAATAGGAACCCGCCATTGCCTATTTCCCCTTTTTTCTGGCTTATAATTTATTTAGTTTCGAAAAGAAAAAGAGAAACTGAAGTTGAGCCAGTCATTTTATTTCCTTTGCTCCCAGCTGTCTAGGTAGATCCCACATATTAATAAATGATCTACTGTTCAATGCATCTTACTGACATTGCAGAAAGTGACAGAGGGAGAGCCAAGGATCAAACAGAACGATGAGTCATGCCTGACTTTGCATGCTGTGTACCAGGCCAAGAGTGAAGAGGAAACAAGGGCATTGCACACACACACAATCAAGAGAATGATCAAGTTTAAAAGTGATAAAAGAAGAACATTACCTTTCTCTTGTTGTTCGGGCTCACGTACAAATAACTGAGTATTGTCTTTGCTCCTACTTTGTCATTCAGCTTCTGGTACGTTGCTCCGTAGTCAGTTGACCTGAAATTTAATCAGAAAGGTATGATGAACACTTGATAAATTACTTGTTGCAATTAAAAGTCTCCCCCGAGAATTCAGTGGGAGAGGGGAAAGAGCACTGATTTAATTAAGTCCCTTTTGTGCTCAGCGTAGCAACATGAACCCCAGAGGAGGAGCAGGGGCCACATCATTACGGTCACTGTGTGGGGACTTGAGCTGCTGGATTATAATGCACACAAACAGCACATCCTGAAACCAGAGCACACAGTAACAATGGAAATGTTTACAATCCAATTACACACAAATGATACTAACATTGAAACACAATTAGTGGAATTTGAACATCACAGAACATAAACAGCACCATTCTCTCTGTGCCATGGATGGATATATGGCCTCCCTGTACCCGTGTGTGTGTGTGTGTGTGTGTGTGTGTGTGTGTGTGTCCAGTATGCACAGTACTGTAACGGGGACGGGGAGTTGCTACATCCCCAGAAGGCTCTTTGAGAGCCCACGCATGTCTTTGCACTGGGCTACCTAGTAAAACTGCTATCTACCTAGTCTATATCCACGTTGTTCCACTTCCGTGATTTCACTTTTTTCTGCCTCTACTATGGTTAACTGCTCCTCAGAGCTCTGCTGAGTAAATCCAGACCGCTAGCTAGACTATCTGTCCAAATGGAGTTTTCTGTTGACGACTAAAACTACTTTTGAACGTACACATGTTCCACAAAACAAGCCACTGTACTAGTTCATTTAATTCAGGGTTAATACACAAAACAAAACTTCCTGCTCTTTTTTTTCAATATTCTACAATTTTAGGCTAGTGATGAAGTTATTTTGTGAGAAGAGTGCATGCTCCATCCTCGCTTGGTCTGTTTTAGTAGTTATTGCTATTATCGGTAGCTAGGTGCTTTTTCATAACAGTGTACTGTGTTCATTTTCTCAACTTCTCTGTTTGCCCCGCAACTACAGATGTGAATTAGCTTATAGCTAACTCTGGTAAAGCTAAGAAGCTGTGCATGGTCCATGTAAATGAATACATAAATACCATTAAATATCAACAATTCTCTGCTGTGCGTTAGTGCTATAGTGCAGTCTGTAGCTGGTGGGATGTTGCGCATGGTCAAGATTTTAATGATAAGAGATTTACCAGTCCCTGTAGGCTAAGCTTTATAAATAACGTATTGTATTGATGCTTTTTTTAAAGACTTATTATGATTAGAGAGGCTGCGCGCAGTAATCCCACTGCAGCTAATATCGTGGGACATTCAAACTGCAAAAACAGCCCTGAGGAAGTCACCGACACAGAAACACAATATTCATTCAAAATAATGTCATAGCCTTTATGTATTGACTTTCAACAAGCATAGACCACGAGAGCAGGGGGCCGTAGCCCGGGTATTTTTTTTGAGTCCAATATATCATTTTATGGATAAATGCTGTTTGTTGTGTATAGGTGGGGTGCTGTCCATAGTACGGAAACAGCCGGATAATGGGGATACATGAGGGGACTGTGTGAGTGTGTCTTGCGTCTTGCTCCTGACTGGTATTTGAAATGCGTGTGGTAGGCTAATCAGAGTTTGATGGTGGTGTTATATTGGAAACGTTAGTGGCAAAAACACATGACTCAATCTCTCTTTCTTTTGTTTCAGGCGCTGCTGCAGGAGGCGGCTCCTGTGCGCTCTACAAAATCAAATCCTGCCGGCGCTTTTGCACAGTTCCATTCTTTTTTATAGTGGATATTTGTAGTCAAGTAACTGAGAAAGTAAAACCTTTTATTCACGCTGAATTTGGCTGAATTTTTAATGCTTTCTCATGCATATGAGATCATATCTGGGAATAATATGGAGACAATCTTAGGTTTTGGGCAACCCGCAAAATCTATCTTTTTTACCTGGCCTCTTAGGGCTTCCATAGGAAAGGATAGTTTTAAAATGTTTTAAATAGCTCAATTCAAGAGGTCACAATGTCATGTGACCCGAGTGTGTGAAAACAAAAATACCCGGAGGTTTTGGCAATGAAAGCAGATGGCACTCATTTTTTAATGATTTAAATGAGGCATTTTAGGACTTCATTTTCATGAAAGGGGAGAGAGGGGGAATCACATGCAGCAAAGGCCCACAGGTTGAAGTCGAACCTGCGGTGGCTGCAGCGGGAACTTATGGCATGGCAGTAATTTGATGCCAAATGGGGCTGATTGCCTATTGCAATTCCATTGGCAGAGGGGACTGTTGTCGGCATGTGCTCGTAGTTGGCAGACGTTGGTAAAAGTTCTGAGAGAATCACCAAACGGGGAGTGAGCAGTATAACAGCATGATGTTCCAAGTCAGTTTATCATCTGTCTCAACTGTGTAAAAAATGTGAAATGGCACATTATGTCAAATATTTCTGGTTTTGAATCTGTCCAAAGAAGTTGCCCCACCACTTTTTTCCCACCTGACAACATCAGTGTAAATCCAACAATGCATATAGTCTCCACAGTCTGACAACTTTAACCACCTGGAGAAATATCAAAGGAACTAATAAAACAAGAAAGTCACAAGTGGAACATGAAAATTTGGAGAGAGAAAAAGAGCAAAACATGTGAAGTGGGGACAATATATTTATAAGATTCAAACCTAATTTCTATGCACTTTTGCAACTTATATAGAAACAATAAAGCCACCATTTTGGCTAAATTATGTGTTAATTAAGCCAAATTAACTTTTTCTAAAACAAATTTCTGACTGTGTATAATATTTACCTCAGTATATTCCTTTACTTGGTTTGTTTAGAAGAAAATGATAACATTAGAGGTAACATTGACTGTAAAAAGTTGCCTTTTACATTGTAAGATTGTTATATTATGTTTTTAACTGATTTAAGGCTCACAAAAATAGTTTACATGACTTCCCAGACTCGATATCCCCATGCATATACCATACTAGCCATACATAGACAGCATCTAACAGCTCCATTCAGGCTTCTTCTTGTTTTTTGCATTTTGCATGTTTGTGCAGTCACTGTTACACTCTCTTATTTTTCGGTGACAATGCAACAATCCCGGAAGTGGAACTTCAAGGATTTAGACTATTTGTGACTTATTTTTAATTTTAATTATTAAAATTAATTAATTTTTTTTAATTAAGTTTTTCTTATAATAAACGCAAATGTTATAACATTGTTTTAGTGTTTAACAATCATGTCAAGGTATCTGAGTGGCGTGTTGATGGCGCAGTGCATATGTCTTTGGTGAGGGAGACCTTGGTTTTTACTTTAGTAACTTCTAAAAACAAAAATCACAAATTGTATCATAACAACAAAATCTGTTAGAAAAATCGCAATATGATTTTTTTTTTTTTCAAATCGCTCATTCTTAGTTGGAATTGAACCTGCAGCCGCTGTGGCTAGCACAGAGCCTTTGTGTATGGGGCACTCCAACACCCCTGACATGGCTGGGATAAGGATCAACGCCTCTTAAGGGGGCAGGGGGTTTGGGGTAACAAATTTCAAATTGGAAATGTGTGAAGTTATTGGTTCCGGTAACATGAAATCCTGAGTCCTTTTCATCTGTGACCGAGACAAGACCTTCCAAAAGTGGTCTTGAGACCGGTCTTAAGACCAAGACCGTTTTAGAGTACAAAACTGCTACTGTGGGTGGGTAACGAGTCCTTTCCCTAAGTGACTTCAAGTACCTCAGGGTCTTGTTCACAAGAGATGGGACAATGGAGCGGGAGATTTGCCACTGGAACGCCTTGGGATCCCCCAGTCGGAGCTGGTTAACCCTTGTCTTCCCGTCAACCATGGAAAATATTTTTCAACACTATTATCACTTTTTCCGACATTTTTGCCATTTTTTTAATGTTGTGGGTGTTTATTTTTTATATTTTTTCCAGTTATTTATATTACTAATGTTGACATTTTCAGCACTTATTTCTTTCACTTCTCACTTCATGCAAAAAATAATAATAATATTAATAATTTCCTAAATTAAAATAGTGACGAGCCATCTTTAAACCGTTGAAAGGCCAGCTTTGAATGAAATATTGGGCGAAGTTTTTTGTCTTCAGTAGAAAAGAAGCATTTTAGAATGTCTCCAACTTATTTGAGCTGCAGGTCTAATTTATTTTGAGCGGCTAAAGCTCAATCAGCTCAATGAGCTATTCTAATTTCACATGAAGATAGAGAAAAAGCCCAAAGCATGCAAATCTTAAAATGCAGCAAAGACACTGCAGAAGGCCATGTGTGACTTCAAATGAAGCAATCACTCACATCGACTGATGTGTTTTTTTTCCCACCTTCTTTCGGTGCAGCTGTTAAATCTAGACTAAAGTCCTTGTTTGAAAGGTTTAAAGACGTTTACTGAGAACTTCACGCTGGAAGTTTGCATACAGCCATGAAAATACTGAATATTGATTGCACACTGGCAATATTGTGTCATTTACTAGCTCTTTAAGATTTTTCCCAAAGTAGTCCATGTCAATTCTCTGCTGTATCAAATCACATTACTTTGCAGAATTATGTAAAAATACACTTTGCCAAAGATGGTCAATAGCCCCCAATAACCTGAAATTGTATTCATTACAGGCCGGTTTCATGGTAAGCAAATACATACAACTCTGCTGCATCAGTCCTGTATGATTCATCAGAACCCATCAAGAGCCAAGACCATGGGACAATGACATCGTCAGGCTATTGATTGGCTCCTCAGAGGCCCCTGTCACAGAATCACTTGATTTAGGGGTCAATGACTTATTTTTAGTGTCACAGCAACTTTCAACATTAAGCAATAAAATAGCCCAACCCAGCAGAATGAAACCCCAGGACGATGGAAGTTACATTGAATGAAAAATGATGGTTTCTCAAGGACGATGATTCAGCCTTACTGGTGGCGTTATTAAGGCTATTCAGTGTATGTGGGTGTGAAACCCAGCTCTGACCACACTGGCATGATATCATCCGTTGTGAGGATGTTCTTCACATGGGCTGCAGGTGAGCCGATGCTTCAGACTGTCCACATGTTGAATTAGTCAAGGGGGGACTTTACAAAGCATTGTACGAGGAGGACACAATAATGATATCAGTGCTATTCCAATTCTGGATATGCTAGGACAATTGAGCTATTCCCATCACATCTTGAATCATACTCTCTAACACATACATACACACTCAATCAAAGGCCTAAAACACCCTTTTTACTTTCTCTGAGAATATGTCTATAGTCACTTATTAGATAGAGTTTCAATTATAATTTCTAGAGTCTACCATTTATTGATAGGCAGTTACTTTGATAGGCAGTTACTACACAGCTTTCCCATTCTTGGTGGGGGTGTGATTAATCATGGTTTGGGGGGTGGGAGCAGCACGCACCTCAGGGTCACTCACTGCATTAGAGCAAAGAAAACACCAGTCACACTGCTTGAGACAGTTTAAGTTTAGAAACCCTCAGCAAGCTTAACAGTGTATCTAATGTGCAGCAGGCTAAATCAACCCCTGTACTCCTTCCCTCCACATCTGCAGTGTGGTTCTAATTCCTGCCCTCAAGGTTCGGTAGCAAAACCTCCACTCTCAAAGCTACCCTAGTCTTAAAAAGAATGTTCCAACATCCTGATTTGACAGCTGTCATATTGGGATGTGTGTTTATGAAACAAGTCAGACTACTTTAGATTTCAGAACTCACCCGGGGCTTATTTCTGTTCTTTTTCTTTCATTCAGATTCAGATCTTTGTGTGCATTCTTTTGTATTTCCATTCTTATGTAATCACCTAATTCACCCACAATTCATTTCAGTCTAAACATACACATTGGAATTCCGCTACCCAACAACTTTTGGGGATTGTCAACTTTCAGCTGTTGGGTCGCATAAAGCTGTGGGCCAGCTTTACAAAATATGATATATTTTGCTTCATATGTCCTTTGGCATTAAGCAATGACAGATATTGCACCACGTGATTTTTTACGTTACCTCATGCTGCTTTTGGGGCCACAACAGGCAGAGTTTTTATCTCCAACTCCCCCTGAGGAGTGCTGGATTCCTGGCAGACCAATTGGCTTTCTTAAATGCAGTTATCAGTTTCTTCGCTGCTTTGTCTTATTTCCTGGCTATAAATTGCCCATTGATTTATTATCCTCTCTCATAATGTATATCATCTCTTCATTCAGCCATCTTTCTGTCAATATGTCTGCTTATCACATGCACCTTTAATCCTCCATCCATTACTAAGCTCTGTTTTGTCAAGGCATCACATTTATAATAACGTGTATGAAACATTAGTAGCATCAAGCTACCGTCGTTCTGATTTTTACCCATGAAAACTAACACTTTCCAAAGCATTCCAGGGTTAAGTTTAAGTTCAAGGATACAAGGAAACAAAAAAATTGCTTAGACCCCAGAGGGCCTGTTAACGTCCACCGCAGATTACATAACTTATGTGAGTTCTGACGTGTTACATAAAAAGTATTTAAACACAAATGTTCAAAACATTTGTCAATATGGACATGCAGTACATCGTTTGATTGGTAAAATTCTCTCCAATTCAATCATTCAGTTCCTTTTACTGAAATCATAAGAACCAAAGCATTATTCATAATCTTATTGCTCATGCTATTGACAAAATGATGATCTTCCTCACCTGTAGGCTGTCCTAAATGCTCTATCCCCATCCATTCCTGGCTTTTTTATATCCCTCTTTCTATTAGCTTTGTAGCAACTCATTTGGCAATGGCTTGAATGTAACACACGTTCATTAATATCAAAAAGTTGCACACTAAAGCTTTAACTATGAAGAATTCACAACTTTATGTTTGGAATCTTTCATTATTGTGGCTGAGGTGTCTGGGAGTCAGATTACTGAGCTAGTATACACCACACACATTGAAAGTGTTTTTTGCTTTCACCTCTCTGCTTGGTTTGGCCATTTAATCTACAAACTCAAGAACAAGATTAAGAGGATAGTGTCAATGGCTAGAAAGATAGTGGGACAACCCCAAAAACCTCGTCCCAAATATACACTGAAAGAATGAGGAAGAAAGCTAGGGAAATCACTGCCGACAGAACATATCCTCTTCCCAGCCAATTTAAGTCCTTTAAGTTAAAATCCTTTGTTCCAAATGACATCATTTCAACCAAACATCAAACTGAGCTGCTATTTAAATGTATTTAAGCACATTGATTCATTTTTTATCCTGATATTTTCTTTTTTTCATTTCATCTTTTCATTACAGTATATCTGAGATGTTGTCTGTATGTGCATCTGTCTTGTATGACTGGTTAGCCATAGAAACATGTCTTCAATTCTAAAGGATATGCCCAATAATTGGTTTTTAGTTATAGCTTAATTTGGTATAACAGTGACTAATTATATTAGTATATATATATATATATAA
This sequence comes from Etheostoma nigrum, assembly GCA_029931835.1. Taxonomy (NCBI): domain Eukaryota; kingdom Metazoa; phylum Chordata; class Actinopteri; order Perciformes; family Percidae; genus Etheostoma; species Etheostoma nigrum. Next base: position 2,036,055 of record CM057238.1, read on the forward strand.
GTATATTTTGGGTTTAATATATGCAGTTTCTAATTACAGTATGGTTACTGTAATCAGAGTATATTTTTTGCCTAATGAAGATTTTTATTTTTTTTTCTTTGATACAAAGTAAAGCTTCTACCTCCCAATAATTAACTAACTACAGCATAACTTGGTGGTGTCTAATTAGGATATAACTGTTCATTTACTGTCTAGCTAAGGCCACATTTTTTATAATTTGGTCTAATTTGATACAAAGTATGTCTTATTACATCATATTAATGTACCGTAAAATAGAGTGGGACCAAAAATGATTGTGTCATCATTTTTATTCCTCAATGTTTATGGTGTTGGAAAGAAATCAAAGGTTTGTCATCTCTATTTAGGTGACACTCTTTTTTTTGTATTAGGTACAAAATGTATAAATGTGTCAAAAGTGTATTGGCTTGCCATTTACCTTGGAAGCAGGAATATAATGTAGGTTGGCTCAACTTTTAATGTAAAGAATTAAGCTGCCAGGTATAAACATTATTATGCAGCTTTTTGACAGATTCAACCTTTCGTTTCCCAAGGACCATTTAATCCATAGTGACAACAGATGCAATAAAAAGGTTTGTGGAACTGAGACTCTACAAGGTAATGAGGGAAAGTCAATTGCACGAGTTGGCTCGGGTCTGTCCATGCTCTGAATTAGGTATTTATGCTGTAGGTCTGACACACGTAGACAACATGAATACCCAGTATCGACGAGTATACATCTTGAGTTTACCTTTATGTTACCCCTTTTAAGTATATCCACAGGAAAATATACATTTCCACACTGACACTCACTGACACTCGTATCACATATGCAGCAAGAATCTCAGCTTGTCTTCATTGAAGCTACATGATGCTTATACCAAGTGAAACATTCAAATCCAAGATGCCATGTTTTTAAGGCTGCATCATTACATCAAATGGAAATCATCTAGATGTCTTGTGCATGTTTTTACATGTCTCCCTCACAATTCTGTCTGACACATCTGGTATCTTTTTGAAGTTTGGGATCTCCACTAGAATTTATAATCAAATGTGTGATGTTTGAATAAAACTTGCACAAAACTTGAATAAAACAGCACAACATACAACACAATAAACATGGAGCCACACATCGATATTTAAAAGATCATAAGGTGAAAAGGAAGAATTTTATTTGATTTTGGTTTAGTTTTTTCAGGTCACATTGTAGCTTTTAACTTTCTAACTTAACTTTTTCAGTTTTAAATTTTTGCATAGTCTTGTAGTACATCTTATGGTTTTTGTTATTCCTATTTAAAAAGCCCACCTTTTCAGCATCATACTTTTACTCTTGGGATCTAATAGAATAGGATTACATGCTTTGATGTTCAAAAAACATATTATGTCTCTCATACTGCCCATTGCTGCAGCTTGTTTGCCTGAAAAGCTCTGTCGGAGCTCTTGCTCCCCTCCCCGAAAAGCCCAGTTTTTGCCCATTTTCAGGCAGTGCTGTCTGTGAGAGAAAAGGATGCTCCATTTGCAGTGAAGTGTGATTTTTTTACTTTATACATCTATTACATACACACTAAAAGACGAGAAAAATTTAAAAAAATAGGGGCTCTTTAAAGTTATTCTGCTTTCAGACTTAATTTCATTGATCTTGCAGAAAGGTGGACATAATATATTTACTCATTGGGTCTTAACATTTCAAAATATCACATACAGTATATGCAAATGTAAAGTGTTCAAACAGGTTCACTACCCAGTCGAGCTATTATGAGGGGCCCTTTTATGTGTTTGAAACATAGACAGTGAACGGAATGGACATAGTAACGTCATGTACTTCGACAGAGACCAGTAAAGTCACTTTTCCGGTGATGGCTAGGCGTTACTGCGCAGCCTCCAACTGAGCTTAAAGATGTAGATGTGACGTGAGCAACGTGTCTGAATGTTGTAAGTCTTCTGGTAGCTGTGCAAGAGAAATCCCAATCATTCCCAATGAGCAGAGAGGGAGAGGTCGGTACTGTATATGTTAGGAGATAACATAGACACAGGCTAATTATTCCTAACTAAAATGCAAGTTAACATTAGTAATTTAAACCTAAACAGATGATAAAATTACAATTCACTGGATCTGAATGTGCCAACCGAAAATTCTGTTTACATACTAGCTATTTGTCTTATTTAGACAACAAACTATGGTCAGTTATTACAAGCAAGTTGCAGAGGTACAGTAAATGCAATTAAAGCAGGTGTCTTTTCAGCAAGTAAGCAAGAAATTTGTTCCAGTTGTAGGGAGATCATAAACCATTAGGCTGATCAGACCTTTTCTGTCTTTACTTCTTATGGAGTTATTCTTTGATCATTCTTGTTCCTCTTTTTGCTTTTCCTCAAGAGAGAGCTGTCCATGTCTGTGGTATCACTCTCCATAGGCAACAATGCAAAATACATTTCATAACGAGAAGTACTTGTGCAGATATTCTTGGTTATGACTTTCTTTCTTTAAGACGTTGATGCAGCCACATTCCTCCCTAACAGGCATCTACCACAGTTACATGACGATCGAGTCAGAAACGAGGCTGACGCTCTAAGTGAGTCTAAGCTGAGTTCAAGGCTGGTCAAGGTAATTTACTGGCTAACTTTGCAAGCTCCAGTCACGTTGATCAGTGTCTTTCATGAGGGATTTCTGCAGCCCACAGACATTAAAACCGATTGAAGACAGTCAGCTACACAGGCTCGCCATTTGAGAGATCTTTCTAAGACTGTTGCATCTTTTTCAAGCTTTGAATGTTTCATTAATTTACATAATGAGATCCTTGTGAGTATTGGTATTCTTTATTCCTAAGGGAGCAGTTCAAACCACAGGAATAGGAATATAAACACCAGACATATTTGGAATGTCCAACAGTCCCCTCTGACCAATTTACTGTGAGGCTTTTCTAGAAATGTCATCGTGTGATGAGCTTACCTCCATAATGAACTCTCAGTCACACTGTTGAGGTTGAAGTCAAATAGTTTGGTCAGCATCAAAATCACCTGCAGAACAAGACAAGCATTGCAATCAATACACAGGCCTATCAATCAATAACTAGTGAGCAGGTTAAACAGTATAAAGGCAAAATTATTATAAGGAAAAATAAAACAGCAGTCAAACAGCCAAAGACCATATTATCTATCATGGTAGAAGCATAGTTTTGTCTTTCTCCCACATAGTAAGCTTCAGACAAAACCGTGGATGGTTTTTTTATGTGTATGCATGCATTTTCAAGTGCAGGTTTTTACAGTCCGCATGTTCCTAGTAACAAGGACCAGGACCTCAGGAAGGAACTTTTGTTTTGGTGGAACGTGTGTTTTGTGACACCATCACTGTGTAAGATGAGGTGTCAGGAGAAATATCGATTATACACAATTCAGTTCAACACCCGAGATGTACTCCCACGCCATGCATACTACCATACTGTACACCACATCGCTTAATGTGATCCGACTCTAATTGTTTCACACTCATTACCTAATCATATCAAATTGATTCTAAACACTCCCCTGTAAATATTCCTTATTCTGTGCACCCTCAAGGTACCCAAGATGAGGCAAAGTGGGTCAGCCAAGGTCTTCAGGGAAAAACAGAAGCACAAACATCCCATTTCACTCGGAGGATAAAATAAGTAAAGCAGCACGGAAACTCACAATCTATTTACTTTGTGACTGGAGGTGTATTTGAAATGAATAAAACTCAGAAGAAGAAGAAGAAGAGGCAAGAATAAGCTTCACAGGGAATGCAGCCGTTTTAGTTCACTATAGTCTCTTTTTTTTAAACTTCTTTTGCTGATGAGTTCATTTTGATAACATTGTGTAAAACAAAATCCCCAGGGATATTTTGTGGTGACTTGGACAGGCCGATGAGCCCTTTGCTTTGTGAATAACCCACAGCGCGATGGTCAGGTGATATGGCGTGGGCGAAGAGCAGATGCTGCCAATGGAGAATTCTTTTCATATAATGTATGGGCTTGTGCTGCGCTGCTACATCCTTATCTTAGGCTTTGCTATCAGGCAAAGGGCTGTATGTACAAGGCAGGCGATATTCCCCAGTGCATGGAGTAAAATAAACAACTGGAGTCTATACAATTTATATCTGTTGCCTTGAAGTTGTGTGCTATGCTGTGCACGGCCAATATCCAACTGTTTCCCCTTGGCCTGGCTACATCTTGATACCTCCACTGCCTGTTATGGAGGCAGCAGCCGAGCCACTGCATGACTTGTGTGACTTTGTGAAACAGTTCCACCACCATGGGGTTCCTGTGAGTACAAGCAGAACAGATGCACCTTGGGTAGTGGAATTACATTGCGAGGTTGGGGCTCCAGTGATCAACCTTATTAAGCATTCGCTAACATCTGCAGCTCCCCGAAACACTCCAAACGTGCGGTGCACTCGGGTGACCTTTGGCTGGCAGGTTCTTTTTGGAGTGTCGTTGTGGAAAATAACCACTGGACAACAACAAGTAGTAAAAAAGGCATTGATTAAGAGTGTTTCAGGAAGTAGCTGGAAGTTTTCAGTGCCGGGAGGATTAGGCTGGGGAATGAATAACCTTAAATATCCGGACCAGACCTTTGCATGCTAATGACTGAGCAAGTCTATTTAACTGCCCAGCTGGAGGCTGAATTCACACTCGCACCACGCAGCTTCTCTCTTTCTCTTTAGTCCCTCACTTTCTTTTTTACTCGACCCCCTCTTTATTTATTTCTGCCGTCAAATCTCAACACATTTGCTCCTGTGTGTCTGTGTGTGTGTGTGTGTGTGTGTGTGTGTGTGTGTGTGTGTGTGTGTATAGTTGTTTGTGTGCATGCTGTAAAGGGTAGTGTTCTGGCTCCAGATTCTGGATAAAGTCTTGTAAAAGGCTGAGGTATAAGCCGAGTGAAGGGCAGTGTGCATACGGGCCCTTCTGTCTGCCACATATGGAGACTATGTAGGCAGTCATCGGCAAGTGGCCCTGTCAGATGGGCTCCCACTGGAAAGTGCATATGCTCCATCACTGACCATGCCAATTAGGCCTGTGGGCTTCTCGTACTGTAAATACTACGATGAGGCAGCACACACACACACACACACACACACACACACACACACATGCACACACACACTTCTAGCGGTTTGGAGATGTGCAGAGGAGCATGGAGTCATCAAAATGAGACGGTGGCTGGTGGCCATGTGTTAAAGTTTGAGAATAATTAAATGATTGCAGTTACAAGCTAAATGTCATCTCGTCTTTGTAAAAGATTGCACTCTACTATTGTCCTGATTGTACACGGTGAGTTACAATGTTAGTGTGTTTGTCTGGAGGCTGCATTGACCAAAAGAGAGAAGATGGCATCGTAGATGTATATGCCCCTAACAACATTCAGAATGATGTGGAATGAAAAAACAGTGGCTGCCGAAGTGTCACAGACATCTAACTTGGAACAGTATCTCCAGGATCACCAGTCATTCTGCCTGCTACAGTCAGGATAACAAGAGAAACACAACAACAACACTCTTAGCTGTGTGACAAGTTGCTTAATAAAAACATAAAGTCGCAATCTGTAACTTTCTCCACATTCAAACTACAGCAAAGATGCCAGAGCAGTTAGTGTTGCATGCAGGATGGATAGACTGTATACTATTAGTGGACGCAGCATGTGTGACATCACCCATTGGTTTGTGGCGATCTGCTATGAGTCGTTGAGCTTTCCGTTATGGGTCCAGCCATCCTGGTTGGGGATGTGACAATTTTAGACGAGAGGAGGAGAGAGAGAGGGTGGAACCTTTACTCTCTATGGTACACACTTTCACTGGAAATCCCATCATAGCCATGCCCTAAAACACCTCCTGCTTTATCGCCAAGTTTAAAATCAACCACACCATAATTCAAAAAATGATCATCATTCTGTGTTGCAGGCGAGAATTTGATTATGATTGAGAGCATAAACTCATTATGACAATGTTTACTGAGGTGAAATGATTCTACAGAAACAGACTTCCTCTAACAACTGCACGTGGCTCCCCCTGCTGGAGATCAGATATAATGCAACTTTAAGGAGTCTCTCCCTGCTGGAGATCAGATAATGCAACTTTAAGGAGTCTCTCCCTGCTGGAGATCAGATATAATGAGACGGGATTGGCTGCAGCTTGGAGCGTCCCATGTCATCCGTCCCGTCTCATGCGGCAAATTCAGAGGGTCACAAACACGAAATCGCGATTAATTTTCCAGACGGGTAAATTTGTGACCACATTTGTTCCAATCAAATAGTTTGCTGATTTCTGAATGTTATGGTTGTGTTGTTCCATATTAACGTAGCTACATCTGATGAAACCTGCAACGACGCATTTCTGCCAACTAACGGCAGGATCTCCTGAGGAGGGATAACAAGGATCTGATTCTGCACACAACAAAAACAAGACAAAAATAAACATGTTACACTCTTTCCAAGACTCTTTTTAATTTTATATTATATATTGTTTTCACACTTGGGACATTGCTGCAAATACAACTGCTTATCAGCATGGCGAGAGCATTGGACTGTATAGCACTACTGGCGCTGCCTCGGCTGTCGGGTCTCTGAGTCCCGGGGCAGAATGCTGTCAGCTCTCTGAGACCCGGGGCAGAATGCTGTCGGGTCTCTGAGACCCGGGGCAGAATGCGGTTGTATTTTTCTACTACCACGGCCTTGGCTGTTGGGTCTCTGGGACCCGGGGCAGAATGCTGTCGGGTCTCTGGGACCCGAGGCAGAATGCGGTTGTATTTTTCTACTACCGCGGCCTCGGCTGTCGGGTCTCCGGGGCATAATGCTGTCGGGTCTAGAAGAAGGATAGAAGGATTTTTTTGTTTGCCTATAATCTGCATTTATTTTAGAGACGGACATATATTTTTAAATATTAAAAAAAACACCACATATTTTATTCATTAGCATGATAACTAACGCAAGCTTTTACTTTGAAAAGTAAGAGAGATTGTATTTTAATCCTGATGCAATATTTTGAAAAGTAGAAACTCGGGGATGGCAGAAGGATTTTTTTAGTTTGCCTATAATCTGCATTTATTTTATAGACAAACATATATTTTAAGTGTTTTTTTTCATCAGTATGATAGTGCATTTGCATCTAGGACAGCTAGAAAGTCCTGTGTTTTATGTCCCACCCAGCCACCCCAACCTCCTCACTACACAGCTCTTATTAGGGTGCATACAGCAAAAAAACGTGGATTACAGTGTGTAAAGCTTTATATTAATGAATGTCTGTCACATTCAAGCCATTGCCAAATGAATTGCTACAAAGCTAATTAAGCCTATCAGCTCCACACAACTCTCTCTGTATTTCTCAATATGACTATGTACAGAAGATTGTGGTGTCTGGTGACTTTCCCACGCGGAAGTTCATATAATTACAGTTAGGAAAATAAGTATTTGAACAACCTGCTATTTTGCAAGTTCTCCCACTTAGAAATCATGGAGGGGTCTGAAATTGTCATCGTAGGTGCATGTCCACTGTGAGAGACATAATCTAAAAACAAAAAATAAATTTTTTCACCAGGTTTGCACACACTGCAGAAGGGATTTTGGCCCACTCCTCCACACAGATCTTCTCTACATCAGTCAAGTTTCTGGGCTGTTGCTGAGAAACACGGAGTTTGAGCTCCCTCCAAAGATTCTCTATTGGGTTTAGGTCTGGAGACTGGCTAGGCCACGCCAGAACCTTGATATGCTTCTTACAGAGCCACTCCTTGGTTATCCTGGCAGTGTGCTTTGGGTCATTGTCATGTTGGAAGACCCAGCCTCGACCCATCTTCAATGATCTAACTGAGGGAAGGAGGTTGTTCCCCAAAATCTCACAAAACAAGGCCCCGGTCCTCCTCTCCTTAATACAGTACAGTCGCCCTGTCCCATGTGCAGAAAAATACCCCCAAAGCATGATGCTACCACCCCCATGCTTCACAGTAGGGATGGTGTTCTTGGGATGGTACTCATCATTCTTCTTCCTCCAAACACGGTTAGTGGAATTATGACCAAAAAGTTCTATTTTGGTCTCATCTGACCACATGACTTTCTCCCATGACTCCTCTGGATCATCCAAATGGTCATTGGCAAACTTAAGACAAGGGCCTTGACAGGTGCTGGTTTAAGCAGCGGAACCTTTTGTGCCATGCATGATTTCAAACCATGACGTCTTAGTGTATTATCAACAGTAACCTTGGAAACGGTTATCCCAACTCTTTCCAGGTCATTGACCAGCTCCTCCCGTGTAGTTCTGGGATGATTTCTTAACTTACTTAGGATCATTGAGACCCCACGAGGTGAGATCTTGCATGGAGCCCCAGTCCGAGGGAGATTGACAGTCATGTTTACCTTCTTCCATTTTCTAATGATTACTCCAACAGTAAACCTTTTTTCACCATGCTGGTTGGCAATTTCCTCGTAGCCTTTTCCAGCCTTGTGGAGGTGTACAATTTAGTCTCTAGGAACTTTGGACAGCTCTTTGGTCTTGGCCATGTTAGTAGTTGGAGTTTTTAATGATTGCATGGGGTCTTTATGCAGCTAACAACCTCAAACAGGTGCATCTAATTTAGGATAATAAATGGAGTGGAGGTGGACATTTTGAAGGCAGACTAACAGGTCATTGAGGGTCAGAATTGTAGCTGATAGACAGGTGTTCAAATACTTATTTGCAGCTGTATCATACAAATAAATAGTTAAAAAATCATACATTGTGATTTTTTTATAGATTACGTCTCTCACAGTGGACATGCACCTGCGATGACAATTTCAGACCCCCCTATGATTTCTAAGTGGGAGAACTTACAAAATAGCAGGGTGTTCAAATACTTATTTTCCTCACTGTACCTCTTCTGAAGAGTCCATGTTTTTTGAATCCTCTGTGTCTCCTTGGCTACCAGTAACTGTGTGGAGGAGTGGTGGGGAGCGCGTGCGCAATCATGGAAGACTATTGTATCATGTGAACGAGCTGACAGTTTTGTTGTCATTACTTAAAATTCCTTTTTTTCTGCAGCTATATAGCTTCATTAGAAGAACCTGGGCTTTTCAGACCAAACCCAGTTTGTGCTGTATTCATGTGGTGTCAGAATAATCTGAAAAAATAGAGCATTTCAGGATAAATAGCTAAAGTAGGCGTAAACAGACAGAAATGCTATGACTAACATTCAACATTGTGAGATATGGCATGCTTTGGTGGACTGCTCTTCTACTTATTCCTGTTTCTACTGCTGTTTCTGTTATTTCTAAACGCACCTAGATTTGTGTGCTTGGTTTCTGCTTTAAGGGTAACCATTTTCTCAACCTAGACACTATTTTTTTGTGTCTAACTGACACTTGATATTAATCTGAGCCTATCAGTGGCAAAACAAGCACTTTAGTAAAGGTAAATACAAGCTGGACAATTGCCCTATTAATTATTAGACCATTTTATGTGTTTTCCTTGTTTTGTTTTCTTTCGTTTTCTGTGACCATAATCATTCCTATAAAATCTGATTCCTCCTTAGTTAAAACCCCACAATTGATGAGCTTCTACAGTGGAATAAAAAAGTGCAGTAATATTAGTCATTCAAAGGGAAGCCTCAGCTCCGGGTGGGGATCAGTAACAACTGTGTTTGTGCAAAGCTTAAGGTGTTTAAAATATCTCCCCATTATTTCTTTTTTAATCAAAAGTATGCCTTTGCTGCTGGCAAATACTGTTATCTCTTATACTGTTTGGTAATTGTCCTTGGATGGAGGAGAGAAAATATCATGATGAATCAAAATACCCAAACATGCATATACAAACAACAATTACCATTTCTTGGGGCGCAAGAAGGCAGAATAAACAAATATGAAATACAGAGCATTAGCACATATTCTGAAGCTCCCAACACAAGAAAATGTGTAGAGTTGAAGTTCTTTAGGCATTATCAACTATTTGTTTTTCTCACATCTCATTTTTGTAATCATATGAAACCAGATTTCTCCAGGGGATAGTTTTTTTTGCACCATTTTATTACTGAAAAAAGGAGAATGAATCCAAGCATCAGTGGAACAAAAATAAGAGTCTCTTATCACAATTCAATGAAACTCTTTTGCGATTTATTTTTAATCAACACATGCACCCTGTCATGCAAACTCAGGAAGGGAAAACGCTGCAATACACAACACGTTTTACCTGCCCACATATGCGAATACCTCTACCTATCAGACTCCAAGGGGATCATTGAGCCAGGAACGCTCCTCTCTGTGGATTAGCTTGTCACATCTTCCTTTGGAAAATTCACCACTTGTGCCTATCACTAATATAACCGTCAAACATTCATGGGAAACAGGGTTTGCAGGTGCATGTTGTATATCTAAAAATAATATGTCTTCATTGAGATCAAAAATGATCAAAATCTGTCAGAGGTGAGTTTCCCTGGGTGGTTATATATGCCGTCGCATGCTAATGTTCAGCAATTTGCGCTGGTAATCAACATCAAATCAACAGTCTTCTGTGGCCTCATTTAGACGGATTTCATTCAGTGTTCGTTAGATTGACAAAAGCTGTAGAAAAGTATCATTTGAGTGTGTTACATTGAGCCGTCAAATGATTTCTATGATTTTTTCCCCCATCTTTTCTTGAGATAACTGAAAACATACACATTTTCTATTTTTGGTTCCATTGGAGCAGATTATTTCTGGAAGTGGGATGTTTGCAGAGATGCTCACAGAATACGGAGGAAGGACTGAGCATTCGTAACTACCTGCAGCTTCATGTGCTGCCGGTTTGATCCACACAGACCCATCATGCGGTCTCAAGGTTCTCTGCAACTATTTTCCTTGATCTTTTGGCTATTTGCTGCTCCTAATTGGTTGTTAACCCAATTTGGGTTCAGTGTATGAAAATGATTGCAGTTAAGGAGCCAATCTGTCAAGTGTGAAGCTGCTAATGCATTTCAAGACGTGAAAGGCTTAAAGAAGACATTAAGGACATGCTTACTGTTAATAAGCATTCAAAGTATGCAGAGAAGAGATTAAATGTAGATTATAATTACATAGCATCACTTTTTTAAGATAGAGCTAAGCCCTTCCCTTTATTTGAGTTCAAGAGTTTACAGTTGCATTAATATGTGCATGAGAGACTGTGTACATCCTATGTGTAGATAGACACATACATAAATAAGTAATAAAGAGTATTTAGCATTTGCATATTACACAGTTTCTCATTCACAGTATTGGTTGTAATTAAAGTTTTTAGTGGTCACTACTTATTCTTTCATGTTTTGTTAAAAAACATATCCATTAGTTATAGTTAGTCAGTTGTGTTGTAGTTGTAATAATCAGCTTAAGAATGCAGTGCACAAGTCATGTTAAGATGAGATAACTAAGGATCTGTGCAGTTCTATGGGAGGGCCGTAGTCATTTGAATTGTTTTGCGCTGAAGAAAAAAAAGGTTCTGAAAGGTTTCTGTCCTAGTTAAAGTATGTTTTAATAATGTTGTGTTGAGGTTTTCGGTGTGCATTTATGTTATCTGGGTTTTAGTTTTGTATGGTTGATTTAGTGGACATGTTTATCTACATTTATTTTTGCACCATGACCACTCTGGACCAGCAAAATACATTGGAAAATGTCAATGTTTTATGTTGATATGTTGAGTTCTTTTTTAGATACAGTATATATTAAAGACATGAATCTTAAAAGGTGACTGCCATTTATTTTCAAACTGGACTCTATTTTCCTATGTTTTGTGTCTAAGTCACGGATGGGAACAACGGGAGCGTGCCTATTTTCCCACAGCCCAATAGTCCCACAGCCTCATGGTCCCACAGCCCAATAGACCCGCAGCCTTATGGTTCCACAGCCCAATGGTCCCATGGCCCTATGGTCCCACGGCCCTATGGTCCCACAGCCCAATAGTCCCACAGCCTCATGGTCCCACAGCCCAATAGACCCGCAGCCTTATGGTTCCACAACCCAATGGTCCTACAGCCCTATGGTCCCACAGCCCTATGTTCCCACAGCCCAATGGTCCCACAGCCCAATGGTCCCACAGCCCTATGGTCCCACAGCCCAATGGTCCCACAGCCTCATGGTCCCACAGCCCAATAGACCCGCAGCCTTATGGTTCCACAACCCAATGGTCCTACAGCCCTATGGTCCCACAGCCCTATGTTCCCATAGCCCAATGGTCCCACAGCCCAATGGTCCCACAGCCCTATGGTCCCACAGCCCTATGTTCCCACAGCCCAATGCTCCCACAGCCCAATGCTCCCACAGCCCTATGTTCCCAGAGCCCTATGGTCCCACAGCCCTATGGTTCCACAGCCCTATGGTGCCACAGCCCTAGGGTTCCACAGCCTTATATTCCCACTGCCCAATGGTCCCACAGCACAATGGTCCCACAGCCCAATGGTCCCACAGCCCTATGGTCCCACAGCCCTATGTTCCCACAGCCCAATGGTCCCACAGCCCAATGGTCCCACAGCCCAATGCTCCCACAGCCCTATGTTCCCAGAGCCCTATGTTCCCAGAGCCCTATGGTCCCACAGCCCAATGGTCCCACAGCCCTAGGGTCCCACAGCCCTATGGTTCCACAGCCCTATAGTGCCACAGCCCTAGGGTTCCACAGCCTTATATTCCCACTGCCCAATGGTCCCACAGCACAATGGTCCCACAGCCCATGGTCCCACAGCACAATGGTCCCACAGCCCATGGTCCCACAGCACAATGGTCCCACAGCCCAATGGTCCCACATCCCTTGTTCCCACAGGCCTATGTTCCTACAGCCCAATGATTCCACAGCCCTAGGGTCCCACAGCCCTATGGTTCCACAGCCCTATGGTGCCACAGCCCTAGGGTTCCACAGCCTTATATTCCCACTGCCCAATGGTCCCACAGCACAATGGTCCCACAGCCCATGGTCCCACAGCACAATGGTCCCACAGCCCAATGGTCCCACATCCCTTGTTCCCACAGGCCTATGTTCCTACAGCCCAATGATCCCACAGCCCAATGGTCCCACAGAACTATGATCTCACAGCCCAATGGTCCTACAGCCCTATGTTCCCAAAGCCCAATGGTCCCACAGGCCTATTGAGTTGATTTTAAACTCTGGTCGGATTGAGTAACATTAACTGGAAATCTGAGCCTGAAAATGGAAAGTTGTAAGGACCATTTGGATCATGGAACAAGGCAGACCTGCTCGGCTTGTTTGGGAAATGATTGTAAAGACTTAGGATATGTCATTTTCTCTGTAACTGGGAGGTTTTGGGACTGATTGGTGGGATTGCTATGGACAAAGTACACACAGTGATACACTGATAATGAGGTAATAGAGATAATGAGGTGTAACCATGTATCAGCTAATTGAAATAGCGAAGAATTAACTTTAAATTTAAATTAAATATTGTCTTCTTTGTTGGGTGCAAATGTTCCACCAGAACAAGTTCCTTCCCGAGACTATTTAGCAGAGCCACCGTTAGTCTGTCTGAGCTTAGCACCGCCCGAGACCATGTGATTGGTTTAAAGAAATGCCAATAAACCAGGGTGAGTTTTTCTCCTATCCCAGAATGTATGTGTGGCCTAGCCAGACCTTCCTCCCAGCGCATACTTGACTTTCACTGCCACAGCAAACATCTCTCAAACCAAGAGATACATTTTCTTTTGTATTTGTTTTAACTTGGGTTACACTGCTCTGGAATTGGCCACTGGATTTAGGATTTAATCCGTCAAACAAACTATCAAAACGAAGGCTCATTAAAAAGCATCTTTGGCTCCAGGAGTTCTGTGAATCGACACTTGATTGCTCTTCCTTAATGACCTGATGTGTGTCTCAATAAACTGAAACTAAATGTGAAAATGGAAGTATATAGAGAGTGGTATTTTCAGTGACAATCAAATACAGTTTCAGAGCAACTGAATTCAACATATTACTATTCAAATAATATGCATTGCAATTAAAGAAGAGCAATTCAAATCGAAATATAAATGATACAAATTTAGTTTCTAGTGACACATATTTCTGCCCATATACACTCTCTTACATATTGTATATTGTTGCATCTTCCATACATATATTCTTCACATTGTTAAATGTTGTGTATTTAAAAGTAAAAACACATGTACTTTACATGAGAGAGAAGTGTGCCTGTAAGAGGGGAAACAGATGTATGTGAGAGGCCACAAATCACTGCATGTCAGAGTGAAAATAGATATATGTGAAAGGAGAATGTATGTATGTGAGAAGCCCCGAATAAACTATAGATTCTCATGAATTATGTGTGTGATACTTTCCTGTGAAAAACTTTCCAAGCGTTAAAGGAGTGATGCACCTGGGTAGAATGTATATGTAGGTGATAAATCACTGTTTAGGGCTTTGTCATAAGGGGGAGATAACACCTGACATAATTATTGAAAAGAAATTCATGGACACCCGCTGATAACAGACATGGCATCCATCTGAGTGCATTATGTGTGCCTGCACTGAATGAAAAGTCTAAACAACAAACTTGTTGGAAACTGGGTTAGCCACCGAGTAAACGTAAATCACGTTTGAGACAAATACCGTTTCCCTATTCTGATCATTTGAACAAACAGACCGAATATATGAATTTTAATTACATATGAATTTTTTGCTGTTACCCTAGGATGTTTTTCATATGCGGTGATAAATAAAAAAAAAGCATGGATCCAAGTGCTGCTTCTGTGAAGTTTGTGAGAACTGCTGAAGGCACTGCTTCACTCCAGAGATACATGTATTCTTTCCCAGTCAGGGGTGTGAAGTAGAATCAGGACTTTTAAAGTTAGGAAGAGAAAGCCTGCTGGAACCTGAAAACTAAATTCTGAAAATCAGGGAGATCTCTGTCGTGTCATCATTTCAGCTTACTTTGAAATCTCTTATCATATTCCGTATAGTAGCTGGACTGTGCTGAATTGAAACAGAGGAGTACTGCTGACAGCATACATTCATTTGCATTGTCAGGAGTACCTCTGGCTGGCTAATTGTTTAATAGGCCTATAACACTCAGCCAAGTTCCCCAAATAACAAAGGAAAAATGTGTTAACTTTTTCAAACAGAATGAAGCCTCATTGATTTAGCTTAATTTCATCCAGTTCGGATCCTTTAGGGCTGGTAGCTGTTGCCCAAGGCGATACTAGATAATAAGAAGCCCCCTTAGGACCCGCCTGGAGAGCAAACCGATGGTGATAGCTAACAAGCTCTTATGTTTCCTCCCGTCTCTCCTTTTGTTCACATTATTCTGAATTAAAGAGCCCCTATTCATACCATTTGCATTTAATTAAAGGTAATTAGACAAGGCTGTGATGAAAAAAAACACTTCTTCACTTCTCTGCTACAGCTTCTTCGACACCAACAACAAGGAAGAATTGACATTGACCCTTGTTTGTTTTTTGCCTACTTCTGTATCATCAAAGCACTGTGTAAACTGTGATTTGTGTACAGTATATGGGATATATGTGTTAAGAGAGACTGACAGTGTTTAGAGTCAAGATTGAGAATTAGATAACACGACAGAGACAGTCTTTTCAAGGAGGAAAATTGACACGTCTGTTACAGGGAAGGGGTTGTACACTAATGAATATTGTGATTACACGGATTGTGTTGTGTTGTCCCCTGGGAGTCTTAAAGCAGCCTTTTTTTCCACATGTACGCAGCATGGATGTGTAACAAAACTTGGATACGGACTTTGAGGCGGAGCCCACGTTCACGCACATGAGAGTTGATCTGTAGCACATGAAAAGTTCAACTTCCGCATATTAAAATACCCAGATGATCAGTGCTGCTTCATAGAGCAGGCGCACCAGAGACCTCCACCAGCCGAGCCGGCTACTTCCCCTTTAGCGCTCCGCTAACTTGGATGGGGATTGAATGATTTCAACACTTTCCAAATGTTATCAGACTGAATAGATCAAACTAGCAAAAACTAACAAAATAGTGAAATTAGTTATTGTGTCGGTGTTGTAATGCTCAAATAAAATGACTCAATGTATTTATAGATGTCTTTTTTACTATGTAAGTCAACTGGGCCCCATGGCATCATATGACAGACACAAAAGTTGTATTTCCACTGCAGGGCTGCTATGCCAAATTGGCTTTAAAGCACTTCCTGGGGGCCTGGTACATAAAAAGCTGTAAATGTAGTCACCCACTATTGAATGTGTTGCAGCTTTTGGTTTCAAATACACCGTGAGATACACTTTTTAGTCAGGATGGTTAAAAATCAAAATGTTAGACTTTACATTAGGTACTGTTGGCATTTGATCCGTCTGCTCATGATACCAGTCCTGACCAAGAATTCAACCCAGCCCACACAGGAAGTCATTCAAGGCCAGGCTGTCGACCCAGCCGTGGCCTTGGCTGCAGTGTGCATTTTCAAGCTGAGGCAGAAGGCATGCTGGCTCCCCTATTAAAGGGAATAAATCCAAGGACAAATGAGCAATCTTGGCAGGACTGAAAGTGAGGAAGGGGAGCCGGCAAATCAGAGGAATTGAGTCATTTCTCTCTGTAAGTATCATCTGAAGAAGCTCAGTGGCTTCTAGCAACACAAACCATTTGCGCATGGGGAAGTCAGAACCATTGATCTGAATGGGTGTCGTTAGCTGCAAGTTAATGGAGACACCATGAGTAAACACAATCAATGTTTATCTACAGTGGCCTGCAGTGTGGCGTAAATGACCAGGAAACTTCAATGTAACCTCAGTTCATTGCAACTGATGAGCTTCTCACACTGATTATATGGAGGATATCATATTGTTCTTCACCTCCCAAGGTGGTCTTTAAAGTTACAATCCTTATCCTAATTATCCAAATGATATGAAATCCTATTTTTGATATTATTTATGGCTGGCAATTTTCAGCAATAGCAATTGAATGTACAGTATTTGTATTCTGTCGTTCCCTTCTGACATTTAAATCTGAATCCCTCTTGAAATTGCATTAATGTCCACAGGTGACTGACAAGAAATGCAAGTAGTGGGGGTAATGTGGAAGACAAAAGCCAGTGCATGTGGGCATTTAATGTAAAGTTGAACATTTTTAATATCTGTCTACGTCCATCTTCTTCTGTTGCATTACTGATGCTAACTCCTGTCTCATTCGTGGTGACAAACAGAGAAAGAAAGCAGGGAAAGGCGGATGAAACAAACCCCCAGATTCTTTATTTCCATCGAGTTTTGAGGATAAAGTATTAGTTTTCTACATTGTTTTTCACTGTTTGAGCTTTGACTGGCACTCTTTTAATTACGCCATCTTGTTGCACCCTCTTCTTCTGCAGTGGAGAAACCTGCTGCTTATCTTGACGAACCAACTCCCAATAATCTCATAACGGTAGTAGATGGAAACAAGCATTTTCCTTTGCCGATTTTCCTGAAATGTGGTTACATCAATTTCTGCCAATCAATCCATTTTTTTCAGGGTAAGTTTGGCTACTCAGAAATACCATGAATGAATTTGCCTATAAGTGCTAACGTGCATATTCTCGGACAGTGTTTATGAAAGACACTTTCATAAATATATTTTATAAGTAGTGTAAGCAAGTATAATTGCAAGCAATTTCACTAGCTTTAGGCCAAAACTGTCCACATGTTTTCAACACGCAGCAATTATCTGTGTATCATTTGATAGGACAGTGTTCCTGGGCACTGATTTAACTTAATTTAAACCTTTTACTAATCCCCAATTGGTACATTTATTTTTTTCACTCTGTTGTTAGAAAACAATACACACAGGCCTACAATAGATACACATGCTCAAGTCCTATACATGCACAAATTGAGAGATGTCAGCATGAGAAGTTGGGGAGGTTGGATGCCTTGCTCAAGAGTACCTTGGCTGCGACTGAATGAGACTGGGCGACTGCCACCCAAACACCCACTAGGGTTAGTTCAAAGGATAAGCTCACAATAGTACCTTCCAAATAAAACACCCTAAAATTTCATATTCATGGTTTTGTCACTCATGTTTCTTTTTCATGCATTTCCACTGGGGTTTTATCTTTACAGTTCTTGTCATACTGATTCTAGAAATGTGTGTCTGTATATACACTTTAAAAAATGGATTTGGTTCACAATGGTCTGGAAACTGTGCTGTGCTGCTGTGCCTTGTAACACCGCACAGTGCCGTGCTATGCCATGAACTACTACAAACTACTATTTTTTGTGACTGTTATTGCCACTCTTCATTGTAACACCAACCGGTCGTCAGACACCGCCTACCAAGAGCCTGGGTCTGTCCCATGTTTCTGCCCAAAAGGAAGTTTTTCCTCACCACTGTCGCACTGTTGCTTGCTCTGGAGGAAACTACTAGAACTGTTGGGTCCTTGTAAATTCTAGAGTGTGGTCTAGACCTGCTCTATCTGTAAAGTGTCTCGAGATAACTGCTTGTTATGAATTGATACTATAAATAAAATTGAATTGAATTGAAACAAACAAATTCATATTAGAAAAATAACTCAGAGGAAATTAAATGTGATGATGTATGAGAGAAGGACTTGTGGTTGAGTGTGAGTGATTGATTGTTGACCTGCTCCTGCCAGCCGCTATATATTTTTAATGGTATTCCTAACACTATCCAATTACTTACTGTGGTATCGTTTGAGCTTGCACCGCCGAGTGGATGTCATTGGAAATTTCTAACTGGACCTGTTCCAAGTTAATGCATAAATTAATAAGGGGCTGACTAGAAAGGGAATGTGGAGTCTATTGCAGAACGTAGGGCGCAGGAGCAAACTCTAAATACAGCCCTGCCATGGAAAGCAATAAACTATAGAGTTATTGGCAAACCATAACTTTTCCACTCATATCTGCAAGTATATTTATTGCTTACTGTGGATTCCCATACCCACATAACAAAGGCTCAGCTCACCTTTGCTCACTAGAAAAGAGTAAAGTGAACGAGTAGGAGTCTCAGTAACAATTTATAATGCTTGCTAGTGTTAGTTCACCAAACCTAGTGGAAATCTGGACCAGCACTGCGTACCCTAATAAAACTGAAAACTGACTCTGTGAATCAATAGAGAGCACGGACACTGTGTCTCACAGCAAAGCTTGTTTATTTCTGAGCTGCGCATAATGTTCCCATACATTCACATTGTCTCTATTAGCTCTGTCCCTGATAAAAGTGCATGTCAAAATGATAATAAAACGTTTCAAAATTAAATTAATTAACACATTCTCACTCCCATCTTGTATAATATTAACGCTTGGTCAGGTGCCTTTAGTGTTGTTATTGACACTTAAAG
Source organism: Etheostoma nigrum (assembly GCA_029931835.1). Taxonomy (NCBI): domain Eukaryota; kingdom Metazoa; phylum Chordata; class Actinopteri; order Perciformes; family Percidae; genus Etheostoma; species Etheostoma nigrum. The sequence continues at coordinate 2,055,275 of CM057238.1, forward strand.
TCTCCTTTAGTGTCAGAGCTAAACACACTTTATCTAAACTCGCTGGGTTGGGACGATTGGTGACTTTTGACGCAGTTAGGTTTAGGGAAATAGCGTGGGTGAAATTAAAAAAGTTGCCTTTATGTGACACACGGGGTAAGAACGGGAATGTTGGGTTTAGGAAAAGAACGCAACAGTTGGGTTTGGGAAACGTGACACGTGGGACACAAACCCTGGTCTCCTGGGTGAAAGTCTGGTGTTGTTTGACCCATCCCACCCCCCCAACCACCCCACAACGAGGAATTTCAGGCTTTTTTACTACTCTCTACTGTTGTCCCACTACTTGCTACTCGAAACTGAAGTAACACCAAAGCACTTTTCCTCTTTGGTGCCCCTACCGGTTGGAAGTGGAATTGTCTAATTGGAACTACAGATCCGATACCCGATCTGCCCGGTGTGATCTACACACACGCTGAAGGGGAATTATTGCATGGGTATCTTACGCTGACAGCCACTGACCAAGCGTCTGTATTTTACGAGTTGGGAGTGAGAACGGGTTAAAATTTCTTGTTATTTACCGTGTAAGTCCTCTAAAGAATCATAGAATACATCCCGGTACTTTTAGTAGGTAAAGCAAAACAAGGGAATATACTAAATATTTACATTATAACACATTTTATCCTTTCCTCTAAAATTCCTAATTGTTACGCCCTTAGTAGGAAACTATAAGTATTCTACATGTACTGATTCATAGCACAATATTACACTATAAGTAAAGTGGATTACACAGGAAGTGTCAGATAATTGCACTATGAATCATGGTCATACATGGCGGCAGATTTAAATCCGTGGGTGGGCCCAATGCAAACATAATAGGTGAGTGTATTCATCTGACTGATTACACATACATTATATGTAGCATAAGCATGCTGCGTCTGTATTTCTTGGTCTGAATTCTTTACTGATCTGAAGACATTGACAGTTAATATATTTACCAGGTAAGTGACAACCTGGTAACACCGCTGCCCGTGATCATAGTCACTCTCTCTCGTTGCATTGCCAGAGGAGACACAGCCACTGACTGAGATTATTCTGAGCAGCAAGTCACAGTAATAGTATGAAAAGATGACCAAGTTGACAACACTGTGTGTGTGTGTGTTACATTATATTTAGCTCGCTTGAGTTGGGTGATGGAGAGACTTGTCCACAGCTAGCACAGTTGACTCTTTGGGTGTGCCTGGACCCCAAATGTCTGTCCATGCCGCCGGTACTGGGTATATTAAGTGTTACCTGATTCTCTGTGTTCAGCTGAAACCAGCTGGTGGAAGGAGTCCTCAGCAAAGTTATACACAGATTACTTTCAACTAACATGTGTATCAGTAGATCTAATGACTTATCAATAATGTCTTGTTGACAAAGGCTAATATCCATTATAAAACTTGAAACCTGACCTTGTACCAAATATTTCGTTTACAATAACTAAGCAGAGGAATGAATAGATGAGTCAAGGCATAGATAAGTTTCTGTTAAAGACTCATCCATAAGATGACTGAAAGCTCTGAACAGTATAATGTCCTTTTTCCGACTAATGCATTCAATTCGTGGGAGCAGAGCTGTCAGTTTCCATACAGACTTGAAGAAATGAAAAGTGTCTAGACTACGATCAAATCAGAAAGTGAAATTTTGTAAGGTCATTGCCTAATTTGACAAATAGTTATGAGCAGCTTGATTTGTAGGCTTTGGCAATCCTCGGTAAATCTGCACATTTCCACTGAGTAAATGTCATTTTCTGTTGGTTCATGGTTGGAGAAATATGAATGGAGGGGCTTTATTGTACTTTGGCTTCCATGTACTCCGTGAAATGTAACTACTCTTGTGTATCCAGGAGATATTGTGATTAGCAAAGGATGTAAGACACCTAAAGGAAAGGGCCTGGCTCAACATTACAATTATTTTCTTTCTCTCACAAATTTGCCTTATCAGCACTTGCATGTAATTTGCCAGATCAATTTCCCTGCCTGCATATTTGCCTTGTATAATTAAAAAGTGGCCCTCCACTGGAGAAGGTAATTGTTACTCATGGGCCAGACTGTATGGCAAACAAAGACTTTAGGATTTAGGAATTCCTTTCCTGTTGGCTTCATAATGTCAATATGACACATCTGCAAGAATGTCCTCAATTCCCTAAGGAATAACACTTAAGTCAAAAATTGTCACAAACTTGAGGTACACTGACAGCATACCACTGCAAACATAGATAATGTCCTACACAGAAATGTCAGAGAAGGCCGTGCACATCTCTTGTAATTACTTCCCCTCAAAGGGTGCCAATCCAAAATCATGGCCATGCCGCACTAGTCAAGCCTGGTCCCAGACCTCTGTATTGTTAACATCTCAGAGTTTTCTCAGCAATTAAAATACATCTGGTGTTATGCTCATTGGCAGCTGAAAAAAAGTCAATCAGAGCTGTGTTGGCAGGATAGAAAGTTACGTCATGATCCTGTTTCAGACTTTGAAAGATGCCCAGAGATATAGTAACAAGTTTGGAGATGGACAGCTGTAGGCCGACAGGGTGTTATAGAAATAACATCTCTTATTTCTTGGATGGATATGATAAGGGTTAACTGCTACTAGCAACCGCTACTGCCAACACATTCTCACTCGCAACTTGTCAAATACAGCAGTTTGGTCGAGGCGGGTATGGCTGCGGTCTGGAGCGTCCCATGTCATGCTGTCCCGTCTCATGCCGAGGCATGACCAACAGTAACTTCATAAGTGTCAAAAAAAAAAAATATTTTCCAGATGGAGTCATGTGTAAGTTTGTGACCACGTTTATTGCAATCAGTTGAAAAACGTTAAAGTAGCCAAACAATTTTAGCCATTCATATAGTTTGCTGATTTCTGGATGTTATTGTTGTGTCCCTGATGTTAACATACATTTGATGAAACCTGCATCAGCGACGCAGCCATTTCTGCCGACTAACGGCAGGATTTCCTGAGGAGGGATAAGGAGCTGCACACAGAAGAACAAGAATACAAAAATAAACATGTTACACTCTTTCCAAGACTCCTTTTACTCTTATATTCTATATTGTTTTCACAGTTCACTGGGACATTGCTGCTTATCAGCATGGCGAGAGGGCATGAGACAGGACGCTCCAGGTTGCAGCCATAGAAGGATTTTTTTTGTTTGCCTATAATCTGCATTTATTTTATCGTCTTACATATATATTTTTAAGTATTTTATTAATTTGCATAATTGCTATTACTGTTTAGTTAAAAAAAATATTTCAAGTATTTTATTCCTTAGCATGATAGTTGACACAAGCTTTTACTTTGAAAAGTAAAAGTAAGAGATATATTTGTATTTTATTCCAGACGCAAGCTTTTATTTTGATGGCAGAAGGAATCTTTTAGTTTGCCTATAATCTGCATTTATTTTATTGACGGACATATTTTTTGAAGTATTCCATTCATTTGTATGATTGCCATTACTGTTCAGTTAAAAAACACCAAATATTTCAAGTATTTTATTCAACCGTCCCTTTGTTGTGGCCGGCGTGTGGAGTTTCATTTCTTTGTTGTTGCATCCCCCAGAGCAGCCCAGTGTCATGGCAGTTTGTGAAACAGTCAAAAAAAATTGTGACTTTTACACAAACCAATAAATAGAAATAATCAGGTTAATTAGGAGAAAGCCTACAAAGGAACAAAGAGAGAGGAAAGCATTAACAAGACCAAAACACATTTCAGATGGGATGCTTTTTGTTGGATTGGACCACTGTACCATTATTATTCTTATATTTTTTAGGCAGGAATGCATGTGTAGGAACATTGTTGATTGATGATATAATTAATTGGCTTGTGTTGTCACTCCTCTTCCTTTGTCAACCTGGACCCCATTTCCCCATGCATTTGTATCTATTAGACTGTGACCAAACATGTTCTAAATAGGTCTGGTTGAGCACGAACTGAGATATGGCACTGGCAATCTTTTAGCTAACGCAAACCGATCATTTCTGTAGCCTACTCTGAAATGACAAAATAACACCGTTTACCTGACACATGTTCCACTTTCCACATCTAATGTACACTATGTATACTACACTAATAAACATTAATGACCGCTAAATGTAACTGCCATGTGACAAATTGTCACTTGGTAGTAGCAAATATCCTCTATAGTAGCATGTTGCTTGTGTTATTTGGGATTGACTGTACTGATAAACCGTAAAAAACCCTGCAGCCGCACTGCTGTGAAAGCTCCCCAAACGTCATTTACACAGTGTGGTTCTTGAGTTGATCTATATTTGGAGTTAACTGGAGCTAAATGAAAACCGGCGCTAACTGCAAAATGGAGCTAACAGTTGGTAACCTGGCCTTCATTTAACGTTCTTTCCTTGCCCGTACCATTAACTGTAAATTTAATAATGCACCTGAGCCAAAATTAAACCTGACCTGAGTATTAAGGTTGCTGGACAAGTTGAAATCTACTACCCAGAAAAATCTGTTCAAATGACATCTCAATGAGTTAGGGCTGCATAATTAATCACATTTTAATCACATTCACAGATTCCAACGATCAAATGTGTGTGCTTTTTTTACATGCGTCATTTCATAGAACGCTCCGGGGTTTTTTGCAAAGCCAATCTACCGCTCCGTAAACCACTGTCTGATCATGTGCCAGTCGGAGTTGTTCCCTGCACTGTATTTGTACCCTGTACCCTGCTATCGCGGCCGCCACGACGAAAAACACAAAAGAAGTTATTGAATGCAACTAACTTCAGTTGGTAGAGTAACAGCGTGTGAGACAGAGCCTGCTGGACCTGGCAGAGAGATGTGACCCATGGCCAGAATATCATAGTTTATAAAAATGCAGCCCAGTGACATTTCATTCACACAACATGTGTAACTCCGCTGACCCGCTGTTTGACCCATGCTCGAACCATTCATAATGAGTCAACAGTCTCTCTGTGAGTACGTCCATCACACTCCCTCTCTCAACTTGTTGAAAACAAGTGAAAGAGCTTACTTAGAGACACATAAAAAACAAATACTACGCTATTTATTTCAGTTATACAAAATACAACTTCAACATGAGAAGAATTATGTAGCATAATATGGATGTGAAAGGAGTTATAAATAGCCTATGTGACAATAAAATGTTTTGGTCAAAATCAACACATAATCGTGATAATTAATCGTGATCACAATATTGATCAAAATAATCGTGATCACAATATTGATCAAAATAATCGTGATTATAATTTTGGCCATAATCGTTCAGCCCTATAATACGTACAAAACAGTGTGTTTAACATTATTAGGCTCCCCAAAACACGGGTTTAAAACATGACGTATGACACCCAATGAACAAGAGTTGACTTTGGATAGCCTTTAGTCCAATTTAACAGGAGTTAGGAGGTGTACACAAGGTCGAGATTCATAAAAACATGGATCATAGTATGGTTTAAGATTACGTAGTTAACACTTCAGCTCTGGGTAAGGTTAGTCAGGTATGTTATCTGCTGAACCATACATTTCATTTGACAAGCCAACCAGATTACACTGATCTGTATTTATATTCTTGTTGGTTTAAATATAGTAATTTCTTTCTGAATGGTCTTGTTATGTAATCATTTAGTTCCAATAAGTAGTTTGTAAACCTTTGTTAAACCAGTTTATTACGGAATCCAGCCATCACATGCCGCGCCACCATATCCCGCGCCACCCACCCACCCAGTAAATTCTCACCCTTTGGGAAACATTAGATTGGGCCGACATTATGAGTAGATTATCAATACATATGATCAGTTGTTTTATACTTATAGTTCCCAATGCAAGCTGTATTCATCATTTTAAAAACAGATGAAAGTAGAAAGTGTTTTGCTATGGGATTAGTGTGGATAGAGCTTTGAGGCTCCCAAAAACACATCCAGAGTCCACCTCTCAGCGGTACAGATAATGGATGAGTAGCAGATGGTACAGTGTAAAAGCTGTTCTTAAAGTAACACTTAATATGGCCGTGATGAGATGGACTGCATAGCTAGGGTGTGAAAGAATGTTGTGTACTTTGGTTAAACGGTTTGTATGTTATTCTCTTCTCTGTCTTCATACTTTAGTTTGTGGTGACGGAGGTTCTGGCGGGTTCATGTGGTAGACTGCACTTATCTGGTCTCAGGGTTGAACATGTCAGTGTTTTTCTGAACAGTGAGCAGTAGCCTGGGGGTTTGTGGAGTGTAGGTGGTGAACGATGGGAAAAGTTTTTTTTTTTCTCAGTTTTTTTCTTCGTGTTCACAAACTGCCATGTATATCCTATGCTCTGCAATCTAGAGTCAATCTTCACAGAATGCTGCACCTCGTCCTCCCTCCATCCAATTTCATTTAAGGTAGCACCTCTGTTTCTAGCAGCTTTCCCTTTACTGTCTTTCACCATTCCATCCAGTCATCCCCATCTCTTTAAGCAGGGACTCAATGGCCAGACAGGCCCATTTTTTACACTGATGTTTGGAATTAAGCAGACATCTGTGGTGAGCTGGAGGCAACAGCTAACTGGAGCAAGCAGAGCACAGCCCATCAACATAGCACAGCATGATTGTTTTAAGGACCTTAAGCACTGGTCTCTATGGTGGCTACATGTGATGGAGCCAAATGAGAGGCCTCAAGATATCCATGTGTCTCCTACAGCTTGTTCTTTCAACAGTGGCTTGGGTTTATTTGGACATTATTTTGTCTTTGGTACTTCCTTTTGTATTTAATGCTTTAGTCCCCCAGAGGGGATGCACTGTAATATATTACTTTAATTGAAATGTCTGTAAAGGTGTACTAATTAAAATGTGGAAGTAAAAAAATATTCAAATCACTATATGTAACATGTAAGAGATTTTGTATGGGCAAACCCACAGAAATACATCAATCAACTCTACAGTTCCCCTCAGCTCTACGGGGATTTTGGGGTTATTTTAGCTCAATGTTTTGTTTTATCACAAATGTTTTAGTTCAAATGTTCTGATGAACCCACTGTATGCTACCTATTCAGCAGGAAACCATGGACAGTGACCAGCTAGCAGAGAAAGTGGAGCATTTAGCAGCTACAGTACCATATATTATCCTTTGGAATCGGTGGAGAACAAAACAAAGCTAGAAGGTGAGTGAATATTAAACTAACATTTGTACGACAAAATCAATGCTAATGTTGCTCCATGTCTGCTGGATGTGTAAATAGCCAACCATGCTAACATGTTTGCCATAACAACTTTGAATGTGATAATGTGTCAGTGATATGTTCATAGCTTATTCTGCAGCCCCACAAATATCCAAAATAAACATGGTCCTTTAAACGTGCCCTGTGGAGTTATTTAAAAAGTGTGTTTCTGACTAAACACAATGGGCCCTATTTAAACGATCTAAGGACACAGCGTAAAGTACTTGGCTCAGGTGTGTTTAGGGCGTGTCCAAATCCACTTTTCGTAGTTTGACGGCGGAAAAAAGGGTCCGTGTGACAGGCGCATGGCTCAAAAGTGTACTTAGTGTCTTCATTAATTCATAGGTGTGTGTTTTGGGCGTAACATACAATAAATCAATCAGAGTTTCATCTCCCATTCCCTTTAAAAGCCAGGCACGTTTGGACCTTGGCGCATTGCTATTATGATGGTGGATTTGCACCATAATATTTTTATTTTTAATCTTTTGCATGTGTGTGTGTGCTGTTGTGCTTCCCTGTGTGTGTCTAACAAGGATAGTGTGCACACACTGTGCACCAGCCTATGCACATTTTACTCATGCGCTGTTAAAATAACAATGAAATGCTGCGTAATTGACTTTAGACCAGGTTTTTATTGGTCAATGGCGCGATCCCGAAAGATAGCAATATGCCCAGAAGTCACCTGCACACACCTCCCTGTAAGACCAGCACACCCATTGGCAAAAAGATTGGTGCAGGGGCAATTGCTATTTAAACATCATGGGTGGGTGTGAAATTAACAACTGTCGGTCTTAAAATAGCAAAGACACTTGCGTCGGACTCTGAGCCGCGCTGCGCCGGGTGCAAGATAGGGCCCAATGTGTGTGTTCTTGGGGCCTAACAAACATGGTGAATGCATTTCCTTCCTCATAAGCTTTTGCAAAGATGATTTTTTTAAATATTAAAAACCTGTCTGTGTTTGTAAGCATGCAGTCTTCGTGTATCGCGTAGTTGCATGATTTCTCTTGCACAGCTACCAGAAGACTTACAACTTTTCAGACAGGTTGCTCACGTCACATCTACGTATTCAAGCTCAGCTGGAGGCTGCGCAGTAACACTCAGCCATCACCGCAAAAGTGACTTCATTGGTCTCCGTAGCCTCTCAGAGAACATAACACAAACCAAAAACTCTGTTTCCCTCTCTGCATCTCAAAACAGTTTTTGAACATCTTTACCGTTTTTACAAAAGGTCAGGTTTCAGTGATGAAAGGCCAAAATGCATAGAAAAACTATGTTTAAAAACAATAGCCTTTTACATGTGGACTAGAATGCAGTCTTATCAAAATTCATGAAAGAAAAGTGTTCATAAAATCTAATTTGGTCGTTTTTTTCAGGCATGCCAGTGGATAACATATTCAACATCAGACCCCATGAAAGCCCTTCAGCACATTATACCTTCATCCAAGGTCTATTTATTGAAAAAAATAAATAAATGTCTTCTTGCTCCTTAACCCACTGCACATTTCTAAATATATGTTAAATCCATTGGCTGTGCTTTGGTGGCGGATGCTCTCTTGTTTCACTGCATAGATCTCATTACTTAAAATCTTCAATTTTGAAACAGAAGGTCAAGGATCAGCAAATCCTCACTTCTGGCCAGGCTTATGATTCCATTCTGATGCAATTCTCCCTCCAATTCCCTGATTATCACACTCCTGCCCGCCAATTTGATATCTCATCTATCGAAGTTCAGACACATTCACTCTGCTTCAATTTTCACCAAGCTCTAGCACTGACCAAGCATTCCATGTGCTGCTTTTCCAAACAATTTATTGCTTTTCTTTTTTTCACTGTTGGCATGCAATTGCTGTGACACACTCTCAGAAAGGATTGAACATTTGAGAAGCTGACCCATCAAGCATTTCATTTTTTGTTTCATGAGAGAAACTGTTACCCCCAGGATTGCAGCCAAAAATATTTGGAAATCAAACTAAATAGGAGAAATACATGATTCAGTCCCTCCAGGATTGTTTGAGATTGTTGCGTCTCAAAATGTCTGACTTTGCGGGACACACAAGGGTTGAGCATTATAAAAAGTTTCAAAGATTCCACACCTGTTATTGTGCTTTTGGATTTTCTGAATAATGTTCATGAGTATCATCCTGGAATACTATCATCCATACCATGTCATCAGTGGCTGTATTTGTATTATTTTATTAAACTAAGTCAGGAAACCTTCTAAAGTAAACCACGCTAGCAGCCCTTTGAGGCTGTAACACAGCAATACTTTGAGCTAAATGCTAACGCGCTGTTGCTTGGCACTGACAGGTATAATGTTCACCATCTAAGGTTGTTTTTACGTTTATAGTTTCTTTGCTCTTGTCCAAATCAGTTGATTAGTTTGTAAACGTGGAGCGTTTTCCCCTTGGTTCAGTTTCCTTTGACATGGAAAGATCCAAGTGTACCAAAATGCATTATTATAAACCACGAAAGAACGTTCATACCGCCAGAGACGGTGTAGATTCCTGTAACTGTGTCACGTGGACTCTGCCACGGCCACGCCTCTCTAGGAGACTAGCGGCAGGTCCTGAGTGTATTCTCTAATGAGAGAAGTGAACGTGAACACAGATTGAGAGCGTTTCTTTCGCCCCATAGTCACCAAAGTAGATACTGGACCCATTTTCACAAGCCACGTATCTCCAGAACATTCTGACACTAAAATGACCTTGTTCAGACGGACACATCAGGCGAAAATTAACTTAATCTGAGACCTGTTTTTGTCTCAGGACCAAACTCTCGCGAGTCAGCTAATGTTTATGAAACTAATCTCTGTGATTCTAAATTTGTCTTTCAGCTGTGTAAATATCTAACGTTAGCAAAAGAACATATTGATAAATAAACTTTTCATCCATCCACACAATTCCCGGTATTAAAAACTACTCAGGTTAAATTAAAAGGTAGCTCATTTAGAAGTTACCTAATTACTTCTTAACTGTGGAGGGAAGATATACAAGATGTACTTCTTATATATTATATACAGTACTTAAAATCTTATTTATACTTATTTTATTTATTTGTTCACAGTCAGTGCAATTTAAGAACACAAAGCCAAAAAACAAAAAAAGCAACAAAAACCTTTAAAAAACAAAAAGCATATTAAAGTTAAAAAGTGACAAAACCTATTGAAAAAAGAAAGAAATGTTGCTAAAACATTTTTTTTACTCAGCAACGTTTATGCTTTAAAATACAAGCAAAACGTACTTTGATAAAAGTAAAAGTACTATTTTAAAAACTACTTTAAAAAATAATGTAATAATAATAATGTAATGTATCCTTTATTAGTCCCACAAGGGGAAATTACAATCAACACTCTATTGTTATTACACACATTACACACAGGACTGAACTACACACACATGCTCAGTACCTATACATGCACCAATAAAAATACACAACAAAAACTGCTCAATTGCAGTAACATCAGTAACTGTCATTAGTAACTTTCCATCTGTGGTCATAAAACACAGCCACAGGCCAAATAAATAAAAAATCATGATGATGAAACTCAACATGAAGTAGAGTTGTTGATATGCATATATTTCAGTCTGGACTAAAGTGGTGCCCCAACTGAAAAACATAGACTAGCATGGCTTTGAAAACTTATACACCATAAACAGGCAACATGCCAACATACTATATTTTTCTGCTGCTAACATCCTGGAAGGAAGCCACCTGACACAACACAGTGCTACAGATGGCTCTGTCAGGTTAAGTACAAATTACTTAAAGTCCATGTTGCAGGTTTAATTTTGCAACGAATTTGTGCAATTTGCTTGTTGGTACTACATATTTGAACTGTTATCCATTGTTTTTGATGGTATTGGATATCGCAAAACTGAATATGTATCAAAAAATGGGCACAATTTTACAGTGTTTCATTTTCCCCCCACAATGCATTGCATGACGTCACATTAGGGAGATAACAGAGCAGCCTGCATTGTATTTACCACTGGTCTGGCCTAATGTGGCTTCTGGTCTTTAATATTAACAGTCTATGGTCTCGATCAAGTCCATGTGACTTTATTATATTTATAATAATATTGGAGAGAAAGTGAAACACAGCTTAGACGGGGGTGTTGTTCGGCTTTTCACAAGTTTAGACTGCTAGCTAACGCTACGCCGCCGGACGTTAGCACAACAGCGTTAGCCTAGCCTGCTAGGTAAATATTACGACTGCCTTTGGTGTTGCCTATATATGCGTCCATGTTGTCAACATCATACATGTGGCATTAGTGCACCTGTTGTACCATAATTGTATTGAATGAAATAGTAAGCTTCGCTCCTACGAGATGGGGGGTTTGTTACGTTACACACAAAGCTAACTAGCTATAGTTAGCCTGTACGGATGCTAGCGGATATAGCTAACGTCGCGTAGCCAGCCAGCAACTTCGGCAGTAGAGTTTCGGTAAGCTAACATGACCGCGTTGTCGCCCACAATCAACCTGCAGTGATGTTTGAAATATAAACAATTACAATCCTGGTGCTGCTGGTTGGGGAGGACCATGATCCTGCCTGAAATGTCACAAACGGATTTAGACATCTTCAGATCAGCTGATCGCGGGGCTCGCTCCCCGACCGGCGGATCACTCCCCGACCGGAGGCATGCTCGCTTCCCGACCGGAGGCATGCTCGCTTCCCGACCGGAGGGGCTCGCTCCCCGACCGGCTCGCTCCCCGACCGGAGGCATGCTCGCTTCCTGACCGGAGGGGCTCACTCCCCGACCGGAGGCATGCTCGCTTCCTGACCGGAGGGGCTCACTCCCCGACCGGCTCGCTCCCCGACCGCAGGCTCGCTCCCCGACCGGCTTGCTCGCCTACAGCACCCGCACTCCACCGCAGCTTCGCCGCCACACACACAAGCACCGGCCAAACAGCGACACGTTTTCACCGGAGGAAGAGGTAAACACTTAGAAATAACACTCGGGGATGCCTTCTATTACGTGTTCTACCACACACAGAAGTTCATTAAAGTGTTAAAAAGTTCCAGTGGAAATTTCAAGCTACACATGAAGTGAATTATTTTGCATGCACACAGGGAAACAATACATAAGCACACATGGTGCCACCAACAAAATCAAATGCAAATCCTGGAAGCCTTTCAAACAATTCCATAATGTTTTCACAAAAATAGCATCAGATGACAGGTAATTAGATGTCTCTGTGGTGGGAAATGTCCCAGCATCTACACAACCAGGTGGCAAATGTGATTACAATGTTGTCAAGGTGGAGGGAATCTGTATCACCTTTGAGACATTCTTGGAGGCAGCACAGATATGACTGAGTAGTTTTTACATGATGCAAATGTCTTGCTGACCCAGCATCAATCAGATGCTAGTACCAAGATGGCGTTTTTCCAATACATGGTATTGGTATCAGCATGAGGTGATGGTGGTTTCAGTGGCCTTAGTGGTCCCCTAATATTGTATCTGAAGTCTCTTTTATATAGACCTTAGTGGTACCCTAATACTGTATCTGAAGTCTCTTTTATATAGACCTTAGTGGTCCCCTAATACTGTATCTGAAGTCTCTTTTATATAGACCTTAGTGGTCCCTAATACTGTATCTGAAGTCTCTTTTATATAGACCTTAGTGGTCCCTAATACTGTATCTGAAGTCTCTTTTATATAGACCTTAGTGGTCCCCTAATACTGTATCTGAAGTCTCTTTTATATAGACCTTAGTGGTACCCTAATACTGTATCTGAAGTCTCTTTTATATAGACCTTAGTGGTCCCCTAATACTGTATCTGAAGTCTCTTTTATATAGACCTTAGTGGTCCCCTAATACTGTATCTGAAGTCTCTTTTATATACACCTTAGTGGTCCTCTAATACTGTATCTGAAGTCTCTTTCCCGAAAGTCAGCCTTGGTGCAGAATTACAGCCACTAGAGCCGGTCCCACAATGAGCTTTCCTCAGTATGTGCCATTTCTGAGTCTGTAGCGATTGAGAAGGAGAGGGGGGGAAGGTGGAGGCTTGGGGTGTGGCCTTGACCAGCTGCCTCTTTGCTTGTTTGAAAGCCATGATGTCTCTTTCTCATGGATGGGCCAAATTCTCTGGGTGGAGAGAAAGGGGAGGTAACTTTGCCCTATATGACCTCATAAGGAGAAGATTTCAGATTGGCACATCTGAGCTTTCATTTTCTCAAAGGCAGAGCAGGATACCCAGGGCTCGGTTTACATCTCCATTTCTAGCCACTGGGGGACCATAGGCAGGCTGAGGTAACACATATTAATGTTAAAAAATCTCAGAAAGTGAAATTGATCATGCCATTGGACCTTTAAGTTTAGCCAACAAAAGGCTAAACTAAACAGGTATGGCTCACTGTGACAGCCGCCATAAGGTGACCGTCATAGGGCGAAGACAGTTTAGACACCAAAACAACTAGTTAAAATTAGAAAAAAGGGGCACCCAGATAGATCAGTTGGAAGAGTGGGCGACCATAAACAGAAGTTTAATCTTCGACTCAGCAGCCCTTTGCTGCATGTCATTCCCCCTCTCTCTCCAAAAATAATCTTTTGGTTTAGGTTAAAAAATAGCATTCATGGGACACAAACACCCATTTCCTGGGTGAAAATATTGCGGTTTCCCCTACAGAGATTTTCAGGATCTTAAACAGTTGTTAGTTATGTGGAATACGTATGAGAACAGCATGAGAACAGCCTTTTCTGATCCAGGTAAAACGTTGCCGTGAGTATTAGATAATTGAATATCAATCAACATAAAAAGCAGAAAAAATAGGGTTCTGGAAGACCTTGACGCATACATTTAGGGGTTACGTCTCCCAAACATAAACAAGTTTAAGCTGATGTTTATCATCAATGCACACCAAGAATTGCAGCATGCAAAAATGCAACTTTAATGTGGTCTTTTATTCAACAACCACATTCCCTTTGATGCAGCCTTTCTTAGGGGCTGTTAGAAACAGTTGCTCAGTGAGAGCCATAAAGATTCAAAGGTGAATAATGTCCCGACTTTCCTTATCAGGGTCTGACACGCAAGCTGAAGCATTACCATAACAAGCTGCAGTGCATTCTCATGACCTAGCAGAAATGTTGGTGTAAGCTAAACAAAACATGCACCCCCCTATTTTAGGACATTAAACGGAAAAAAAGAAAGCAATATAATACAAGAGCAGAAGCCTTTGAAATTACATTCATTATGTATTTGATGCTAATGTGAATTGCTAACTCCTCAACAATAAGGCCACGGAGAACAAGCTCCAGGATCCATATTTAAGATTAAAATACATTTTCTAACCATACTGGGTGTTCCCATTACAGTATCAGGCAAACCATCTCTAATAGCCTTTAAGAGGTAGCATTTGGCGAAAATGTAGAGCATCCAAAAATGAAAAAGGAAGCATTTCCCCCAGATTTGCAAACACAGTCTGAGCCCCTCAATAGTGATCTTTAAGCTGCTATCAGCACAAATAGAACAGAAAGCTACTGCTTTACATTTTCATTGATCGAGGATTAACCTTGTGATAAAAAAATAAATAAAAAACTCTTTAAAAGAGGGATGTCTCAGTGCAGCTATTAGGCAGTAGCTTGGCTTTTACTCCCCACCGCACCACCCGCAGCCCCCATTACTGTCAGCAAATCCATAATATCTATGAGCAATGCTTTATGGCTGGGCTTCTGCCAGTCCTGGGTGGACAGATGCTGCCAACACAGAAGCTGATGCTTCCAATCCTTTAAATTATACTCTTGAAATTTTAATACACAGATCATTCATATAGTCATCGCTGTGAAGACATGTCAAATGAACTGTATGCTGTTCTTTACAATCAGGGATGGAGCAAGACGTCGTAAACATTCAGAGTTCACCCTGAGACCTGAGTCAAAATTTAAAATGAAAAACCTTTTATCAAGGTTATGGTTGTCTTTTTCGAGTTGTTTGTGTCTTTCCCCCGATGATTTTGACTTTTCGACGTTTGTTGACTTTTACTGAGACTTTAGAAATGTTCGTGGGTTTTTTCCCAAATTTAGAATTTTTTTTTTTTTTACATTTTTCACTATTTGTCATTTGTTCTCTCTTTTTCAACTTTTTTTAAAGTTCTTGTACCAATAATTATTTCTCCAAATGCAATAAAATTGACAAAAAAACACCCAAATTCAATGAAAGTAGTGAACTGATTATTTATTTAACTTGTGAGAAGCGTTGTTGGGAACCATCCACATTCACAATTTTGTGGGAACCAATCACAAACTGGCTTATCTACCTGGCACGCTATTGGTGGTTTAACACCATGATGATAGAGAAGCAAGCAATCAGCTTCTTGTTTACAACATGGCAGCCACCAAACGCCGCCAGTTGATACTGTTGTTGCTTCTACGTCACCCTGACCGTTGGTCTGATTGGTTGAAAGACTATCCAATTGCGTCCAAGTCTTTTGAACTATGCCCTTTGGTCCCGCCTCTTGTGCAGAGCAGATCTAGAGCAGACTCCCCAGACCAACGCTCAATCTCAGATCTATAGAGCTAGACTTGGTCTGGTGATAGCCAGAGTGGAAACCCTGAATATTATGCTTTACTACAAGGAAGCCACGATAAAGTTCATGATTGACTTTAGGTACGTTTAATATGAAAAAGGTACTTTTGATATTAAGTGCAGTAAATATCAGATACTTTAGGACTTTTCCTCAAGTAACGGTGAGTTGAAATTCTACCAAATTAATTTTCTGGTTAGAAACTCTTACTTTATTAATGTATTTACTTTTAGTAATGTTTTCAAGTACTTTCTAAAAGACTAGACCCGACGGCAGAGATGCTGGAGCAGCATATCAGACCATGTTGGCCTGTATTGACGAGACACCAAAAGCTAGCAGACCCGGGTCCGAAACACAAACTGAGTTGCACAACATAGGCAGGGTAGGAATGTGGCGTAAACAACATTACTAATCTTGAAACACCGTTTTTGTTTTTCTATGCTGGAATAGAGTACACAGAATGAATCTTTAGCTACATTTCTACCCAAAAGAACATTTATTCTTTTATTCCATGGGGGTAGTAGCTCTGTTCGTATGAAGTTGGGTTGGGAACCGGAGGGTCTCTGGTCCCTGTACGGAGTGTGGACTGTTAGCTGGAGATGCCAGTTCACCTCCTGGGCACTGCCAAGCAAAGAGCAAGCAACACCCCACAACCGCTCAGGTTGCCTGTTCAGGACCTGAGTGAGTGTGTGTGTGTGTGTGTGTGTGTGTGTGTAATAACAACAGAGTGTAAATTATAATTTCCCCATAGGTGATCAATAAATAGTATAAATTATTATTAAATTCAATTATTTATTGAATAGCATAGTAGTGGTCTAGAACACCAGAAGGAAGACCGCCTTTATAGTGCTCTCCATCTACTACCACTATCTCCCAACACATTTCTAACCTTGTAAAAATCTGGACAAAACTAGACACAAGCTATGCTTCCATCCACAAGTTTTTATCCAAATTAAGTGATGTTGAATAAAAAATGCAATGGAATTTCATAAATATCGACTCAAAGAAAATTCGGTCTTATCGGAATTTATCTTGATCGATATATGGATTATGTGATAAACGCTGATGGAAACGTATTTGCCAAATAAATAATGAATTGTGATTAGGTTGTATGGTTGCAACCCGCCACAAAACAAAGAAGAAGAAGTTTTAGTTTATTTCCCCCAGTATTTCCTCTCTGACTGCACACATGGCGGGCGTCAACAAAGACAGATGGAAGTGGATGAACGAGGAGACAAGAGACTTTCTGAATTTCATTTATTAGGATCTCACGAAGGAAATGGCCAACAATGGTTAGGACAAGCCATGAGACGTTTTCCGGGATAAGTGGAAGGCGCTCAGACAGCGAGACATGTCTCGAAATAGAGTTGTCTCGCAGCGGTGTCGTAGGGACAATAAAAGGCAAGTTGTCTGTCATCGTCAAAAAAAAAAAATTACTAATGACCTCCTGATTGCGTCAGACAAAGGACTTATCTCTGTACTGGTGTTATTAGATCTTAGTGCTGCATTTGATACCATTGACCATCATATCTTATTACAGAGATTGGAACATTTCATTGGTATTAAAGGGACTGCTCTGAGCTGGTTTAAGTCTTATTTATCAGATCGATCTCAGTTTGTTCATGTTAATGATGAATCCTCTGTGCACGCCAAAGTTAGTTATGGAGTCCCACAAGGATCTGTTCTCGGTCCAATCCTGTTCACTTTATGTATGCTTCCTTTAGGCAATATTATCAGGAAACACTCCATAAATTTTCATTGTTATGCAGATGATACTCAATTATATCTATCAATCAAACCGGATGAAACTAATCAGTTAGCTAAACTTCAAATGTGTCTTCAGGATATTAAAACCTGGATGAGCTGTAATTTTCTAATGTTAAACTCAGATAAAACTGAAGTTATTGTTCTGGGGTCCAAGCACCTCCGTGACGCATTATCCAAAGAAATAGTTACTCTGGATGGTATCTCCCTGGCCTCCAGCACCACTGTGAGGAATCTTGGAGTTATCTTTGATCAGGACATGTCCTTTAATTCCCACATAAAGCAAATTTCAAGGATCTCCTTTTTTCACCTACGTAATATTGCAAAAATCAGGAATATCCTTATGCAAAATCGAGGAAGAGAGGGAGTGACCCTGCACGGAGGAGGCCCGGGGCCCCCGTCTGGAGCCAGGCCCGGACGGAGGGCTCGTCAGCGAGCGCCTGGTGGCCGGGTTTGCCACGGAGCCCGGTCGGGCACAGCCCGAAGAAGCTACGTGGCCCCCCTATCTCCATCCCATGGGCCCACCACCTGTGGGAGGAACCGCTGGGGTCGGGTGCGCAGCCACATGGGTGGCGGCGAAGGTCAGGGACCTCGACGAACCAGACCCGGGCGGCAGAGGCTGGCTCTGGGGACGTGGAACGTCACCTCTCTGTGGGGGAAGGAGCCGGAACTTGTGCGGGAGGTGGAGCGCTACCAGTTAGATCTGGTGGGGCTTACGTCTACTCACAGTCTCGGTTCTGGAACCGTACTCCTGGATAGGGGTTGGACTCTGTCCTACTCCGGAGTTGCCCAGGGTGTGAGGCGCCGGGCGGGTGTGGGGATACTCACAAGCCCCCGGCTGAGCGCCGCTGCGTTGGAGTTTACCCCGGTGGACGAGAGGGTCGCCTCCCTACGCCTGCGGGTGATGGGGGGGAAAACTCTGACTGTTGTTTGTGCATATGCACCAAACAGGAGTTCGGAGTATTCGGCTTTCTTGGAGACCTTGAATGGAGTCCTGTATGGGGCTCCAGTAGGGGACTCCATAGTTCTGCTGGGGGACTTCAACGCACACGTGGGCAATGATGGAGATACTTGGAGAGGCGTGATTGGGAGGAACGGCCTCCCTGATCTGAACCAGAGTGGTTGTTTGTTGTTGGACTTCTGTGCTAGTCATGGATTGTCCATAACAAACACCATGTTCGAACATAGGGATGCTCATAAGTGTACGTGGTACCAGAGCACCCTAGGCCAAAGATCAATGATCGATTTTATAATCGTCTCATCTGATCTGAGGCCGTATGTTTTGGACACTCGGGTGAAGAGAGGGGCAGAGCTGTCAACTGATCACCATCTGGTGGTGAGCTGGGTCAGGGGATGGGGGAGGACTCTGGACAGACCTGGTAAGCCCAAACGAGTAGTGCGGGTAAATTGGGAACGTCTGGAGGAGGCCCCTGTCCGACGGACTTTCAACTCACACCTCCGGCGGAGCTTTTCGTGCATCCCTGTGGAGGCTGGGGGCATTGAACCTGAGTGGACAGTGTTCAAAGTTTCCATTGCTGAAGCTGCGGCGGCGAGCTGTGGTCTTAGGGTCTTAGGTGCCTCAAGGGGCGGTAACCCACGAACACCCTGGTGGACACCGGTGGTCAGGGAAGCCGTTTGACTGAAGAAGGAGTCCTTCCGAGATATGTTATCCCGGAGGACTCCGGAGGCAGTTGCAAGGCACCGACGGGCCCGAAGGGCTGCAGCCTCTGCCGTGACAGAGGCAAAGCAGCGGGTGTGGGAGAAGTTCGGAGAAGACATGGAGAAGGACTTTCGGTCGGCACCAAGGTGCTTCTGGAAAACCGTTCGCCACCTCAGGAGGGGGAAGCGAGGAATCATCCAAGCTGTTTACAGTAAGGATGGGACGTTGTTGACCTCAACTGGGGAGGTAATAGAGCGGTGGAAGGAGCACTTTGAGGAACTCCTAAATCCAGCTGGCACGCCCTCTGTGGTAGAGGCAGAGCTGGAGGATGATGGGGGATTGTCGTCAATTTCCCTGGTGGAAGTCGCTGAGGTAGTAAAACAACTCCACAGCGGCAAAGCCCCAGGGATTGATGAGATCCGTCCAGAAATGCTGAAAGCTCTGGGTGTGGAGGGGATGTCTTGGTTGACACGCCTCTTCAACATTGCGTGGAAGTCTGGGACGGTGCCTAAGGAGTGGCAGACCGGGGTGGTGGTTCCGCTCTTTAAAAAGGGGGACCAGAGGGTGTGTGCCAATTACAGGGGTATCACACTTCTCAGCCTCCCTGGTAAAGTCTACTCCAAGGTACTGGAAAGGAGGGTTCGGCCGATAGTCGAACCTCGGATTGAAGAGGAACAATGCGGATTCCGTCCTGGCCGTGGAACAGATCAGATCTTCACTCTCGCAAGGATCTTGGAGGGGGCCTGGGAGTATGCCCAACCAGTCTGCATGTGTTTTGTGGATCTGGAGAAGGCGTATGACCGGGTCCCCCGGGAGAAATTGTGGGAGGTGCTGCGGGAGTATGGGGTGAGGGGGTCCCTTCTCAGGGCCATCCAATCTCTGTATGACCAAAGCGAGAGCTGTGTCCGGGTTCTCGGCAGTAAGTCGGACTCGTTCCAGGTGAGGGTTGGCCTCCGCCAGGGCTGCGCTTTGTCACCAATCCTGTTTGTAATATTTATGGACAGGATATCGAGGCGTAGTCGGGGCGGGGAAGGGTTGCAGTTCGGTGGGCTCGGGATCTCATCGCTGCTTTTTGCAGATGATGTGGTCCTGATGGCGTCATCGGTCTGTGACCTTCAGCACTCACTGGATCGGTTCGCCGCCGAGTGTGAAGCGGCTGGGATGAGGATCAGCACCTCTAAATCTGAGGCCATGGTTCTCAGCAGGAAACCGATGGAGTGCTTTCTTCAGGTAGGGAGTGAGTCCTTACCCCAAGTGAAGGAGTTTAAGTACCTTGGGGTCTTGTTCGCGAGTGAGGGGACCATGGAGCGTGAGATTGGTCGGAGAATCGGAGCAGCTGGTGCGGTATTACATTCTGTTTATCGCACCGTTGTGACGAAAAGGGAGCTGAGCCAGAAGGCAAAGCTCTCGATCTACCGGGCAATTTTCGTTCCTACCCTCACCTATGGTCATGAAGGCTGGGTCATGACCGAAAGAACGAGATCCAGGGTACAAGCGGCCGAAATGGGTTTCCTCAGGAGGGTGGCTGGCGTCTCCCTTAGAGATAGGGTGAGAAGCTCAGTCATCCGAGAGGAGCTCGGAGTAGAGCCGCTGCTCCTTCGCGTCGAAAGGAGCCAGTTGAGGTGGTTCGGGCATCTGGTAAGGATGCCTCCTGGGCGCCTCCCTAGGGAGGTGTTCCAGGCACGTCCAGCTGGGAGGAGGCCTCGGGGAAGACCCAGGACTAGGTGGAGAGATTATATCTCCAACCTGGCCTGGGAACGCCTCGGGATCCCCCAGTCGGAGCT